>RJWM01000206.1:67820-128179 GCA_004363535.1 Dasyprocta punctata | reverse complement strand
TATGTCTTTTTTCTTCGTCGCTTAAATAAAATAAAAAAATTATCAATCATGTAATAACCTTCATGGTGGTATTTTTGTAATTAATATGTTAATTGCTAACAGGAATAAGGCATTTCAACTCAAATGGGAGACTGAAGATACCCCCTATATTTATGCCATTAGACAATCAGGGGAGTCAAAAGTGTCTTGAAGAGTTATCTTGTCCAATTTTGTGCTTGGACAGGTTGATTTGTTATCTAAAACTAGAAAATTATTTTACTTTGCTAGAAATTGAAAAACTCACATAAAATAAATTATAGCCTTGTAGTCACATGGTGCTTTTAATTTTCAGTATTAAGGATGTATGTTATAATTCTGATGTTAAAGAAATTACTCTTTTTTGTCTAAAAAAGCTGTTTTGTTATTCAAAACTAACTCAGATCCAAATTTTCCTAATCTAAATATTACATTTCCTTGAAGAATGACAAATATTTTTGATAGCAAGATCATTGTTCAGCATTTCTAAACAAATACAGAAAGAGTTAGCAATCACTGGCAGTTTTACTAAGTGTTCTCAGTTACAAATCACTGAGTGATTCCTATTTCAGAAAGCACGCTAGTTCAGTAGCTAGGTTAAGTGGCAAATTCATGTGTTGCAGGAGTAAGGTAGAAATTTTGTGATGTCATATGAGCTATGTTTTTGCGTTTTCCAAGTAGTCTGCATTCAGTTCAGAAAAATTTTACTGTTTGGTTGTTACTATTTACTGAACCAGTCAGATAGGCAAAAAATTCAAACCCATATTGTATTACTTATTTCCCTCACTCAGGCCACTGATTCTTATTTTCTTTACACTCTGGGTTGATGTTAATTCTATTCTGAAATTAAACTTATAAAGTTCTTCCAAGACAGGCATTTTTCAAAGTATATTTGCAATTTAATTTCAGTTTTGAAGTAAATTTCATGAATAAGTAATTTGATTTTATAATCAAACATCAACTCTGGTTGTAATTTTCAATCACTACTGGAATTCTGATATTTTTCACTGGCATTTTAGCTTATGAGTGTACACAACGGACCACAGGATGGGGCCAGAAAGCTATTGAAGTGCGCTCTTTGCAATCAAGAGTTCTGGAAAGTGAGCTGAAGGCCAGATCAATCAAGACACTGAGATTTCTGTGTACCCGAGGTGACAAGGTACAATACCCTTTCGTTAGATTGATAGTAAAGTGGCAATTGAAATTAACTAAATAAGTATATGTCCTTTTGTTTCTTGTCATAAATATGCTTGTGTTGCATTTTTCAAATTAACATACTATTGGCAAAATCAATTTTCCATTTTACGATAGAAACATTGACTTTTTAAATGATGAAATTTTGCTGCAAGACAGCTTTACTTTCAAAAACGTAAAAGTTTGCAGTATATCTTAACCAAAATTTAGCCATTATTTATTCAGTATAAACTGCTTTATTGCCCCTGATCCATCATTCTTTTTTATTTATATAAAATATTTTGAAACAAAAATGCTTGAGCAAATCTTTGTGTAAATAATGCCTTTTATTATGTATTAGTTGTACCTATCAATGAGATCCAGAGTGATATGTTAGCACACACATGCAATGTCAGAGATCAAGTTCAACCTCCCTTTGTCCCCCACCCTTGCATTCTTCTTAGCCTCCAGTAATCACTATTCTACATTCAAGTTAATGTTTTTTAGCTTCCACATATGAAAGAGAACATGAAACACTTGTCATGTTCTTGCATCAAGTTTTCTATTTCCATTCATTTGACTTCAGATGATAGGATTTTATTCTTTTTTACTGCTAAATAATTTTCCATTTCGCATTTATACTATATTTTCTTTATTCATCAGTTGATAAGTAGCTAAACTGATTCTAAAGCTATGGTCAGTAGTGCAACAATAACACATGGGCATGTTAGTATCTTTCTGATATGCTGATTTTGAGGGTGTATACCCAGAAGTGGAATATCTGGATTGAATGAAAAGTTTATTTTTAGTTTTTTGAGAAGTGGCTATACTGTTCTCCATAATGCCTGTACTAATTTTCAACCCCACGAACAGTGTGTGGGAGTTCCTTTTTTTCCGCACCCCAATCAACATTTATTGTTTGATTTTTTGTGTGTTTTTTTCAAACCTGTCTCTCATAACTCTCAGCACAATGAAATAATAAAAGAAGGAAAATGTTTGCTGAAAAACTAATTCATGGGTTAGGCTTTATTCAGGTACTTTAAAAACTATGCCAATTTATCTTTCAATGGGTATTCCAATGTATTATGCAGGAAAGGAGAAGACAAATGAGATTTGGCAATTATTTGTGTAACTTAATAAATTTCAACAACTACTTCAAATAGCTAGATGGAATAGTTCATTCTATAAAACCAGGAATATTGCTAAATGTCATGACAAGCAACAGTTGAATAAATAATCCTAATAAGAAAAAGAAACATTCTTATTTAGAACAGACTGAATCCAGTTGTGGTATTGCTTGCCTGTAATTCCACCATTCAAGAGACTGAGGCAGGAAGATTGCCACAAGTTGGAGGACAGCCTGGGTTACATAGGGAGTTTAAGGCCAGCCTGATTGAGCTACATAGTGAGACCCTGTCTCAAAGGACAAAACAAAAAGATATTGCAGAGGATTGAAGTTAATTTTAGCATAACTAGGTTAAAGTACTCCACAGCAAGGAAAGATGCAAATTTGCAAAGCACAGAGACAGAATGACAAGAATTAGTATTTGAGGTCAGATAGACCTAAGATAAAGTCCTGGCTGCCGTGTTAGTAGGTATGAAAATCTGAGAAATTTGATCTTCCTGATCCTTAGCTCCTTCATCTCCAAAATGGGAATATTAATAACTGTTTTGCAAACAAGTGTGAAAATTCACATAATGTATGTTTAGTAACCATCTCCCACATTGTGTGGCAAATAAAATGTGCTAAGGGCAGCTAGCATATCTTTTCCTCTTTCTTATTATTATTTCTCAAATCCTTTGAAGTATAACTATTTTGAATGTCAAAAATCAGACCTAGCCATGAGACCCATGTGATATTTGTGTCCGTGTTCTGTTTTAATTTTCTTTATTGAAGAGTACTTATTTGTACATCATGTCCTCTAAGCCACTGGCTAAAACTCATTCTTTAAAACTATTAATGTCAATTTATTCACTGAAATAGAAAAGCATACAAAGTAGAAAATTTCAGTGACTTCTTAAATTTCGACAGTTAATAGTAAGTATCATGAAAATGAGTTTTTTTTTCTCATACTAAAAGAAAAGTCAATCTAAGTAAAACCAGATTTTTAAATAAAATAATTGTTAATCGAAACAAATCAGGTGCTTCAGCTGATGAATGCCACCTACAAAACATGATTTAAACTGTATGAATTGCAAGTGTATAGAATGTGGTGGAAGGTCATTTTAACTATATAATTGAAACTCCAAACTAATTTCTCGCTTTTTAATTTGAGGAAACCTGTCTGAAATAATATGAGTCAATATTTTAATTAGGAGGTGCAGATAAACTGAAATTCTATCTATATCTTAATACATAACACTGCTGTTTACTAAATCTTTGGTTGCAATATATTGCGTATGTACTGATAGTGTCTTTCATTTTCTTTTAAAGCTTTTCTTTACCTCTACCCTGCATAATCGCCACAGCCGAGTTTATTTTATGACCCTTGGAAGACTCGAAGAGCTCCAAAGCAATTATCCTGTTTAAAAGGTTCCAAAATTTAAAAACATCTCTCATATATATGTATATATATATATATATATATATATATATATATATATATATGCTGCTACATCTTCAGTTTTCTGAGATTAAATGAGCATTCAGTTTTTTTATTAAAGAAAAATTAGAACAGAAAGTTAACTTTTAATGTCGCACAGAATAGTTTTAATAAGAAATGCAGCTTTATATATATATATAAAATTTACTATAGCCATCTTCATGTACTCCAAAAGGTGTACAATATCTTTTGCACAAACTTTGTAACTTTTGTTACTGTGAATTCAAATATTACTCTTAAGACAGTTGATGGTATCTGTATTCAAATTTACTGCATAAGGAAATCTTTTATAAGTAGATTAAAAGGAGCTTTCAAAAGAATTGTCACTGAGTAGGATTTTATGGAAAGAGAAAAATAATAACGAACTATGTAGTTTTTCCAATGTCAAATGAAAAAATAAAGAGTAGAGCAGTGATGGTAAACCTTTTAGAGCTTTCAGTGATAACAAAAAACCCATTGTGGCAGGTATGCCATAGGTTGCCACCACTGGTTAGACCATAAAACAAAAATTGCAATAAATATGCTATAACCAAACTAAGGCTGAACAACCTGTATGCACAGAGAAAATTGCAGTGACAAATGAGGAAAGGTCACCTGTTCCCTCACCGTTAAGCCCATAGCTAGAAATCACTTGTGTTTTTACTCCATGTTACATTGATTTCCTTTGTTTTACAAGAAAAGACAAAAATCTCAAATGAGTGGTTTTACTCAAACTCCCCAAAGATGTGCAGTAGCTGTTTCTACAAACCACCAAATAATACACTTGCGAACCTGAATACAGGACTGAACTCTAATACACATGTACTGTAGAAAGAATATTTCTTTTTTTTTTAAGATTGTAGACATCAAATTCTATGCTTAAGATTTGCCAATTTTTCAAAATTATCTTCTGGTCACTAGTGTGACCGTTGGACAGTATCAAATATTTAATTCCAGATTAAACTATATGTTCATTTCCTACAGTTATTAAACAAAATTAAAATAATAATATATAACAGCAAAAATATCAACTCCTAATACATAAATTTTCAGATTTCTACTGCTGTAAAATGAGAAATTAATTTAAAATTATTTCAGGGATAATTCCATGTATAGATACAATGCTATAAATAAAGAAGTGAACAGATTTTGAAAGAAATTTTACTTTCATCATGTAACTGAATCTGCAAAATTACAGTGGTAAAAATAATGCAATCCTATCACCCAAATATATTATAGATGCCACAGATGGGTGATATTACATCACCTATGGTAAGTGCTACCTGGTAAAAAGCATTATTGCTGCATATCTATCCTCAAAACCCTCCTGCTTCATTCTGGGGAAACAGAGAAGCAACAGAACTATCACAAAGTATACCTCATTTATAATTCCTTTTAGTTCTGCTTCAGAAATCTGAAGACAGTGCTAGTGGAATAATAATTTTCAAACTACCTGGGTAACCAAAAATAAAAAAGTAGCTGACTAGGTGTGATTTCATGATAGTGCATCATTACGTGGCACACTGGTAGAAGAAATGAGGATTTGGATTTTCCAAATACTTATATTAAAAGTAGAGTAACTCAATGATGAGAAAGTAGGAGAACCTGAATCCATGAATTAAAAAAATATGAATGTGATTCACATTTCTGTTACTGTGACACAATGACGTGGTCCTAAAACTGGTTTATCCTTGAGTGTTTACAACTCAAATAACTTTTTAATGCAATAGTTTTAAAAAGAAAATGAATTTTTATGTTGAAGTATTTCCTTAGAAGTAGTATTATTATAAATTTATATACAAAGAGGCCATAGGGGAACTTTGTACATGTTCCTTTTTGCTGAGCATATAGAGCTTGCTATGTTTGAATTTCAGAAAATGTTCTCAGTTAAGTATATATAGAACTAAGTCTTTAAAAATTTATGTTGTAATCATTATTTACTCAAAGTGAAGCTTAAAATTAAATTTTAGCTTAAAATCCTATTTTAAGGCAGTAATTTTGGAAAAACTATTTTAGAAAATTAACTCTCATTGTACCTTGTAACAGTCCAGTAAATAAGCGATCATTAACAGTATCTGCAAAGCTGTCCTGGTGTAATCATACAAGAATGACTATAATGTGTAACTGAATTTTGAAGGAAAAGCCACTAATGAAGAAAGAAAGGTGGGCATACACCAAGAAGAGAGATTGAAATGTTGAGTACCTGAGTAGAAAATATTAAAAATATTTGAAGTGGCTCATAAGTGATCAGCATTTCAAATTTATATGCAAACCCATCTTAAATCTTTACACCCTTGGGTAGCTGAAATAAAAAAATGAAAGAAGCAATAAAATTTCATACTGTACTTTGTAATAGACAACTGAACTTATATACCCACTTCAAGCTGTGACAGCAGCGCCTGGAAACCCTAGCCCATCACGGAAGTGTTTGAGGGTACTTCCAAAAGCCAATTTTCTTAGCTCTGTGATTTGATGCATAAAAGTTCTAGCAGGTTGTGAGCAGCACTGGTGATGAAGTATGGTTTCAATTGAGCATAAATTAGGTTTTCTTCATCAAAAATATTGCCCAAAATAAAAGGCATTATTGGAAATATTTGAAAACTAAAAATGTTGGATAAAGTGGGTAAGAAAAGTTTGGAGTGGCTGAGTGAGTTGAAGTGAGGATAAAGTCCTTAGGGGAAACAGAAGTGATCATTAAAATAGTAAAACAGGCAAAACAGAATGGCAAATACACTACTAATACATGTACACATACTGACGTTACAGTGCACAATTTTAATGGTTTCTTACCAGCAGTTTTGAGAAAAATTAGCCACTGTTTTCTTCCAAGATTTATTTAGTTGAGACTGTATTCTTAAAACTGGTAATGATTCAATGATATCTTTTAAGTGCTCTTCAATTTGTTTCAAGAAGTGTATCTCTTTAACTCAATTTATATGTAATCTGTACTCTAAAAATATTGGAACAATCTCTGATACTAATAATGTTATCCCAAACTAATGAATTATTGTTCAACTACTAAAAATAAAAAAAAATCAAACTTACTCATTGATATCTTTATTGAAATATACTTGTCTAATGATTTGGAAGTAGGACTCATTGCAGGAACATTCATCTCTTTTAATTACATAAGTGCACTGATTAGTAGATATTAGGGGTTCTACCTGTTGTTCATTAAGAATTCTGGCCATAGAGTGGATAAAAAAAAACCTTTCTGGCTACAGTGGTGAAATTAGAAACTGAAATAAATTCCTTTAAATATATGAGACTTTACACAAAGGGACAGACTCACATAGCTTGGATAAAACGCAAGCAAATTTTAATGCTGACTTCTCCCCTCTCCCACTCCATATCTTTAAGTCAGTGGAGAAGAAAGAGAAAGAACATTATCCAAAGACAGGAGTAAATTTTTGTATTTTCTTAGTATTGAGGAAAGGTTTAGTGCATCTGATAGTGGAAAGCAAGGTGGCACAACCATGGCGGTTTGTCAGGAAAGGTAATTCCATCCTTTAGGGCCATAAAATGAATAGTACTTGTCTCAAGAAGCTTCTCAGCACAGAAGCATTAAGAGCCTGGTCCCAATTACTTTCTGTCATCTCAGGACAATCTGAAGACATAGTAATCAGGCTGTTTCCGTAGGGTCTGGTGAGTTGGACTCTAATTTGTCAAGCGTGGCCAGACATTCAGGAGCTAAACTAACTTGGGTACATCAAGTTTGTCCAGACTTTTAGAAGCTGAATCTAAAATGTTTCATTACAAGAAAATTCAGCCTAATACATAGGACTCACTAACTTCGACTACTTTAAAGGACAGTATTATGAACCAAACAATAATATTATCATCAGGAATTACACTTCACTTGAACATAGAGAAGTCCCAAGGCTGAGACAAAACATTAACCTGGGAACCTGTTACTGAAGCGTGGGCACAGCATAAGTCATGAGTAGAAGTCATTAGCTGTTAGTTCCATTATTGCAGAATAGAATTGAGCTTGCAGACTTCATTGCTGCAAAGGTAGTAAGTGCATTTATTCCCATCACTGATTTCCAATTTATGTTGTTTAAAATCATGTAAACTAACTCAAAACAAATAGTACTAGGCAGAGTAAAATGGATTTTACATAGATTTGTATTTTCACATACTGGGCTGCAGCCATAACTTGAGATAAATGCAAAATCAAATTTTTTTTTCAAATTTGTATTAGTACATAACTGCAGTACATAATGATTCCATTCCTCACCGGGAGTTTGTACATATACACATACATCTTAATGCTTTTTTCATCCCTTTCCTCTCGCCTCCCTCCATTTCTTGGGCCTCTCCCCTTTTGCAAAAGATCTATTTCCTATTATATATCTTTTATTTGGGTCATCATTTATATTTTGGGTTTGTTATATTAGAGAAGCCATGCAATAATTGAATTTGTGGGTCTGATTTATTTGATTTAATATTAAGTTCTCAAGGTGCACTCATTTTCTGATCAATGACTAAAGTTTATCCTTTTTATGGCAAAGTAGTACACCATTTTGTATAAATACCACAGTGTCTTTTTTCATTTATCTATTATTGGACATATATAGGCCACTTCCATGATTTAGCTATTATGAATCATGGTGCTATAAACATGAATAAGTACATATCACAACAATAAAATATCTTTAAATACTTTGGAAAGATACCTACAAGTGGAGTATCTGGATCAAATGCAATTTCTATTTTTAGTAATTTGAGCAATCTCCACACTGATTTCCATAGTGGATGTAGTAGGTTACATTCCCACCAACCATGTAGAACTGTTCCTTTTTCTACGTATTTGCGTTCCTCTCACACATTTATTATTTGATTTCTTGGTGATACCCATTCTTTCTAGAGTTAGGTGGAATCTCAGTGCTGTTTTCATATTCATTTCTAGAGCTGGGCATGGTGGCGCACACCTTTAATGCCAGTACAGGCTGAGGTAGGAGGAGCGTTGTGAGTTCTAGGCCAGTTTGGGTTACAACATGAGTGCAAGGCCGGCCTGACCAACATAGTGCGACTCTGTCTCAAAAAACTAGGACTGGGAGTTTGGCTCAGTGGCTTAAATGCCTACTTGGCAGGCTTGAGGTTGTGAGTTCAATCCCTGGTGCCACACACACAAAAAAGTGTATTCATTTCTATATTGGCCACAAATGTTTGACATTTTTTCATGCATTTATTGACTGTATGTACTTCTAATAAGTGTCTATCCATTTGCATTGCCCATTTTTTGATAGGGTCTTTAATTTTGGCAGAGAGGGTCTAATTTGTATATTCTTTATATATTTTAGATATTAATCCTCTGTCTGACGAATAGCTGGCAAAGTTATTTTTTTCCATTTTGTAGGTTTTCTTTTCACTCGCTTTGTTCTTGTCTTTGCAAAGTGGAAGTCTTCTAATTTGATGTGATTCTATTTATTGGTTCTTGACGATATTTCTGGTGCAATTGAGGATTTGTTCAATAGTTCTCAAATGTACTTGTCCTCAAGAGTTTCACCTACTTTGTCTTCGAGTGGATTTCATGCTTCTTAACATTTGTATCTTTGATCCCTTTTGACTTTAGTTTAGTACATGGTGAGAGATATAGGACTAGATTAAATCTTCTGCATGCATATAGCCAGTTTTACTAGAACAATTTGTTAAAGAGGCTATCTTTCCTTCAGCATAAATTTTTGGACCCTTTGCCAAATACCACATATCTAACTGTGCCTGTTATTGTTTATGCAACCTTTATTCTGTCCCACTGATTTACTGTCTGCTTCTGTGCCAGTGGCATGCTGGGTATTTTTTTTTTCTTCATTGTAGCCTTATAATAAACTGGAAGTCCAGGATTATGATACCCCCTTTCTTTGTCTGCTGAGCTTTCACTGGTTGGTTAGAGTGGAAAGACGCTATTGCTACTATGGAAATCTCTTAAGTTAGTGCCTGCACTCTGGGCAAGGCTAACTATGTAGGCCTTTGTTTCTGTCACAAGATCAAAGTACCTTCATTAATTTTGGAGGGGAGAATGCTGTACAACTGGCTCAGCACTCAGTTCTCTAGGAATGGACTGCAATATTTTTAGTGACGCAAAGGCAATCCAAATATTGGCATACAGAGAAAATCAATTAATATTAACAACTATAGCACCTTGTCAACAGCAATAAAATCAGCATTAATAATAATGCGTTCAAGACAAACTGGATATTGACACAATATAAGAGCCAATAATATATCACACTGATCCATAGATAAGAGATCTGTAACTATAGTGTAAACACTAAAACAAACCAACTATTGAAATACAGTAAATATCCCCTAAAGACAGCAACTATACTTCCACTAATAATGGGAAATAAGAGGATCACAATTTGGAGCTCAGCATGAACATTTTAGCATTTTAGGGAAACCCTGCCTCAAATAAAAGTAAAAATAATCCCATAAATAAGGATATAGCTCAGTGCTAAAGCCTTAAGTTCAGTTCCTAGTATCACAAAATAAATAAACTAATAAAGCAATAAATAAATAAATAAATAGAACCTCATGCTCCTTAGTGATCACTTACCATCAACTATCCATTTCTCCAGAACTCTGAGCAACTATAATAAATGACTTTTCTCTGCAAATTTGTCTATTTTAGACATTACGCTTAAATGGAATTGCATGATTTGTAGTCTTTTGTGATTGGTTTTTTACACTTAGAAAAATATTTTTGAGTTTCATTCAGGTTGTAGCAAGTATTAGTATTTATTTTTATAGTTGAATAATTTTCTATGGCATAGATACATAATATTTTCTTTATTTATTTCTTAGATGTATTTTTTGGATTTTTTCTGCTTTTGGTATAATAAATTTTGTTGCTGTGCATACTTGTGTACACATGTTATTGTGTATGTTATTGATTTTGTGTGTATGTTATTGATTTTGACCATGTACCTAGGATCGTTATTGCTAGGACATATTATAATTCTGCCATTTTGAGCTCATTATTGTGTATTATGTCGAGAAATTTAAAAGTTGCTAGACTGTTTTCCAAAGAAACTGCACCATTTTTCATTCTCATCAATAACGTGTAACACCTAATTTTTTCTATATTATAGAAAACACTTGTTACCTTCTTTTTTTGTAATTATAACCATCCTAGTAGATGTGAAGTAGTATTTCATTGTACTTTTGATTTGCATTTTCCTAATGTTTGGTGGTGTTGAGAAACTTTTTCTGTGCTTATTAGGCACTTGTATATCTTCCTTGGAGAAAAATATAAGTACGTTATTTGCCCACTTTTAATTAAGCTCTTTGTTTTATTGTTGTTGTTCAGTTTCAGGTGTTCTTTTTGTAATTTATGATCTTATTCATTTAAATGGCATATTATGGGCAAACATTTTATACCATTCCTGCTTTTTATATTGTACTAATGATATCATTTGTACCATGAAAGAGTTTAATCTTGATGACTTCTAATTTACCTATTTTTCACTTTGATTGCTGTGCTTTTTATGTCATATCCAAAAAATAATTGACAAATCCAGTGTCATGAGATTTTACTGTTTTAGCTTTATAACTAGGTCTTCAGTCCATTTCGAGTTCATTATTTTTATTTATTTATTTATTTTGGTACTGTGGATCAAACTCACAACCTCGCGCCTGCCAGGTAGGCACTTAGACCAGTGAGCTAAATCCCTGGCCCCATTTTTTGAGACAGGGTCTCACTATGCATTTCAGGCTGGCCTTGAACTCACTTTGTAGCCCAGACTGGTCGCGAACTCACCACGATCCTCCTGCCTCAGCCTCTCCAGTGCTGGGATTAAAGGTGTGAGTCACCACGCCTGGCTTTGAGTTTGTTATTGTGTGTAGTGTGAAACAAAAACCCAGTTTCATTTTTTAAACTTTTTACATGTACATATACAATTGTCACAGAAGTATTTGTATAAAAACAGCATTTCCCATGACCGAATTGTCTTGTACTCATTTGTTACGGTTTGGGTATAAACTGTCCCCCGGGAGGCTAATGTATACAGAAGTGTGACCCTTGAAAGGTGATTGGATCACCAGGGCTCTAACTTCTCCAGTAGATTAATCAGTTCATGAATTCATAATTTGATGCAATTATTGGGAAATGATGGAAATGTAGAAAATGTGACCTCAGTGAAGCGAGAGGGTAATGGATGCGTGAACTTGGGAACTATATTCGGCCCCCAATCCCTTATTTTGTGGCTCTGTCAGTGTCTGTCTGCTTCCTAGACACCTTGGACTGAGTGGTTTTTCCCCACCAGTCCCTTCTTCCTTGATGTTTCTGCCTCACCACAGGCTTAATATAATGGGACCAGAGGACCAGATACTGATTTTTTAAAACCCTGAATCAGAAAACTTTCCTGCTTTAAGTTGTATTCTTGAGTATTTTGTCACAGCAATAGAAAGCTGACTAAACCCCGTGAAAAAAAAATGAGTTAGCTGTATAGATTTTATTCTGGACTCAATCCCAGGCCATTGGTCTATATGTCTAACCTTATGCCAGTACCATGCTAATTTTATTACAAAAGATTTGTAGTGAGCCTCTTACCAATTCATTTACATAGTAAATTTAAAAATTGTAATTGTGTATATTTATTGGCTACAGGATGATATTATGGCATATGTATGCAATGCAAAATAATTTTTTCAAAGTAATAAACACACCCCTCACCTCAGACACATAATCATTTCTTGTGACAAGCATGTTTGTAATTTATTTTTGGTCATTTTGAAATCTATATTAGATAGTGATTAACTATAGTCAATCATCATGCTGTGTGATACAATCAAAAAAATTTTAATCTTAACTGAAACTTTCTACTCTTTGTTTAGCATCTCCTCGTTGTTCATAACCTCCAATCTCTGATAAATCAATGTATTCTCTGCTTTTGTGAGTTTGCTTGTGTTAGAGTCCACATATAATTAAAATCATGTAGTATGTGTCCTTCTGTGCCTTGTTCATTTTACTTGGCAAAATATCCTTTAGGTTTACCCATGTTACCCCACATGACATAATATCTTTGTTTTTAAAGTTTAGTAGTGTTCCATTGTATATGAATGCCACACTTTCCTTAACACTTGATAATTATGTTGATTCCTTATCTTGACTTTTTCAAACAATGCTGTGGTAAACATAGGAATGTAGATATATCTTGGACATATTGGTTTAAAAACTTTTGTGTATATACACAGATTGCTAGACTGTATGGTAATTTCATTTTATTTTCTTGAGGAATCTCCATACAGTTTCTATAGTGGTTGTACTAATTGATATTTTTACCAACAGTGAACAAATGGTCACATTTCTCTACATCCTAGATAGCACTTATCTTTTCTTTTTCAATATTTCGTATCCTGACATGTGTGAGGTGGTATCTCATTTTCATTTTCCAAGTGATTGGTGATGTTAAATATTTTTTGCGTACCTGTTGGTCATTTGTATGTCTTGTTCTGGGAAGTATTCATCAAGTCTTTGCTGAATTATTTTAATTGGGTTGAGTTCTTACTATTGAATTGTTTTGATTCATTATATATTTTTAATATTAAACCCCTATTAAATGTGTGACTTGCAAATACTTTCTACCAGTTTGAATGTTTTTTTTTCACTGTTGATTTTATTTGCTGTGCAGAAACACTTTAGATTAATGTAATCACATTTGTCTATTTTTGCTTTTGTTGTCTGAACTTTTGGGATAAACTTAAAAAAACAATTTTTCTAAGACCAATGTCATGAAGATTTGCAGGTTTGAAATTTAAATTTTTAACCTATTTTCAGTTGTTTTTTGTACATGGTGTGAAATTGCCATCTAATTTAATTCCTTTGTACATGAATACCCAGCAGTCTCAGATCTTTTTTGAAGCAACTGTCCTCTGTCCGTTGTGCACTCCCGGTAACTTTGTTGAATACCAATCGATCATTAATATGTTGATTCATTTCTGGGCTCTCCATTCTGTTCCACTGGTCAGTATTTCTATTTTTATGTCAGTACTGTGCTGTTTTAATTACTAGAGTTTTGCAATATAATTTGATATTAAGTAATGTGATGCCTCTGACTTTATTCTTTTGTTTTAAGATTGCCTTGCTTATTGCACGAGATTTTCACAGCTATGAAAAAATATTCAACTAAACAGCTGTGAAATATTCAACTAAACAGCTATAAAAAATAATCAACTAGATGGATAAAATATTAATTAAGGTTCATGGTTTCAGAGAGTTTAGAGGTTTCAGGTTATAATTAGTTAGATCCTTTGATTTGGGGCATATGGTGAGTCAGGGAGAATATAGCAAAGCAAACCTGCTTCTTTCATGGCAACCAGAAAGCAAAGAAATTTCAAAGGACGGTGGTCCCAGTATCCCCCTCAATGCTGCTCCAGTGACTTAACTTTATTCTACTAGAACCCATCTCATAAAGTTTCCATCCCCCTTTCCCACAAATAGGCAACCAAGGTATAAGCACATGGACTCTGTGAGGCATTTCAGATCCACACCATAACAGCTATTCAGTGTCTTTAATCATTCCATATAAATTTGAGGATTCGTTTTTTATTTCTATGAATTATTACATTGAAATTTTGACATGGATTGCACTTACTGTTTACTTCACTGAATCATATGGACAGTTATGGAATTAATTCCTCTGACCTATAAGCATGAGATAATTTTCTATTTATTTATGTTGTCAGCTTCCTTTATCACTATCTTGCATATTTCAGTGTGCACATCTTTTATCTCCTTGATTTAATTTATTCCTAATTATGCTGTACTTCTAACATAGGATTTTTTTCTTTATTTCTCTTTTGGATATTTCTTTGTTATTACATGGAAATACTATCAATTTTTTGTATGATGATATTGTATCCTCTAACATAACTGTACTTTTTATTGGTAATAACACAATTTTTGATAGTTACTGTTTTCTATGCAGATAATCATGTCGTCAACAGAGAAAACTGTTTTCTTCCTTTACAATTTGCATGTCTTCCAGTACTATGCTGAACAGAAGTTGTGAGAGTGCATGCATTCACTTTTCACTGCTATAAAAAAAATCCTGGGATAAAGCAACTTACAAAGAGAAAATAATTTTTTACTCAGTTTTTGAGGTTTTAGTCCATGAGTGATTTGGTTCTTTGCTCTTGGGCCTGTGGCAGGACAAGAGCAAGAGGTACAGTAAAATCAGTCACCTCATTCGCTGAAGTGAAGAAAAAAAAGAGAAGAGGAGGGTCCCAGGGTCCCACTGTTCCCTTCAAAGTCAGACTCTTAATGATCAGAAGACCTGCCTCTTGTCCCAATTAAAGTTTCCATCACTACCAAATAGAATCAACCTGGGGACTAAGTCTTTATGACGTGATTCTGTAGAGGTCATTCTAGATCCAAACTATGGCAGTGAAACTTTTTGTCTTATTCCTGATATTAAAGGAAAAGTATTCAAATATATGATATTGCTGTATCATACCAATATCATTTGGTATGTTCTTTCTGGGCTTGCCATATATGACTTTTATCATGTTGAGGTGTATTCCTGCCATCACTAATCTGCTTAAAGTTTTAAAATGAGGAAATGTTGAAATTTGTCAAATGGTTTTTCTACAGTTAATGAGAAGATCGTATGGTTTTTGTCTTTTATTCAGTTAGTGTAATATAAAATATTTATTGATTTGTTTATGTTGAACCATCCTTTCATCTCAGGAATAAATCGCAATCATGGTGAGTGATCGCTTCAACAAGCTTTTGAGTTTGGTTCACTAGTATTTTGGAAGTTATTTGCATCGTCATCAGCTATAGGTCAGTAATTTTATTTTCTTATCTGAATTTGATATTAGGTTATTGCTGGCTTTGTCAAATTTAGAGGTATTCCTTCCTTTTCAATATTTAGAAGAGTTTGACTTTGTGTTAGCTACTTTTTATTTATTTATTTTTTTGAGACAAGATATCACTATGTAGTCCAGGCTGGCCTTGAACTCACTAACCTAGGCTGGCCTTGAACTCATGGCAATTCTCCTGCCTCAGCCTCCCAAGTGCTCAGATCACAGGCATGTGCCACTTTGCCTGGCTTGTTAGTTATTTATATGTTTGGCAAAATTCAACCGTGAATTTATCAGATTCTGAACTTTTGTTGATCAGGAGCTTATTATTACTGAGTCATCTCCATTATTAGACTACAGAGATTTTTTATTTCTTAATGATTCGGTCTTGGGAATTGTTATGCCTGGATATCTATATGCTCCCCTCGCCCCGCGCCAAGTCTCATGCTGTCATAGCTGGGGCTTTTCAGAAGTGTCTGGATCTAGGGTGTGTGCTGCTGGGATCAAGTATATGATACTGGGATTGACTGTTAGGATTGAGGCTACCCCACTCTGGATGTGAGTGCTACATGCCCTAAGGGTGGGTAGCCTGGATAAAATATAAGGGACAGAAAGAGGGTCCCTAATTATTGCTTGTCATTTGTCACCTGGTGCTTGCTACATTGCTGTTTTGCTGCTTTCTGCTTGCCATGAACTGTTTCTTCTCCGCAGTGCCCCTCTGCTATTCTGCTCTGCCTTAGAGCCAGTTAGACTATGGACCAAATGCGTTATGAACTGCAAGCTAAATCAACCTTTCCTCCTTTAATTTGTGGGTGTTGAGCATTTTTGTCTCAGCAAGGAGCAAAATGTAACTAAGACAGTAGGTTTTGAGTCTAGAAAGTTATTACTTTCTTTTGAGTTATCCAATTCATTGGCATATAGTTGTCCTTAGTAGTTGTATGATACATTGTATTTCTGTGGCATCAGCTATAATTTCTCATCTCTCATTTCTGATTTCATTTCTTTGAAACTTTTTGGGTGTTTTTCTTGTTATGGGTAAGATTTTATCAATTTTTTTTAACTTTCCAATGCACTAACTCTTCAGTTTAATGTATCTTTTATATTGCTTCTCTAAACCTTATTTCATTTATTTGTGATCTGATATTTATTTTTCCCACCATTTACTAACTTTAGGCTTAGTTTTTTTTTCCTCCTTCCTTGAGAAACAATGTTAGGCTATTTGCTTGGGATCCTGCTTCCTTTTTGATGTAGGTATTTATTTCTACAAACTTCCAGTTAGAACTTATTCTGCTGTGTCTCGTAAGTTTTGTTATATTGTGTGCCCATTTTTGTTTCTCTTTTGATTTTCTCTTTTCCCCATTGATTGGTCAAGAGTTAGTTTTAAATTTTCATAGACTTTTGAATTTTCCAAGATTTATCTTACTATTGATTATTTGAGCCCACTTGTGCTGCTGTAACAAAATATTTGAGACTAATTAATAAAGAGCACAAATTTATTTTTCTAGGTTTTAGAGGCTGGAAGCCCAAAATCAAGGAACCGTCAGATTCAGCTTCTGATGAGAGGCTAGCCTTTGATTCTAAGACGACTCCTTTTTGCTGCAACTTCCACTGCAGTGAATTACTGTGTGCTCACATAATGGAAGGCAGAAAAGCAAAACACATAAACTCCTTCTGTCAAGACCCTTTATGAAAGCAGCTGATCCCATTCATGAGACTTCTCTCATGACCTAGTCATCCTCTAAAAGCCACAACTTTTAGTACTATCTCCTTGGCCATTAAGAGTGAACACATGCAATTTTGGAGACACATTCAGGCCATAGCATTCCTCCCTGGACTTCCCCAGTCCATGTCCTTCTCACATGCAAAATACATTCATCCTATCTCAAGTATTCACTAAAGTCTTAACTTGTTCTGACAACGACTCATAAAGTTCAATGTCCTGTCTGAGTCAGATGTAAGTGAGACACAAGGTGGGATTTCATCCTCAGACAAATTCCTCTTCATATGAAAGCCTGTACTATCAAACAAGTTATGTCTTTGCAAACTACAATGGGGAAAGGTTATATGTGTAAAATAGACGTTTCCATTGTAAATAGGATAAATAGGAAAGAAGAAAGGGTAATGTTATGGCTTGTATGTAGATATCCCCACAAAGCCTCAAATGCTCATAGGTGGGGCTTTTCAGAGCTTGCTCGATCTAGCATAAGTGATAGTGGTATTAAGGATGTGTGGTACTAAATTAATCCACTGACTGGAATTGACATATTTCTGGGTGTGGTTGAATGGATTTATGGAAGACAGAAGCTTTGACCTGGGTGTGGGTGGCACCACTCAAAAGGCTTGTAGCCTAGATGGGATAAAAGGGAAAGGCAGGCTGCTATTTGGTGCTTCCTGCCTTCTGCCTGCCACACCATGAGCTGTTTTTCCTATGTGATACCCCTCTGCCATGCCACCTGGCCTTAGAAATAACTGAAATCTCTATAAACTGTGAGCTAAAATAAAGCTTTTCCCATTTTTCTTGTGGATGTCAGATATTTTCCCTCAAAATGAGAAATGTAACTAAGACACGCAACAAGCCCCAAGGTAAACCCACAGTACAATATGGCAAGCAACATTAAATCATGACTCCAGAGTAAATTTCTTTATTTCTGTGAATATCTTTCAGACACACTGGGGTAGAACTGGATCCTCAATGTTCAGGGTGACCTTGGTCTCATGGCTTTTCCAGGTGCGGCCACATAGTATCTCTCGGGCTGGAGTCAGGTGCCTATAGATCTCCCAGGCTAGTGTTGCATGCTGATGACCACTCCAGTCTGTTGTCTCCAGAACAGCTCTGTCCCATGGCACCTCTAGCCATTGTCCTAGTGGGAACTTTCTATGGTGGCTCTGAATCCAAATTTCATCAGGCATTGCCCAGTGGGGCTCTCTGTGGTAGTCTGACCCTAAGGCAGTCCTTTGCCTTGGCCCCCTGGCTTTTCACGTCATTCTTTGAAATCTCAGTAGTTATAACCGTGCCTCCACAACTCATGCAGTCTCTACTGGCAGAGTTAGTCTCGCATGTATTCCACTACAGCTCACTGCTCATAAACTGGCAGCCAGAATCACAACCAAGTCAGCCTAACCCATAGCCAAGTGGACTGAGGAGTGTTGCATCCAAATAAAGGTAGCAGAGGATTGATGTAGCTTCAGGACTCAAGCAACTCCAAGGTCTTCCAGATTTCCCTCATATTTTCCTGCCCACAAACCCTAATGCTCCAGGCATGTGATGAAGC
This sequence comes from Dasyprocta punctata, assembly GCA_004363535.1. Lineage (NCBI taxonomy): Eukaryota > Metazoa > Chordata > Mammalia > Rodentia > Dasyproctidae > Dasyprocta > Dasyprocta punctata. The sequence continues at coordinate 109,329 of RJWM01000206.1, read as the reverse complement.
TAGTTGCCTTTTAGTTCTCCAAAAGTTTTGAGGTCATTTTTCCATTATCTTAATGAATCACATCTGATTTCCTATAATCCCCAGTAATCTCTCTATCAAAGGGTGGCTTGACCATACATAGCATTCTCACCTAGACACAAATTTTGAATTCTTTACATGGCCAAGTTGACAAATTTTATATTCTATTTTTCCTTGATTACAAATTCCACCTTTTAATCATCTTTCACCTGACAGTGAATCTTACTACTCTTCTGGAACCTGATAGAATAAATGTAGGTTGTTATTTTTCCCACAAGTTTTTGAAATATAGTTCATTTTCCCATTCTATATTATCTCTATTTTTCAAATTGGGTACATTTTATTGAAGTCTTGCAGTTCACTGATTTTATCCCTGTCATCACCACTCCAGCATGTTCTCTTTTTATTTCTATTTTTCCATTTTTTAGGTCTAGAATTTCCTTTTGGTTATTTTATTAACTTGTATTTATTTGGTGAAATTTTATATTTTTTAATTTGTTTCAAGAAAATTTGTAATTGGATTTTGAAATATTTTTAACATTGGTTTTTTCAGATGATTGCAAATTTTGATTCCTCTAACTGTTGGTATCTGAAGATGGTCTTTTTGTATTCAAGTTGTAACTTGTCCAGTTCTTTATATCATAGATCGTTTTATTGTTTCACAGGTATTTTATTAGAAGACTTCTACTTAAATCATTTTTCTGAGCAGTTGGTCACCATTCTTAGAATTATCCTCTATTTCATGGCTCACTTTTATGGTCAGGGGTTATAATTGCATAACTGCCAGGGGAATATGAATTTTCTTTTAGCTTTGAAGAAACTGCAACTGTTTGACATTTGGATTAAGGTTCTACAGTTGACTATTTTAAATAGCTGCTTATCCAAAAGCAAATTTGTTTTCTAAATACACGTAAGATCACTTAAACCACTTAAAATCTTTTGCAAGTACTTTTTCTATGAACTATGCTAGCCACTAAGGGGAGCTATAAGCTCAAGTATGAGAAATGTATGTCATGCATTCATTTCATTAAACTGTATATAATTAAATTCTTGGAGTTCCCTGAGAATAATGACAAAATGTAGTTTCATTTTATTCTCCAAATTTTATTCTCTTGTTCAGAATGAGTATTCAGAAGTTTAAACTTTGATGAGATGCATTGTCCAGGGTTGTGACTCACAAAGTTCATTTCATTTCATCTTATTTGGTACTATAGTGTTTACAACAGCAATACTGTAGAGTTTACAATAATTGAAGAATTAAAGAATGCGGCTTTTTATTTAAAAATTGTAATTTCCTGAATTTCATTTGTAAACCTTTTTGCTTCTTTGATTATTGCAAACGTATGACTTTTTATATTAGGAAATTAGAAATGCATAATGCCTGTATTTTATAGTATATGTCTTATAATTTTTATAAGCTGATTCATATTTATAATTAATAATTACTATCTATTTGATTATTTAAGTATTGCACTACCTAGAATAGTGATGGCAATGATAGACAGTTTTGCACCCAGGGCACATTTGGCAATGTCTAGAGACAAATTTATCTGTCAGAATTGGAATGGAGGTAGACATACTGATATTTTATACAAAGAGGTTAGGGGTCCAAGGATGCTATGGAGAGAGAGTATTTGATCCTTGATATCAAAAGAGGAATGAACACAAAATGAGAAAGAGGAGATAAGAAAGAAGATAAAGAAGAAGAGAAAGAAAGAAAGAAAGAAAGAAAGAAAGAAAGAAAGAAAGAAAGAAAAGAGATTGGAACACAAGTAAAACAGAGAAGAAAAAGATTAAAAAATGAATTGTCTAAGACCATTAGAATTAAAACTAACTTTAGTATCCTTCCATAAAGCGAAACTCTCTTTGAAATAAATCATATACAATGCTACAACAATTTTAAATCTCTTGTTTGAATAACATTGGGTATGTACATATGTTTTATGTGAGTAATTATACATGCATATATAATAAAATACCAATAGAAAATTTTATTTATTGACATCAATTTGTATCAAAAATATGCTTAAGCAATTTCTATACATAACTGAGATGAAAATCACAATAGTTCTAAGAGTTGGTTTACTTATTTCAGCTATACTGATAGGAAACTAAAATTTGGGGAAGTAAAATAGCTTACCCTAAATTACAAAACCTGTAAGTATAAGAACTAGAGTTTGATTCTGAGACCAACTGACTCAAGTCTCTCCTTTTGGGACTGATAGTGGAATTCAAAGCTTTGCAGAAGTATTCAGTTTTGCCACCTGCCCTGCAACTGTTTATTTTTCTAATTTTTGATAGGTTTATTTTTCTAGAACAGTTTGAAGTTACAGTCAAAATGAGTGGAAGCAAGTCCATGTTTTAACTATGATCTTATCTCATGAAGGCTCCAACACACATGCCTACACATACACATGCACGCAGGTGCACTAACTCTCCTACATATTTTGTATAAATGAAAAGTAGCTTAATTGAGAACAATTGGAGTATTTTATATAAAGAGGTACAATAAAATTTTTAGAACAATTAAAGAGTAAGAGAAAGAGAGAAGTCTACAATAAGACCCAGGGGTTTTATTCTATGCAACTAGAAGGATTGTGTTGACACGTACTGCAATGGAGATAGAGGTACAACAGGATATTTATTTGCCTTTTCATTGGTGGTAGTGGTAGTGGTGGTTGGCTGATTGGTTTGCTTTAAAGGTAGATGAGTAAGCTAAATTTTAAATCTCTGATAAAATCCAAGAGGAAATGCAAACAGGCCCCAGAAGAGTTGTACAGATGGTAATACAGTTTTGAAGTGAAATGAAACCATGAAGGGCATAAGGTAGATTGAGTAGTGACTGAAGAATTGAATGCTGAGACTGTAATCGATTTTTGGATGTTCAAATAAGTAGGAGAAAGTCTTCTCTTGAAGGGTAAAAAAGTGACCATATTTATATATTTCTTTCACAAATAGTGAACAATTGTGACAGACTGATAGCCAGTGATGAGTAAGGGCAAATGTATTTTATGTTTTGCTTTCTTTTTTAGGTTTTTGTTTTGTTTTGTTTCTTTTTTTTAGCATATGTTTGCCATTTATCTATTTATGTATTTATCTATTTATTTTTGATACCTGGAATTGAACTCAGGACCTTGAGCTTGCCTGATGAATGCTTGTGCCGCTGAACTAAATCCCCGGCATTTAAGGGTAAATGTTTACATGATGATGCTGACAAGATACAAGAACTCTCAGGAATTACTAGGGAGATACTTGTGAGAGGAGGAAAATTAGCAATAGCAGTCTATTTGTAGACCCTATCTGAACTATATTAGTGTTACAAGTGTGAGTCACTTGCTTATCGAACAAGAGAAATGTAACAGACGCCATACATTTCAGATTTGAGCTCTTGGAGGAAAGCATTCTTCAGAAGGGATAGATTTTTCAGAAAATGCTTTTTGCAATCTTTGCTTCCTTTTTTCAAATAATACTTTTGAACTTTCAATATGGTCTGGCAGTAGTATAGATACAAAGCTATTAGCAGGTATAAAATGAAAAAGTTTAGCAATCTTGACACAAAAATAAATAAGTGAGTTATATAGAATATTGTAGCGCAATAATTCTATGGGGAGAAAGAAGACATACTATAAGCTAAATGTAGATTCAAAATCTTACAGCATCCCAACTTTGATACTGACATTGATATAGCCAAGATATAGAACAAATCCCTCAACACAAAGATCTTTCTTTTGTTGCCCTTATTTATATAAAAAATATAATCCCCAAATGCTTATGGCAGATGTATAGGAAAACAATTAATTGTGTATATTAAGCTTGAAGTTTGTGGTCTTGGAAGACTTTCTATTTCTAGTGCTGTTTTCCTCAATTCTGCAAAAATTTTTACACGAACAATGCTATCATTTGTGGAAAAAAGGACATTGTATTTCTTTCCTCCCAAAGTATATGCCTCTTATTTTTTTAATCTTCTCTTAATTGAACCAACTAGAACTTTCAGTATGGTATTGAATAGGAGTAGGGAGATAGAACATCCTTCTCTTATTTATTTCTTAATTTATTTGTCATTAACATTTTCTTTCTATTGGTTCTTATTTATAATACACAATAATTACACTGTTCATGGGGAGTTGGTATACACACATTTTAACGCTTTTTTTTCATCCTCTTCCCCTTCCTACTCTTCATCTCTTGGTTCCCCTCCCTTTTGCAATAGATTTATATCTCCATTTCTTCTTATCAATCTTTTAGTTTGCTCTTTATTTACATTTTGGGGTTCTCATATGAGAGAAACCATGTGATATTTAAGCTTGTGTTTCTGATTTATTTCATTAACATTATGGTCTCAAAATGCATTCATTTTCCTACAAAAGATTCAGATTCATCCTTCTTCATGATGTTAGGGGGAAAGGGCTCAGTTCTTCACAATTAAGTATGCTTGCTGGAGATTTTTTAGAAGATGGTCTTTATGAAACTGAGGAAGTTCCTGGCTATTCCTATTTGGTTGAAAGTTTTTTCTTTTTAAATCTTGAATGAGTGTTGGATTTTTTCCAATGTTTTTTTTCTCCATCAATTGATATGATAATATGATTTTCCCTATTAATCTATTGATACATTTGAGTACATAATTGAAGTTTAATTGTAGAAACAGACTTGCATACCTTTAACCAAACCCAGTTGACAGTGATGTTCAATTCCTTTTATATACTGTCAAGAATTTGCATCTTTGTGATAGACCTCACCCTCTAGTTTTCTTATAATACCTTAATCTTGTCTTCATATTGCAGCCATGCTGGCCTCATAGAATGAGTTAGGAAGCATTCTCTCTATCAATATTTTACTGAAGTGATTGTGAAAAACTGGTACCATTTCTCCTTTAAGTGTTTTATGAAATAACAGGGAATCATCTGGATGAGGTGATTATTTTTGTAAGCATTTTATTTTATTTTATTTTATTTTATTTTATTTTATTTTATTTTATTTTGTTTTGTTTTTTACAGAGTCACATTATATATGTGAAGATGCGCTATATATCCCAGGATGGCCTTAAACTCTTGCCAGTTCTCCTTCCTCATGCTCCCTAGTGCTGTGATTAGAGGCATGTGCCACCACACCTGACGGTTATTAATCATTGACTTAATTATTTACACAGTAATGCTATGTATGAAATGATTGAGTAAACCTAATTAACATACCTATCACCTTGAGAACTAATCATTTACTTTTCCTCTCTCACTGAAACCTTGTATCATTTATCTGACTTCTCTCCATTTCCCCTATCATCCTAAGTGATGGCTAACTATTGTGTCAACTTGATTAAGAAATGGTCACCTGATTGGATTAGCATAGTTCTGGGAGGGGCTGAATAGATCTACAGAAATTATTTTGCCAGAGGAGATGATTTCACTACTCACAGTGGATGAAGCATCTCCAACACCACTCCCTATTGTGTTGGCCTCCCTTCCTATACCTGCAGAAACTAATTCCGCATTAACCAAGCATGATAATGCTGTCACTCCTCAAGATCACCTACTTGTGCCTCTAGACTTATAACCAGGCTCAAATTGCAGAACATTCCTAAGGGTGAGGTATATTGTGTGACCCATGAAGAGGTCCACTATTGTCCAAAAGAACTTCTTGAGCTTTCTAATTCTTATAAGTAGAGGCCTAATGATCAAATATGAGAATAGCTTTTTAGGCTGTGGGATAATGATGGCATCGGGATCAGACTTAATTTGTTGATATGAGCCCATTAAGTAGAGATTCTAAATTTAATGTTGTAGCACATGGAGTTAAGAAAAGTGTTAATAGTCCATTTGGTTGATTGGAAGAAGTGTGGACTTAAAGACAGCCTAATATGAATGAGATAGATATCCCTGGTATTCCTTGACTTACTATTGATGAGGAGATTCAAAGGTTCAGGGAAATGAGAATGGATCTGTCATATTAAACCTAACCCTTCAAAATAAGATAATCAGAAGGTACTGTACACCTTTCACTGACACTTTAACAAACAGATTCGTGGTGGGAGCACCAACATCCTTGAAGAGCCCTGTCATTGCCCTTCTCCACATGTCAGACTTTAGACTGGGAACTATGTTATTCAATTGAGAAAGTTGATGGCAGTGTGTTTAACTGGATCACACAGTGCCAGTGATCAAATAGCAGCACTCAAACACCAAAAACAAGGGGCCCATATTCACCTTAATGGACAGTAGAAGCAGAGCAGTGATCAAAATGACCTAACATGTACAGACCTATAATGTTGGCTGATTAACCACAGTCCTCCCAAAACTAAAAGAAACAGGAAGCCTACATGATAGTTAACCGATTATGTCAATTTGAGTGACAAATGCCCAACTATTTGGATTAGCACAGTTCTAGGTGTGTCTGAATGAATTTGCTGAAGACAGAAGGCTCACCCTAGGAGTGAATGGTACCAATCAAAAATACTTGTAGCCTGAGTGGAATAAAAAGGGGAATAAAAAAGAAGGATCACTTCTGTTTCTTTGGAGGAGCTCCAGTCTTCCCCTTCACCTTGGATGCCACCTCTTGGCTTCCATCACAGACTCTTCAGCTTTCAAGCACAAACTCTTCAGCATTCCTGCTCAGAAACTTCAGCCTTCCATTGCATTTTCTTTGGCTGCTTGATACAGACTCACATGGGACACTACAATGAGCTCCAGGTCTTTGATTTTTAAATAAGTCCATTGGATCACCAGTGTACAGACAGCCTTTTTGCACTCTTCCACAGTTATGACTGATACATTGTGTCAACTTGAGAAGTTTAGAAATTTAACTAAGAGACTCATCAGGGAGCCAGGATCCTTACTTTGTAAATATCCTCACCTTATACAAGAGGAGGGCACAGAGATAGTATGAATGCTACACTTACCCTAGCGGGGGGTATCCTACTTACAATATAAGGGAGGAGAAGAGGCTTGTTCTCACCCCTTTAGCTCTGGCTGCTTTTGCTGACTGCTGCCTTGAAGTGTTGCCCCAGTGCCATGGCACCTTGCCTTGTAGCCAGTTGATTATGGACTGAAACCTCAAAACACTGTAAGCTAAATAAACCTTTCCTTCCATAATTTTGGATGTTGGGTATTTTGTTCTAGCAATGAGAGAAAAGTAACCAAGATACACATCTAACTCTACAGCAACCATTGTAAGCTGATCTGGTAAATCCTTATATATTTATATATCTTACATTAAATATGTTTCTCTAGTGGACACTGACTAATATATCTGCTAAATTTTTATTAGATTTATATAATCAAAACAAATTAAGGGCAAATGAACAAAAACCTACCTCAAATCATAGTAACAGAGAATGAGAGTCCCTCAACCTATTACTAGAGGTGAGCCAGTTTACAGACTCAGAAATCCTTAAATGAAGTATTGGCCAGGTCCTCATGATAAAAATCCTGGTGTACCATCAAAAATTTGTAAAAATCAATCTTTCTCCCATCCTGTCATGAAAGACCCTAAAGCCTATCACCAGGGTAACTGTACACTGGGAAAAGGGAAATGATCAGGCATTTGGGGGACTATTGGACACTGGTTCTGAACTAACACTAATTCCAGGGAATCCTAAACATCATTGTGTCTCCCCAGTAAGAGTAAGAGCCTATGGAGGTCAGGTGATCAATGGAGCAAAGTTCTGACACACAGTGGATCCAGGAGGTCCCCAAATCCTGTCATTGTTTTTCCTCTTCCAGAATGCATAAATGTGAAATATATATAAAATTTAGCTGAATTTTCACATATAGTGACATAGTGTAAACGCTATTATGACTGGAAAGGTCAATTGGAAGCCATTATAGTTATCTTTACCTAGGAAAATGGCAAACCAGAAACATTATCACAACCCTAGAGGGATTTCAGATCCAGCAAAACCAATTGGCCTCATGAACAAAGGAGCCACAGTGATAGGGAGGGAGGTTATGCACAGGCTCAGTACCATGGACTCCCACTTACCAAGGCTGATTAGACTACAGCCACAACTGAATTTCCAGTATTTCAGTAGCGGAGTTCAACACTGAGTCCTCAATGTGACCCAATTCCTAGAGGTGATCAGTCTATGATCTGTTGGTGTGTTGATTATATTGGACTGCTTCCATCTTGGAAAAGGCAGTGTTTTGTCCTTACTGGCATAGGCACTTATACTGGGTATAGGTTTCCTTGCCTGACCATAATTCTTTTGCTAAAATTACCTCAGTGAGCTTACAGAATGCCTTATCTACCATCAAGTTATTCTACACAGCATTGCCTCTGACCAAGGAATACAATTTTTGGCCAAAGAAAGATAATGGGCTCATGCTCACAGAACTCACTGGTCTTACTGTTATGGTTTGTGTCTAGATGTCCCCACAAAGCCTTACGCAGTCATGGGAAGTAGACTTTTCAAAGGTGGTTGAATCTATAATGTGTGATGCCAGGATTAAGAATGTATGGTTTGTAAATCAGTCCACTGATTGGTTTGGCATACTTTTGGTTAGGATAAGGCTGCAAGTGCTATACCTGTCAGGCTAGCCTGCATAAAATATAAGCTACAGAAAGAGTCTTCTCATCTCCTCTTATTGCCTTTGCTACCTTATGGGTGCCATGAACTATTTTTTGGAATGCCCCTGTGGCATGTGCCACTCTGCCTTGGAGCCAACAACTATGGACTGAAATCTCTAAAAACTGTGAGCTGAATAAATCTTTCCCTGTTTAACTTCAGTTTTGGGTATTTTATCTCAGCAACAAGAAAAATATCTAAAAAACACTTACCATGTTTCTCACCATCCACAAGCAGATAGATTGATAGAATGGTTGAATGGTTTTTTGAAGATGCAGTTGTAGAACTGAGGCAAGCTTTTCTGAAAGGCTGTGCATGCCTTGAGTCAATGTCTACTATATGGTATCCTGTTTCCCATAGCCAAGATTCATGGGTCCAGGAATCAATGAGTGAAAGTGGGAATGTTAACCACTCACCATTATCCTTAGTGATCCACTAGCAAAATTTTTGCTTCATGTTCCCTCAAACTTATGCTCTGCTGGCCTGAAAGTCTTAGTTTCAGATGAGGGGGATTTGTATTGGAAAGCATGGCAAAGATAGCTAAGATATCCCCTGGTCATTTTGGTTTCTTCATGACTGTGAGTAAACAACCTAAAAAGAAGTTACCACATTGACAAGGGTGATTGACCCAGACAACCAAGGGGGAAATTGGAGTATTACTCCACAGTGGAGGAAGCAAAAAATATACTTGGAGTACAAGAGATGCCTTAGGGTGGCCCCCGGTATTACCATGCCCTGTTATTAAGGTCAATTGGAAATTATAACAACCCAATTCAGGCAGAATGACAAATGGCCCAGAACCTTCAGGAATGAAGTTATGGGTCACTCAACCAGGGAAAGAACAAAGCATTGCTGAAGTGTTTGCTGAAGGCCAAGGGAATACAGAATGGATAGTAGAAGAATGTAGTTATAAAATCTCAGCTATGAACCTGTGATCAGTTATAGAAATTGTGATTTTGGTTAAAATAGTTCTGTATGGTAATGTGCTTCTTATTTAATATAATGTTGATATAATTACTATTAGTTCTTAAGTATTATTAAACTTATGTTATAGTATTCAAGTTCTGAAATGCTATGAATAATTCTCAGCCAAATAAAACTAACTTTCTATCCTGAGGAGGGAATTAGTGCACTACTGTTTGTAAGCATGATAGTTGTACCATGTTAGGCATAATTATGAACTTGTCTTTGTATCTGAAGACTAAGTACATTTTAAGGAAATTTATCTGGTTATCAAGTAGACAAGGGTGGATTGTGATAATTGACTGTTCTGGCAATTTGAGTAAGAAATGCCAAACTCAGTGGACATGGTGGCTCATGTTTGTAGTCCCAGCACTTGGAAGATTGAGACAGGTGGATTGTTGGGAGTCAAAGGCCAGCCTGGGCTACATAGTGAGTTGAAGGCCTCCCTTTGACTCAGGCAAGACTCTGTCTCAAGTAAAAAAAAAAGCAAACAAAGCAAAAAACAAAACAAAATAAAACTTACACAATTGATTGGATTAGCATACTTCTTGGTGTGGCTGAATGGATTTGCTAAAGAGGTAAATGAACAAACAAGCTGCAGTATATTCATACAAAGGAATAACATTCAGTAATAACAGGAAACAAACATAGAAAAAATTTAAGTGTGTATTGCTAAGTTAAAGAAGCCATTCTAAAAAACTACACACTATATGGTTCCAACTATATGCAGTTCTGGCCACTGCAAAAGCATAGAGATAGTAGAAATATCAGTGGCTGTTCAGGGCTTGAGGATATCAGATGGGATGAATAGGTAGAACATGGGAGATCTTAGGGTGATGAAACTTCATACATGTCATTACACCTTTTTAATGAACACATGTCAATATGCATTTGTCATGCCCATACAGCTGTACAACACAATGAGTGAAACAATGTAAACTATGCTCTTTGATTATAATAATGTGTCAATATTTGTTGTAATTGTAATGAATGTGTTATGTTAAAGCAACATGATAACAATAGGGGGATATGAAGAGAATATATGAAAATTCTGTAGTATTTACTCATTTTTTCTAGAAATTGAATATTGTTCTGAAATAACCTATTATTATTTTTAAAGCCCCTCCCCAAACATTAACCATCAGTGTGTTGGTTAATTTTCTCTCATTGCTGAGACAAAATGTTTGACACCCAAAATTAAGTAAGGAAAGATTTATTTGGCTCACAGTTTGTAGAGGTTTTAAATCCATAATGTGCTGGCTCCAAGGCAGGGAGGCACATGGCAGACGGCAACCGTTCATGGCAGTGGAAGACAGCAAAAGCAACAAAATCAAGAGGGAGGAGTGCAGAAGACTCTTTCTGACCTTTATACTGTATGTAGGCTCCCCACCCTAAGGTGGTATGACACCCACACCCATAATCCCAACGTTGGGCCATGAATCAATTACAAACTCTAGAAGCCTGTCCCTATGGCTCCATGAGGCTTTGGGGGAACATCTAGATGCAAGCCATAACAATCACTAAAGTCAAAACTAAAATGAGATTTTTTTTCTCACCCACTAGAATAGTTAAAAATAAGGATTGGCACCACTTATTATTGGCAAAGAGTGTAGAGCTATCACAACTCTCATATCCTGAGTATAGAATATAAAACATTTTGGCAGTTTTTGCATAAATTTAAGCATATACTTAACATATGATCCAATAATTCCATTTTTAAGTATTCTGCCTAGTGGAATGCAAACCTACACCCACAAAAGATTTGAATAAGAATTTTAATAATAACTTTGATCCCTAGTACCACTTACATGAAAATTATTCCAATGTTGATGAATAGGGAATTGAATAAACAAATTATAGTGTAACTATATGATGGAATGTGGATCAGCAATAGAAGAAACAAACTGGCAATACAATGACATAAGAAATTTCAAATGCATTAATTCTTGCTTGATCACTTGCTATTGACTGCTGTTAAAAGAGGAGTCATACCCTTGAATTCTGAGAATGGCTGAGTACACCTGACACTCAACAGATGAATATGGCAGCTACTTACTTGTCATATATAGTGTTACGGAGGTGAATTCCACATGCTTCACTGAGTTGAACTTTAGAGTGATCCAGAAGGGGATGTGAGACTGTCCATTTATTCATTTGTTTATTTTTGAGACAGGATCTTGATATGCAGTTCTGGCTAGCCTTGAACTCACTTTGTAGCCCAGGTTGGTCTCCAGCTCACAAAGATCCTCCTGCTTCAGCCTTCTGAGTAATGGGGTTACAGGCATGTGCCACCACACCCAACTGAGACAGTCTTTTTAGAAAGGAGAATGAGGCGATACCTGGTTCTCATGGAAAGACATAATTGGCTTCTTTGAATAGTTTCATAGCCCAGTGTGGAAGTGGAACTTGTCAGATTGAAGAACAGATCAAGTACACCTTTTCCCAAATGAAGAAAGGCTATTTAGGTGATGGGCTTTTCCTGCTGTAGTGGTTGATTGATCATGTCAACTTGAAACATTTAGAGGCCTAACTAAAAGAGCTTAGGAATTCTACACCCTAGGGCGTAGAAGACCCGCCCTATGGTAGGTCATCACCAAGATGGTATAAAGAGAAGGAGGAAGGACAATTCCATTCCATTCTTTGGAGGAGTTCCAGTCTTTGCCTTTGGTTTGGACATCGTCTCCTGGCTTCCAGCGTAGACTGTTCTGCTTTCTGGCGTAGACTCTTCAGCCCTCCAGCGTAGACCTTTCGGCTCTCCGTCGCAGACCCATCAGCCTGCTGGTGCAGACTTGCACAGAACACTGATGTGAACCCCAGACCTTGGATAGAGTCCTTCGGCCTCCAGCGTGCAAACAACTTTTGCACGCTTCCTCATTCGACTCTGTGGCTGACCATCGTAAGCCTATCCTGTAATTTCTATACCTTTGTATATCTTTGTAATTTCTGTTTCCTCTAGTAAACCCTAACTGATACAACTGCTTAAGTGAAGAGCATGACTAGAAAAAGCAGGGAAATTCACTACTTAAATTTTTGGGCCCTATGAGACTTGAACATTTCAAGGAGCTGAGCTAAGTGGCACACACCTATAAACCAAGGTGGAAGGCTGAGGCAAAAATCCAGGGACAAACTGGGCTATGTGGTGAGAACTTTTCTCAAAAAAATAATAAAGGGCTGAGGATACAACTCAGTAGTAGAACACCCCTCAGTCTGATTCCCAATACCATAAAAAAAAGTCAAGGAGCCGGGCGTGGTGGCATTTGTTATTTCTGTACAGGAATACTATTAATCTTCGAGTGTTGACTTTGTACCTAGTTATTGGATAGTAAGAACCAACATAGTGAAAATGACCATACTTCTAAAATTGTTATACATGTTTAATGCAATCCTGATCAAAATACAATTAGTGTACCTCACAGAACAAGAGAAAACACAAATATTATTCTGGGAGGCAAGTAATACCCTGATACCAAAACCAGAAAAAGACCCAACCAAAAAAGAAAATTACAGGCCAATCTCTCTAATGAACATAGATGCAAAAATCCTCACTAAAATACTAGCAAACAGAATGCAACAAATCATCAAGAAGATTGTACACGATGATCAAGCAGAATTTATCTCAGGAATACAGGAATGGTTCAACATATGCAAATAAATAAATGTAGTACACAACATTAAGAGAGTGAAACGAAATCACATGATCATCTCAATAGATGCAAAAAATCATTTGATAAAACCCAACACTCATTCATGGTAAAAACTCTAGAGAAAATTGGAATAGATGGTCTTTACCTCAATTTGATAAAAGCCATATATGATGAAACAACAGTCAACAATATAGTAAATGGTCAAAAACTGAAAGTTTTCACTCTAAAATCAGGAACAAAGCAAGGTTGTCCATTATCACCATTCCTATTCAATATAGTTCTGGAAAACTTAGCTAAAGTAATTAGATAAGAGAGGAAGAAAATGAAGAAGTTAAATTACCATTATTTGCAGATGATGTGATACTCTACATAGAAGACCCCAAAAACTCCACCAACAGGCTTCTTAACCTAATAAGCAAATACAGTGGTGTAGCTTGGTACAAAGTCAATACTCAAATGTCAATAGCATTCCTGCACACAAGCGAAAAAAATCTTACAGAGAGAGAAATAAGTGAAACCACATCCTTCACAATAACATAAAAAAATAAAATACTTAGGAATCAATCTAACAAAGGGAGTAAAAGATTTATACATTGAAACTTACAGTACTCTGAAAAAAGAAATTGAAGAGTAATTCAGAAAATGGAAAGATATCCCTTGTTCATGGATAGGAAGGACAAATGTTGTGAAAATGGTTATTCTCCCAAAACTGTTATACAGATTTAATGCAATTCCAATCAAAATGCCATTAGTATACCTCACAGATCTAGAGAAGACATTCTTGAAATTCATCTGGAACCAGAAGAGACCTAGAATGGCAAAAACAATCCTAGGAAACAAAGGCAAGGCAGGAGGCATCACAATCCCAACTTGAAATTATACTACAAAGCTGCTATAATAAAATCAGCATGTTGCAGGCCAAAAAACAGACATGAGGGTCAATGGAAAAGAAGAGAATATATAAGCACAACTGTGAGTGCACTCAGCCACTTTATCTTTGACAAAGGGACCAAACATGTTCACTGGAAACCTCTTTAATAAGTGGTGTTGGAAAAACCGGCTTTCTACATGCTGAAGACTTAAACTAAACCCATGCCTATCACCACGTACTAAACTAAAGTCAAAATGGATCAAAGATCTAAATATTAAAACAGAAACACTAAGTCTACTGGAAGACAAAGTAGGTAGAAATCTTGAGAACATAGGAGAAGGCCAAGAGTTCTTGAACAAAAATCAAACTGCATAGGAAGTACTTCAAAGAATCAATAACTGGGATTTCACCTTATTAAAATGTTTTTGCACATCAAAAGAAATCACCAATAGAGTAAAAAGAAAACCCAAATATTGGGAAAATGTTTTTGCCAACTGCCCCTTAGAGAAAGGACCTTTATCAAGAATGTATAAAGAATTGAAAAAATTAAGGTCCCTCAAATTCAAAGACCCAATCCAAAAATTGGCATCTTAGATGATTCCACACTTCTCAGATGAAGAAATACAAATGGAAACAAATATGTGAAAAAATGTTCAACATCATTGGTCATTTGAGAAATGCAAACTAAAACTACACTGAGATAACTTCTCACTCCAGAAAGAATGGTTAACATGAAGAAATTAACCAATAACAAATGTTGATGGGCTATGGGGAAAAAGGAACCCTTCTCCATTGTTGGAGGGAGTGTAGACTGGTACAATCACAGTGCAAATGGGAATGGAGATTCCTCAAAAAACTAAGATTAGAGGTTCCATTTTATCCGGCTATTCACCTTCTGGGTATTTTCCCTGAAGAATTGAAAACATCATACCACAGCAATATATTTGCACCCATGTTTATAGCAGCACAATTTGTAATAGCTAAATCTTGTGAACAATCCAAATGCCCATCAACTGAGGAATGGATAAAAAAGATGTGGTATTTTTATATAATGGAATACTACACAGCCACAAAGCGCAATAAACTTGAGGCTTTTCTAAGAAAATGAATGCAACTAGAAACCATACTCATAAGTGAAATAGCCGGGGGGTGGGGGTCATTTGGCTAAGTGGCTTAAGCGCTCCTGGCAGGTGCAAGGTTGTGAGTTCAATCCCCGGTGCCACACACACACACACAAAAAAGTGAACTAAATCAGACTTGCATATGTAAACACTGCATTGTCTCACTAGTGTAAAAAACTGAGAGAGTGAATAAGATCCAAAAATAACAATGAATATAATAGAAGGAAATGAAACTGCTCAAAGGGAAATTACATTGTTTGATCAATCTTGCATGCCTATATCTGGTAGTCTGAGCAATTACTTTGAGGATAACAATATGCAATTTAACAACCATTGTTAAATTCCTATCATCTTGTTTTGAAATCCTATATTGCCATTGTTTTTTGTTGTAGTTGTTATTTTCCTTTTGTTGTTGTTTTTTATTGTTTGTTTGCTTCTTGATGTCTATGTTTTTCTCTTTAAAATAAAAAGAATAAACTAAAAACTGTATAATTATAAAAGTATATCATCTTCATTGTTCAAAAAATGAAGTGCATGAAATTAAAATTAAAATGTCTTATGTCCGTACCTTCACCTGTACCTCCACTCCCTATGATTCAGGGTCAACTTCTACTAATGGGTTTGCATGCATGTCTGCATATCAATTATATGTTTAACTTTCAAACCATGTCTGTATAAATATAGTGTGTTTGGAGAGTAAAGGTACTGCATTTCTAGAAAAATAATAGCTAAATAAATATAAACTCCCAGAGATTTACCAAATTCTGGGAATGCTAATTAGAATGAGCAATAACAAAAGATAATCTATTAACAAAATCACTTTCATTAAAACAGACATTTTTTCCAGATAGTCCTGTTCTACCAGGGGAAAAGGCATTTGAACCCTGAATAAAATTAGAGGCTACCAGATGCAAAAGAAAAAATGGTTTACAAGAAAAGTTTAAAGGTTCTCAGTGTTTTCAACATAAACACTAGTTAAATAATATGGGGGAAAATGCTTTAAGATTTTGCAGCAGGTTAACAGGAATGTTTGGAACAACAGAAAATATTTCAGGTCAAAAATTTAAATATGTCTTGAATACAAAATAATTAATTATAGAGATCTACAGGGAAATAAGTACAGAAAGAAGAAGCATGGTCTGGAAAATAAAATGACAAAAGCCAAGATACAATGTTTCAACAGAATCTCTCAGGATCAAGTCAGAGGAAGAACCCTCATTCACCTAGAACTCACATCTTAATTTATTTTAATGAATACAAAGGAGAGCTTGTGTCCGCTCAACCGTGCATTAATGCTATATGTAATAGTATTGAAAACCAATTTAATGCTGGGCGCTGCTGCCTCCCTGCGCCAGAGCCCAGGTCGCACTGACTTAAGGGTGCTAGAAAGCGAGGCACCAGCTCCCATGTACATGAGGCGCGCTAGCTCTTCCACTTGCTTCACCTTATGCGGAGACCAGGTGCGCTGGTCCTGCATAGGCAGGCACCACCAGTGATGGCGCAGGGAACGCCACGGCCTTCCCATGGCTGACCTGAGCTTCATCAAGGACACTGTCGCCTTCCTTGAGAAGAAGGAAGAGGAGGAGGAAGAAGAGGAGGGTATGGAGTGGGGCTAAAAGGAAGGTGTTGAGTGGAAGTTGATGTTTCCTAATGCTAGTGGAGAATACCAGTCTCCTATTAACCTAAACTCAAGAGAAGCTAGGTAGGACCCCTCACTGATAGATGTCTGCCTGTCTCCAAATTATGTGGTCTGTCTGAGAATATTTCAGGTCACCAGTGATAGACTTGTCATTCAGGTTATCCTGAAATCAAAATCAGTTCTTTCAGGCGGACCATTGCCTCAAGGGCATGAATTTGAACTGCATGAAGTAAGATTTCACTGGGGGACAGATAGCCAGTGTGGTTCTGAGCGCACGGTTAATTTCAAAACTTCTACCACGGAGTCCACAGTTGGCCAGCTACAAGCAGAAATGGCACGAGAGAGGGGCCATGGCAGAGGAAAGCTGCTCACATCATGGCTGCCAGGAAGCAGTGAAAGGAGGAACCAGGGAAAGAAAGACAACTTTCCAGTTCTTGCCCTGAATGATCTGCTTCTAATGGGTCCCATTTCCCAACAGCAAGTCAACTGTAGCATCCCCCCATAATTCAATCACTTTTCAGAAACCCTACCGCTGAGCACATGAGGTTCTTGGGAAGCACTGGGGATCTAAACCATAACATAAGAGTAAGTTTTTCTTCCTCCCCTTCCTTTCTTCTTCCCTCCTTTATTTCTTTGTTCCTCTGGGTGATCTAATCCATTTCTGAGGCCTTAGTTCTTAATCATATCAGCCCAAGATTTTATCTCCATATAGATTCATATAGACAACAATGAATAGATTTTCTGACTTTTGTGCTTGGTAAACATGACAGATTAAGAACAATTCAACCTTAATAAAAGTATATTTTGGAACTACTGGAATGTCAAAAATTCCTATTTAAATATTTACCTTTTTCATAGGAGCAATTCCTGGCCTTTCCCTATATAAATAAGCTAATATTGTTAGTTTTTTCAAGTTCTGCAGTATCTCTACCCATCATTCCAATCAGCACAATAAAATTCTTTGTCTAGGTAATGCAGAAATGATAGGTTATTCCTCCTTATAACAGGAAGAGAGGGAGAAAAGGGTAAGAACACTAAATTTTAAAGATTTAGTCATAGTTAAACAAAACTAAAATTAGTGGACACTTAACACACTAAAAATTTGCAAGTGCCATTTTATCACCTTCTTTTTTTCTAAGCAAGGAAACTGAGGCCCAGAGAATATGAGCAACTAGTAGAATCAGAATATAAATCTATACTCTGGTGCTAGCAGCTATGCATGTCACTGGTATATTATATATGTCCTTTGTACTAAAACACTTCAAAAATTAGGAAAAATAGAAAACAATTCCAGAAACTTAAGTAAAAATAAATCTATTATAATAATGTTAAGAACAGAACCAGTGGGAAACTGGAGAACTGGCCAGGCAATGAGCAAGAATGATGTTATAGATTGATTGTCCTAATCAGAACACTGAAATATTGTCTGGATCAGAGATCCTTTCAGTCTTTTAATTTCTACAGCTAAGATTCTAAGTTTGGTCACAGAACGTTAGAGTCTCCAAATTTAGATCATGTGCCTGTCTCCTAGAGAGGAAATTCATTGATTTAACTAGACTTAATGAAAAGGTCAAAGAGGTAGGAGTTTAAAAAGAAAATTAGAGCATCATTAGGAAGTGGAAAATTGATGCTTCAGTTGCCAAAAAAGAAACACATTCACACTAGATTCTATGCTTATGAGTGCTCAATATGTGCTCGCCTACTCATAAACTTTCTTTCAAAAATGTCCCTGCCTAAAATGCTGCAATTATTTCACACACAACCTCAAATAAATTTTGTCACTTCCCAACATCTCATTAGTTGCTTCACTGAGTTCTAATTTTAGGATCTGTGAATAATATTCATGTGCTTTCTGTATCTATTGTAATTGTGTTTCTATGTTCTTCATGTTAAAGAAGAAATTTAGTGTGCATAGAAGCAGTTTTGTGTAGATTAATAAGCAGAAAGCATATTAATTAAAATACATAAATATATACCCATAAGGAAAGATGTGTTTCTAAGGTCCAAAATCCTCAGTTCTTTAGTTGGTTTTGAGTTCATATTTAGAATTTATGACTTTCTTCTTCCACTCTCAATTTAGCTGTCCCTCTTTTTTTTTTTACCAGCATCTCCAGTTAGGTTTTGTTGCTTAAGGATGTGCTCAAACTAATTCTTGGTTGGTCTGATCCCTGTAACTATCCTATCTGAGAAATGTTGCCAGATCCTTAGTGTAGGCAATTACTTCAAAATGTTTCTCCAATATGTTGATTTATGCTACTGAGTCATAAAGTAAGTGGCCAAATTCCCATAGACAGAAAGTAACAGAACCAGGATTTGTACTCAGGTATCTCTGACTCTGAAATGCATACTTATGGTATTAGTCTGACTCCTTGATAAAACAGAAAGAAACAGACTAGAGGCAGGAAGTGGAGCGATATCAGAGGGAATTGTTCCTGCAGAAGGCCCACAATCAGTAAAGGGTAGGCCCCTTGTCTAGGCAGTGTCTAGATAGGAAGCAGATAAGACAGTTACTACAACAGAATGGAGGAGGGGAGATGCAGACTGAGACAAGCCCTTGCAAAATCCTACCTTGCAAAGTTAATCATTTGCAGGAACATAAAACAAATAAGTGATATGAGTAGGAAAAATCAACTTAGATCTTGTGGGGGTGGTTCATCTCTGATTCTGGGAAGTGGAGAGAGGGAGAGGGAGAGGCAGAGAGAGACAGAGACAGAGACAGAGAGAAACAGAGAGACACAGAGAGAGAGAGAGACAGAGACAGAGAGAGACATGACTCTCCAACTTGCAGAAGAAAGGGACTGTTATATTTGGACTTCTGTTCTTGCTTTTCCCTTGATATTTTTCTCCATAGTACTTATCACCATTTAACACCTAGTATATTCTACCTATTTAGTTTGTTGCTTGTCTTTCCACAATTATAATGTAAATTCCATGAAGAGTGTTGTTTTGTTTTCTTGGAACAGGCCCTCAAATATGATGGGCCCTCCATTAATGTTGTTGAATGAAAGGTTAAATTAGTGTAGCAAGAGAATTCATGATGTCCTCCCTCCTGAGGGAGATACTGTGGCTCTATTATCCAGTTCCAATTTTCCAAATGACTTCTTGGAAACTTGTGGTTCCTCAAAAACTGATGAGACTTTCTCACTGCTTTTGTATTTTGCCTTTGATTTACTTTGTGAGTAGCTTCCTGCTGCAACATTAAGTAATTTCAGGCAGAGTTCAGCACTGCTGTGATTGTCCCTTGTTGCTAATATTTCCCAGGAGGCACATATGGTCCTAGTCAGGATTAGGGACCCCAGAGTGAGACCATCGAGGTTCAGTTCTCGTTCATCTCTATATATCCATATAGTTGGGAAAGATCCTTAACTGCCTGAGCCTCTGTTTCCTCATCTAGATACTGGGGATAACATTGGTACAATTCTAGATCTGCGTAATACCATTTTATAAAATAAAGCTCACTGTTCCATGGTTTAAGAAATTAGAAAATTGTTTTGCTCTCATGTAAGTGTAAACCAGGTTTTCATGTTAGATGAATGGTTTCTTCCACATGGTGATTGAGAGATTCAGGCTCCTTTATGTGATGGCTTTTCCCTACTATGAACTCCAGACAACCCTTCATCCAACTGGCAAAATGAGAAAAGAGATGATGGAAAGGGAGTAGTTTCCTCTTAATGTCCTTTACTCAATTGTAGCATGGAATACTTTCAATCATTACTATACATTGGTTACAACATTAATACATTGGTTAGGACAAGTCACAGATGTCTGGAGGACATGGCACAGATCTTAAGGGGAAACATAGTTATCTTTTTCTGATTCCCTGTTAACCAAATATCTAAATGCACACTTTCTCACAAGCAAATACACTCACTCCCTCTCCAAAGAAGATAACTCAATGCTCTGCCTAATTGCTACATTTAGTTCAAAATTCATTTGACTCTTATTGAATTGAAAGATAATTCTCAAATACTAAATATACAATGATCAGATAGGGATAGAAAAAACAGTAAACCTCCTATTAATAAATGGAATAATTGAAGATATTCAATGATTGCTGGCTTACATGAATAATAAACTTTTACTAGTTAGTCACTCTGAGGACTTCTTGCCTCAGTAGTGGGAGAAGTTCTGAATTAAATCTTGATATTTCTCTCCGTGGGTGTTATGGTTGATACATTGTGTCAACTTGAGAAATTTAGAAGTTTAACTAAGAGATTCAGCAGGCAACCAGTATCCTTACTTTTTAAATATCCTCAGCCTGTGCAAGTGGAGGGCACAGAGCTGTTAAGCGTGCTATACCCACCAGGGGTGGAGGTAGCTTGCTTACAATATAAGGGAGAAGTGGCTTGTTCTCTCCCCTCCTTTGCTCTGGCTGCTTTTGCTGACTGCTACCTTGAAGTATTGTCCCAGTGCTATGCCACCCTGCCTTGGAGTCAGTTGAGTATGGGCTGAAACCTCCACAAACAGTGAGCTAAGTAAACATTTCCTTCCTTCAGTTTGGGCATTGGGTATTATGTCTCAGCAACGTGAGAAAAGTAACCAATACAGTGGAAAACTTCCTTGTCCAGTGCTTTTTAAAGCCATATCTCAAGTGAGCTTTGGGATATTTTCCCCTGTTCGTGAATACATAATTTTCCACAGAACTCTTCCTCTGATATAGATATGGAGGCCATGGGATTTCCCTATATTTGTGGGCTTTTTAAGAATTAGGTTTTTTCTCTCTCTAACAGTACAATTGTCTCAAAACTCGGTAAACTTTCCAACTATTTACATTTAACCAGTCCCACGTGCCAACAAAAACACCTAACCTTTTTTTTTTCTATGCACAGTTATTATTTGCAATATTTCTTTGTTTCCCTACCCTCTTGGTCTGTGTAATGGAGGCCATCTGAACTAAAGGTACTGTGTTAAAAAGGAAAAAAAACTTTAATATGTTCTTTGCTAAATGACTGGCCCTATTTTATTAACTGACGATACTTAATAGTCCTTCTTTTAAATCTGAATTTTTTTCTATTTGTATATATAGTTTGAGATAAAGGTCCAACTTCATTCTTTTACATGTGGATAGCCAAATGTCAAGCATTACGTATTAAACAGACTATTATTTCTTATGGTATAGTCTTGGGACTTGTATCAGAAAGCAATTTACTAGAGATGGGTGAGTTTATTTCTAGGCTCTCAAATCCATTGATGTACATGTTTATAAATGCCAACACTATATTATTTTTATTACTATAGTTTGTCATATGCTTAGAAATTGACAACTTTTTCATCTTATTTGGTTGTTTAGCTATTCAAATCTCTTACATCTTCAGATTAGCATTTCCATTTCTGAAAGGACAGTGATAATTTTGATTGCTGTTGGATTGAATATATATCTTATTCTGAGAGTAATATCATCTTAATATTATCATCTAATGCAAGAATACATGACCATTTTTGTTTAAAATAGAACTTCTTTAATTTCTTTTAAAATTCTGTAGTTTGTGAAAGTTTTACATTTCTTTGGTCAAATTTATTCCTAAGAATTTCTATTTTTAACATACCATTGTATATTGAATTGTTCTCTTTATTTATTTTAAAATTATTCATTACTAATAGAGAGATATATCATATACTTTTTGTTTTATTTTTTATCCTGCAATAATGTTGATTTTGATTATTAGCTAGAATAGATATTTTTGCAGATTCTTCAGGGTTTTGAAATGGAAAATCCTGCCATTTGCAAATAAAAATATTTTACTTCTTACTTTCCAACTTTAAGGCATTTTTTTCTTTTTTATCAAATGGCTTTGCCTAAAACTTCCAGTAAAATACTGAATAGAAGTACAAGAATGGAGTAAATGCTATCAGTTTTTCATCATTGAGCACAGTGCTAGCTTTGAGCATTTACTGAATGTCTTTATCAAGTGTGGAAATTCCTTTTTTTTCTAGCTTGTTCATTTATTTTAACATGTAAAAGTGTTGCATTTTGTCAATGCTTTCTCCTTACCTAAGAGATGATAATGTGCTTTTATTCTTTATGCTGTTAATATCAAACTTATAGCTGTACATTTCCCTCTGAGTACTCTTTTTAAACATACTGTAAGTTTTAATATGTCATGTTTTCATTTTCATTTATCTCAATTATTTTATAGTTTCTCTTGTGATTTCTCTTTTGATGCATTTGTTGTTTAACAGTGTTATACTTTACTGCCACATTTCCTTCTGTTATTGATTCCTAATACTCTTCACTGTGAGAAAATGGTTCATATGATTAAGATTTATATGATTTTAGTACTTTGAAATTTGCTGAGTATTTTCTTGTAGTTTACTCATGGTCCATCCTAAAATAAGTTGTATGGGTGCTTAATAAGAATGTGCTCTAGTTGTGCACTTTGTCTTTCAGCATATATGCCTATTAGGTCTAGTTGCTTTCCTCATTTATTATTATTATTATTATTGTTGTTGTTATTATTGGTTTGTTAAGACAGTCTTGTTATGTATTTGATCTTGTACTGGTCTTGAACTTTACTGTGCAGCCCAGACTGGTCTCAAATTTGTGAAGATGCTCCTGCCTCAGTCTCCTGAGTGCTGTGATTATTGGCATGCACCACCACACCCAGCTTGGTACAACTGCTCTACAAAATTAGTTAAAACATCTATTTCTCTGTTGGCTTTCTATCTGGCTGTACTTTCCAGTATCAAAGGTAGCATGCTGAACTTTCCAACATTTTTGTTGAGCTGTTAATATATACCTTCAGTTCTGTCTTTGACTAGTGTATTTTAAGTGCTGTGATTAACTGCATACATACTTACAATTGAAGCATCTTCTTGACAAATTGAAAATCTATTCATTATGTAATGTCCTTTGTCTCTTATAAGACTTGTCTTAAAGTGCATTTTGTCTGATAATATAGCCATATCAACTCTATATTTATTATGATTTATATGAAATGGCCTTTACTAAACTTTGCTTTAAAATTGCTTGTGTCCATTTTGTTCTTGACTGCCCTCTGATTGGAGATTTTAACTCATTTATACATAGTATAATTATTTATTAAAAAGAACTTTTAGCTGTCATTTTCTGTTTGATTTTAAAATGTGTATTAACTATTGAATTTTTCAGTTCCTTGGTTACTATCTTCTTTGGTGTTGAACAAATTATTTTAGTGTATAATTTCAATTCCCTGGGAATTTACATTGCCGTAAACTTTACTTATTTTTCTTAGCATTTATTATTATAATTAGTAACTTAACTTATAAGTATTCAGTTTCAATTAATACTGATTTATTTAAAATAGTACAAAAATTGTTCATATATAGCTCTGCCCCACCTCTGAATTTATGTTACTGTCACAAATTATCTTTATTTTATATGTTGTATGTTCATTACATAGATTTATAATTATTATTTTAAACAATTGTCTTTAAATAATATTAAAAAACCAGGTGCTGCAAATGAAAAATATGTTACCAATGCTTTTTTCTTAATTTTCTTATCTAGTTATGTATTTTTGAAATTGTTCTAAATTTCTTCATGTGGATTTCAATTACTGTCTGATATCCTTTCCTTTCAGTCAGAAATGATTCATTATTTCTTCAAAGGCAAGTCTACTAACAACAAATTCCCTCAACTTTCTTACCCTTCTAGCAATCTCTTAATCCCTCCTTTATTATTAAGGATACTTTTCTTGATTTAGAATTCTTCATTGACAATTTTTTCTTCCATTACTTTGATATGTCATCATATTTTCTCCTGGCCACAATAATTTCTGATGAAAAGTATGTTATTAATCTTACTGAAAATCCCTTACAATTGATGAGTTGCTTTTCCATTGCTGCTATCAGAATTATCTTTGTCCTGTCCTCTGACAGATTGACTATAATTTCTCAGCATGAATCTCTTTTAGTTTTCATACTTGACATAAGTTAATATTCATAGGTTAATATTAATATCCTTCAACAAGCTGGGCAAGTTTTTAGGCATTAATTCTTCATATATGTTAATTTTTCCTTTTTCTTCCCTTCCCATTATACATATGTTGCTTTCTTTCTTGTTTCTGACTCTTGGATGACCTATTATCAAATTTGTCAGTTCTCTTTTCTACCTATTTAAATTGGCTGCCAAATCATCTAGTGAAGTTTTCATTTAAGTTAATGTATGTTTTTCAATTCTAGAATTTGTTTTATTACTTTGTGCAATTTCTACCTCTTTATTGATATTCTATAGTTGGGAAGACATCATTTTCAGTGTTTTCTTTTATTCCCATCCTGTGCTTTACCTATTTTAGGTTGTTTAAAATAGTTATCTTAAAGACCTTCTTTAGTTTTCAGCATTTGGGAGGCTGAGGCAGGAGGATTGCTATAAGTTTGAGGCCAACCTAGGCAACATATGAGTTAAAGGCCGGCCTGCACTACATAGTGAGACCCTGCCTCAAAAAAAAAACAAAGAAAAAAAAGACCTTTAGTAATTTCAATGTCTAGTGGACACTGTCTATTAATTCATTTTCCCCTACAGAGTATATTGGTATACTTTCTTATTTCTTCATAGGTTATGCAACTTTTTGTTGAATTTTGGACATTTTGAGTATTGTAATGTGGGGATTCTGCAAATTAGATATTTTCTTGTTGCTGTTTTTTTGTTTTGTTTTGTTTTGTTTTTTGCTGGCTCCTTGTTGTAGCTGTTAGTTTTTTCTAGTTACTTTTATGGTCAAATTTTCTAAAGTCTGTTTTCTTTTCATATATGTCCAATGAAGTCTTTGGTACTTTAATTTTGTGATCAGTTAGTAAATGCACAGAGATTTCCATATATTCCAAGAATTTACCCCTCCTCCTCCAAAAAATCATTACAAATGGCTTCAGTTCATCATTAGACTGTGTCTCCAATACTTACCCTTGCTGTTATGACTATATTTTATCTTCTACTTCCTATTTGCACAGAGCTAGATGGTCAGCCAAAGCTATGGTATAGGTCATCAGGTATTTCCTACGAATATACTTGCTTGCATGTGAACATCTAGAGTTCTAGAAGTATAGTAGGTCATTCAAATGCCCATATTCCCCAAAAGATCTCATTTCAGACTTCCAACTCTTACTCATTTCCTCAAGGAGAACAAACTGAGGCATTTGCCTTTAAATATTTCCAATAGAATTTTTTTAGATAGCCACCTTAACAGTGGAAATTTTATATGAAATAAAAACAACTTTCCAGAATACCCACTTGAGAGCCACTAAGTAAATCAAACAACAACTACAATTTTTTGAGGAAAAAGTTCATCTTGCTCCCTCTAATACCAGTACTCTCCCTAGAACATGAGTTTTGTTACCTTCATGGCCACCATTGAGCTAGGTGAAGGGATAAGGTATCACTATAATTTAATTTTTTTCTTCCTATGCAGGTTTAATTCATAACTGCTTTTTTTGTTAAACATTTGTCTTATTTCTACAAGCTTTTTGTTCATCTATGAATTTCTGAAAACATTTTTGACAGATTTTGCTAATTTATTAGGTGCTTGTGTGAAGACATGGGCTTTTGAATTTCTCTATTCTGCCATTTTTTACTCTATGAAACTCCAAAGGACCTTTTTAATTATAAACTTTTTTATCTCTAAATCTTCTATTTGCATCCAGAAATATTTGTCACTTTAAATGTTACAAGAATACTATTATAATCCATTGTGTTCCCATTAAACTCATATGTTAAAGCCCAAAGCCTGGGGGTGACTGTATTAGGAGACAAATACGGTATTTTAGGATATAATTAAGGTTAAATGAGATCATAATGGTGGAATCATATTATGATAGGTTTGATGGCTTTGTAAGTGGATGAAGGCACACATCATTTTCTCCTTCCCTGCACATGCATGGGGAAAGGCCATGTGAGGACTCGTAAAGTAACTATTTACAAACCAGTAATAGAATCTTCATGAAAAATAGACCTTGCCGATTTTTGACCTGGGACTTCAGTCCTCAGTACTGTGAGAAAACTAATTTCTGTTGTATAAATCACCTATCCTACAGTATTTTATTGTTATGGTCTAAGCAAACTAGTACAAGTACTAAATGTTGGACTCTACTGTTTTCTGTCTTTAACTCAAATTTGGCAATTCTTCTCTATGTGCATCTCATTTTTTAGATACTTTGATAAATGTACCAATTAAGGACAGTTACATACTTGTAATATTCCATTATCTAATATCTCCTCGAGATTCAGGCTTAGTACATCTTTGGTCTGACTTCCAAGTTAGCATGGATGTAAATGCACCCAATATTTTTCCACTGTACAACATGGGTATCCATATCTCCAATTTTCAAGGTCAGCTTCCTCATTTTTTATAAATTGTCCACTATGGTGAAGCCACATAGTATAACTTTTAATTGCAGCTGAATACCACTTTAATTCCCTATTCCTTGGTATCATGTTTGATGCTGTTACAAGGATACTTGAACATTTCTGTGACTTAAAAGTGTAAAAGTTTATCTTTCATTAATATGACAGTACAGTGCAGGAATTTCTAGGTAGGCAGTAAATTTGCTCCACATAGTGGCTCAGAGAAAACAGAAAGTTGGTTGTGAGCTGTTAGAATCTGAGTGACCCTGTTCAAGAAAGAAAAAGTGGAGAAGGTTCACTTCTTCCATAAACCCCAGGTTTCAGAAGTGGCATACAGCACTTACTTATCCATTAGGTACAGTAGTCACAGGGCCTAATGTTCACAATACTCTTCAGTACCTATCCAAAAGTTTGAAATATAGTTTATTTTAAAATAAGAAGAAAAGTGAACATAACAGTTAACATACAGTAGTGAATTAAGCTTAGATCAAATTCATCTTTATACCAATACAGTCATAAAAGTACATGTTTGAAGGAAGAAGCTTATGAAGTGAAAACAGTTTCTTGCAAATCACTTGATGGCCTTGGTAATATTCCTCTCCAATTATTTGGTGGCAACTGCATTAGTTTCCTATAGCTGCTGCTAAAATTACGAACTCAGTGATTTAAAAAGAACAGATTTTATGTATTGTTGCTACAGTGATAGGAATTGGACCCAAGGCCTTGGCACTGAGCTACATTCACAGCCCTTTTTAATTTTCTTATTTTTTTATTTTAAAGAGAATAAAACAGAATAAAGTCATTCTAAACAGAACATTGAAAACAGGACAGGACTCCAAAGCAAGATATTAGTAAATCAACAATGACTACCATAATGTCTCTTATTTTCTTCAAAATAGCTGTCTATACCATCGGACATAATAAGATTTTAAAAAGTAGAATAAAACCAATCAAAACTAAAGAATGAGAGTGTTACAGAACTTCAAAACCCAATAATAGGAAATCAACAATGGCTACCATAATATATCTTGTTATTTTCAAAATAGCTGTGCATACCATCAAACATAATAAAATCAAACCAAGTAAGACAGAATAAAACCAAACCTAACAAACAAGGAAGTGAAACAGAAATTCAAAACAAGATAACAGGAAATTAACAATGCTTACCACCTTCCCTTTTTAGCCATTTCCTCCCCATCACTTTTGCAATATGTATTTAGACCCCACTAACTTCTTCAGTTTTTTAAACTAGGGAGGTAACACAATGTTCACCTTTATGAGTCTGAACCAATTCACCCATGAGCATAATTTCAAGTTGCATCCATTTCCCTACAAAAGCCTTGAGATTATCCTTCTTTATAGCTGAGTAACTTTCCACTGTATAAAAATGTCGTATCTTTCCTATCCCTTCTGCTGTTGATGGGCAAGCTATCCCTGCTTTTTTCTGGTTTCCTGTCACATGGAATGTTGTTTTCTCTCCTTTGACTTTTGATCTATGAATTTTCTTTTGAGTTAAGCATGTTTCTTGCATACAGCATATTGATGGATCTTGTTTCTTGATCCACTCTCCCTATGTTTCTTTTTATTGGTGAATAGAGGCCATCTACATTAATGGTTGCACCCAACATGCACTGGCTTGTCTCTGCCATGCTATTTTCCTACCGTTGGCTGCCAACTTTTCCCCTCCATTCAATTGTCTGCCCTGCTTGGTGATTCCTCTCTGCTGCTGTTCCTGGAACCATGGTCATCTTTATCTCTCTCTAGAATGTCCTTTAGTATTATTTGTAGGGTTGGTTTGGTGGTGATGAATTCCTTCAGTTATTCTTTGTCATGGAAGTATCTTGCTTCTCTGTTAATTTTGAAAGATAGTCTTGCAGGGTACATCAATCTGGGTTGGAAGTTGTTTTCTTTCAGGACTTGAAGTATTTCACTCCAGCCTATTCTTGACTTGATGGCTTGTGCTGAGAAATCTGCCGTGATTCTGATGAGTTTTCCTTTAGAGGTGATCTTTATTTTTCTCTAACAGCCTTTAATATTCGGTTTTTGTGATGAATTTCTGTGATCTTGATTATTATATGTCTGGGTGTAGCTTTATTTTAATTGTGGCTAGTTTTATTTTTTTATTTATTTAAGAGGAAAAAAAGACACATATAAGAAAGACAAAAAACAAAAGAGACAAACGACTAGAGTAAATGCACAACAGTAACATTACAGGTTTACAAAATAGGATGGTAGAAATTTGACAATGGTTGCAATATTGCGTCTCGTTATCTTCAAATTGGTTGTTTACATTAAGAGATATAGACATGTAAAATAGATCCAATCACATGAGTATTAACCGTTTGTTCTCAATAACTGATACATTCAGCATTATGTTCATTTTAGTTATCTTACATATACATATGTACAGATTTATATCGTTTCCTTTTCCCTTCCCTCTTTCCCCCTTTTCCCTTCCCAATTACTTTTGCTCTTCAAGCTGTTTTTCACCCTTACATAGTATTTATTATAGATTTTGGATCATATATACTTTTTCAGTTTCTTACACTAGGGAGGCAATATGGTATTTACACATGTGGGTTTGATTTATCTCACTTATGAATATGGTCTCAAGTCGTGACCATTTACTTATAAAAGTCTCAATGCAATCTTTCTTAATAGCTGAGTAGTACTCCATTGTATAAAAATACCACATCTTTTTTATCCAGTCTTTGATTGATGGGCACTTGGGTTGTTTCCAAGATCTGGCTATTGCAAATTGGGTTGCTATAAACATGGGTGCACAAATATCACTGTGGTATGATGTTTTCAGTTCTTCTTGGAAAATGCCCAGAAGTGGGATAGCTGGGTTGAATGGGATCTCTAATTCTAGCTTCTTGAGGAATCTCCACGCTGACTTCCACAGTGGATGCACCAGTCTACACTCCCACCAACAGTGGAGAAGTGTTCCTTTTTCCCCACAGCCCCTCCAGCATTTGTTGTTGGTTGATTTTTTAATCTTGGCCATTCTTTCTGGAGTGAGATGGAATCTCAGTGTTGTTTTAATTTGCATTTCCCAAATGACCATTGATGTTGAACATTTTTTCATATATTTATTTGCCATTTGTATTTCTTTCTCTGAGAAGTGTGTATTCATCTCAGATGCCCATTTTTTGATTGGGTCTTTGAATTATAGGGGCCTGATTTCTTTTAATTCTTTATATGTTTTAGATAGAAGTCCCTTTTCTGATGGACAATTGGCTAAGATATTTTCCCAGTTCATGGGTTTTCTTTTCACTCTGTTGGAGATTTCCTTTGACATGCAAAAACTTTTTAGTAAGATGAGATCCAAGTTGTTGATTCTGGGAAGTGTTTCCTGTGCAATTTGATTTTTGTTCATGAACTCTCTGCCTACTCCTATGTTGTCAAGATTTTTACCTACTCTGTCTTCTAGCAAGTTTAGGGTCTCTCTTTTGATATTCAAATCTTTGATCCATTTTGACTTTATTTTAGTGTATGGTGATAGACATGGATCTAGTTTTAGTTTATGGCATATAAAAAGCCAGTTTTTCCAGCACCATTTGTTAAAGAGGCTATCTTTCTTCCAATGTACATGTTTGGCCCCTTTGTCAAAGATGAGGTGGCTGAGTGTGTTTGTAGTTGTGGCTATATCTTCAAATCTATTCCATTGATCTTCAGGTCTGTTTTGATCCCAGTACTGTGCTGATTTTATCACAGTAGCTTTGTACTATAGTTTCAAGTCGGGGATTGTGATGCCTCCTGTCTTCCCTTTGTTGCCCAGAAGTGCCTGTGCTTTTGGTTGAAAGTTTTCAGTTTTTGTCCATTTAGTAAGAGGTTGGCTATTGGCTTATGATATATGACTTTTGTCAGGTTGAGGTAGTGACCATCTAATCCAATTTTCTGTAGGGTTTTTTATCATGAATGGGCATTGGATTTTGTCCAAAGCTTTTTCTACATCTCTTGAGGGGATCTTGTGGTTCTTGTCTTTGGCCCTGTTGATATGGTGTATTACATGTATTGATTTGTGTATGTTGAACCATCCCTGTATTCCTGGGATGAATCCCACTTGATCATGGTGTATAACCTTTCTGATACCTTTCTGTATTCTATTTGCCAGTATTTTTTTTGAGGACTTTTGCATCTATGGTCATTAGGGAGATTGGCGTGTAGTTTTCTTTTTTGGTGGGATCTTTCTCTGGTTTTGGTATTAGGGTAATACTTGTTTCCAGGAATGAGTTAGGGAGACTTATTTCCCTTGCAATTTCATTGAAGAGTTTGAGGAGTGTTGGCGTTAAGTCTTCCCTAAATTTCTGGTAGAATTCAGCAGTGAATCTATCAGGGCCCGGGCTTTTCTATGTTGGTAGGGTCGTAATTACATTTTCAATTCCATTAGCTGAAATTGGGTTATTCAGCAGCTTTACATCTTCTTGATTCAGCTTTGGTAATTCATAGATTTCTAGGAATCTGTCCATTTCTTCTGTGTTATTGAATCTATGGGAGAAAAGGTTTTCAAAGTAGGTGTTGATGATCTGTATTTCCACAGGGTCTGGAGTGATTTTACTCTTTTGATTTCTTATTGCATGAATCTGAGTATTTTCTTTCCTCTTTTTGATAAGGCTGGCTAGGGGTTTATCAATTTTATTTATTCTTTCAAAGAAACAACTCTTTGATTCATTAATTCTTTGTATTGTTTTCTTAGTTTCAATTGCATTAATTTCTGCTCTAATCTTAATAATTTCCACCGTTCTTTGGGCTTTGGACTTGACTTACTCTTCTTTCTCTAGAAGTTTGAGGTGCAGTATTAGGTTGTTTATGTGTGTTCTCTCCATTTTTCTGATTTGGGTGTTTAGTGCTATAAATTTCCCTCTGAGAACTGCTTTCATTGTGTCCCACAGGTTCTGGTAATTTGTATTTGCATTTTCATTCAATTGTAGATATTTTTTAATTTCTTCTTTAACTTCTTCTGTGACTCATTGTTTATTTAGGAGAGTATTATTTAATTTCCATGTGTTTATGTGGCTATTGTAGGTTTTTTGTCATTCATTTCCAATTTTACTCCGCTATGGTCAGATAATATGCATGGAATTATTTCAATTCCTTTGCATTTTCTTAAGCATGTTTTGTGGACCATTATATGATCTATTTTAGAGAATGACCCATGTTCAGCTGAGAAGAATGTGTATTCTGATGCTGATAGGTGGAATACTCAGTACATATCTACTAGGTCCATTTGTTCACAAGTTTGATTCAGATCTGTTATTTCTTTGCTGATTTTTTGTTTGGTTGATCTGTGTCTCTGTGACAGTGGAGTGTTAAGTTCCCCTGTTTTAACTGTATTATTGTTTACTTGGTTTTTCATGTTATTAAGAATTGTCTTACATAGTTGGGTGCTCCCATATTCGGTGCATATATATTTATGATTGTAATCTCTTCCTCTTGAAGTTTTCCCTTTCCAAGTATCTAGTGACCTTCTTTATCTCTTTTGATCATTTTTGGTTTGAAGTTGGTATTGTCTGCAAACATAATAGCTACCCCTGCTTTTTTCTGGGTTCCTGTTGCATGCAGTATTATTTTCCAGCCTTTGATTTTTAGTCTGTGAATTTCCTTTTGAGTGAAAAGTGTTTCTTGTACAAAGAATATTGTTGGGTTTTGTTTCTTAACCCACTCTGCTAGTCTATTTCTTTTTATTGGTGAGTTAAGTCCATTTAAATAGATTGATGTAACTGGTATGTACTGGCTCATCCCTGTCATGATATATTTCTGTTGTTGGTTTTCTACATTTTCTATTTAATTAGTTGCCCTGCTTAGTGGTTTCCTTTTCTTGTTGTTCTTAAGTTTGTAGCTATTTTTGTCTCTTTCTGGAGTGTCCTTCAGTACTCTTTGTAGTGTTGGTTTAGTGGCCATAAATTTCTTCAGTTGTTCTTTGTCATGAAAGTATCTTATTTCTCCATCAATTTTTAAGGATAGTTTTGCAGGGTACATCAATCTGGGTTGAAAGCAGTTTTCTTTCAGGATTTGAAATACTTCACTCCAAGCTCTTCTTGACTTAAAGGTTTGTGTTGAGAAGTCTGCCATGATTCTGATAGGCTTTCCTTCATAGGTGATCTGTTTCTTTTCTCTGACAGCTTTTAGTATTTTGTTCTTGTGCTATATTTCTGATACCCTTATTATTATGTGTCAGGGTGAAGATTTATTTAGTTATGGTTAATTGGGGTGCTTTATGCCTCAGTTACCTGTGTTTCAGAGTCTCTTCCCATGTTTGGAAAGTTTTCTGCTATTGTTTCTGTGAATAGTCTTCGTAGGTCATTAGTATTGACCCCTGCTTTTTCATTTATGCCTATTAATCTTATGTTATTTCTCTTGGCATCGTCTTGCAGCTGTTGGATTGTTGTTTCTTGGTTCATTACTATTTTTAAGAGATCTTTTATTTCATGGCCATAAGCTCCCATGTTATCTTCAAGATCTGAGATTTGATCTTCAGCTTCATTCAAGTGGTTTTTCAAACTTTCCATGGAATTTTTCATTTCCTGCATTTCCCTTTGAATCTGTTTCATGCATTCTGTTTGTGTCTTATATTGCTCATTCAAAGTTTCCATCGTTTTCTTAAGTTCTTCTATTTTTTTTCTTGCTCTTCTTTGGATACACACATTTCTTTAATAATGATTCTCATTTCATTTTTAACTGAGAGATTATTTCTGATTTGAGTTTCTCTGTAGCTTCATCGAGCTGCTTCTTTACTGCATTTGCTATCGTTTCAGAAAGTTCAATTGTGTGACTCCCAGGGTCTTCTATTTGAGTGTCTTTTGGGTTTGTTCTCAGTGGACTGGGAGATTGAGACTGCCTTTTGTTCTTTCATTTTGTCATTTTTTCTGGGACCTGTGTGGCTCTGTGTCCTGCAAGGCTGACCGGGTTTTCCCCTCGTGGGTTGCACTGAGTCGTGGGACTGGGTAGAGCTGGATCCTGTGCAGAGCTAGTGAGAGCACACTTCCGGAGTTTGCTGGTGGAGCCTTCACCTTACTGGATGGGGGCTGAGACCTCCCAGACCCAGGCAGCTAGGCAGAGCGTACCCCAGCGAGTGGCGCCACCCAGACCCTGAGTCTGGCCACAAGGATTTCAGTGCTTCTGGGGTGCTAGGCAAGCCTGGGTGAGTCCCAGGCCTACAGTGCCAGGGCCTTGCTCATGACTGTGTGGTCCTGCAAGCTCTAGGACCTGCCGTGCTGGCTACTCCACTGAATAATGGAACTTGAGCCCTGCACTCTGATGAGCAGAGCCCAAGTTCTCCAAGGCCCTGCAGCTATGCTGACCAGTCCCTTGTGAGCAGCTCTGGGGACCTGGGCTCACTGGGCTCAGTACCTGTGTCCTGCAAGGCTGGCTGGTTGTTCCCCTGGTGCATTGCACTGAGTCATGTGACCAGGTAGAGCTGGATCCTGTGCACAGCTAATGAGGGCACCAATTGTGGCTAGTTTTAATTCTATATGCCTTCCTTATTTGTATGCCAGGTCTTTTTCCCATGTTTGAGAAGTTTTCTGATAGTGCTTCTGTAAATAGTCTTTTTATGTCATTTTTGGCCCCATCCTTTTCACTGACACCAATCACTCATTTTTCTTTGCATTGTCTTGTAGCCATTGAACTGTTATTTCCTGGTTCATTATTATTTTTAAGTGATCTTTCCTTTCACAATTGCTAGCTGCAATCTTTTTTTCAAAGTGTGAAAATCTATCATAAATCTCTTTTCAGCAGTTTTGCCAGCTTTCAATGGAGTTTTTAATTTCCTGAATATCTCTTTAAATCTGTTACATGCATAGTAATTCCTTCCTATATTGTTCATTCAAAGTTTCCACCATTTTCTTATGCTCCTCTTTTTTATCTATGTTTTCTTTAGATATGCTCAGCAATTCTTTGATTATGTTTGTCATTTCTTCTTTTGCCTGAGATATTATTTCTTATCTGATTACTTTTCAGCCTCATGAAGTTATTGCTTTACTTCCATTGCTATCCTTTGAGAGATTTCTGGTGTGTGACTTCCATTTTCTTCCATGTCGTATCTCCCAAACTTTTACTGTGTGGACTGGAGGTCTGAGATTACCTTTCCCTCCTTTGTCTTGACATTTTTCTGGGTTCCTCTTGACAAGCAGATTTTGGGATCCCAAGTGCTTCCCACATTTGCTGCCCCTCCACAGTGTAGGGGAATAGGCCAGGTACCTGAGTTTCTCCAAACCCAGGTTCCCAGGGAGACAGTGGGGCATGGAGTGTGCTTCTCCACACCTGCACAGCCACACTGAGGTTTCCCTGATGGCCATGGATGCATGATGGCATGTCTGCTTCTTCTCTCAGCCTCAATCGCTACACCAGGACTCCCCCAATGGCAGCAAGTACCCAGGGGAGTGTTTGTCTGATTCTCCTGGCTGAAGCTGGCTGCCCATAGGAGGCAAGCACCTCAATGATGGTAGGCATGCAGGAACAGGTCTGACTGTTTCTCCCTGCCTGAGCTACCCTTTAATTTTTATTTGGAGGCAGAATCTCACTAGGTCACTAGATTTCCTATGCTGCATTTGAACTTGCAATCCTCCTGTTCTAGGCTCTCAGATTGTTGGGATTATAGGCGTGCACTCCCAGCTAAAACAACAGAAAGTTATTTCGTTGCAGTTCTGGATGACAACTTTTTCATAAAATTCAAAACAGATTTACTTAAATGTTGACAGAGCTTTGCTGTATCTGAAGGCACAAAGGGGACATCAATTTATTTATTATCATATTTGACCCACATTCCCCAAGATACTCTATAATGTGTGGAGAATGGTTTTAAAAATGCAAAAACAAATTCAAATTGTGTTTTTTCTTTGTTTTGGTTTTATGTGGTTTTTGTTTTGTTTTGTTTTTATTTTTATATTTTAACCACTTTTAAAATTACAGTTTGCTGAATATGGTGACCTGTACCTGCAATCCCAGCACTTAGGGAAAGTGAGGGGAAGGATAGCAAATTTGATCCCAGCCCAAGTAATTTAGCAAAACCTTGTCTCAAAATTTAAAAAAAGGCAGGTAGCTGAGGATGTCGCTTAGTGCAAAGGCTCTGGATTTAATCTGCAATGACACAAAAAGTACAATTATTGCCACTATGTACATTCACAATGTTGGGCAACTATTATCACTCTCCATTTCCAGAACTTTGTTTATTATCCCAAATAAAAATTTATGTTTTAACTTATGGATGAATTGTCAAACTTTTCCCCAGAGACTGTATCATTTTTTATTCCCATCACCAATAACCAAGGATCAAATTTCTTCACATTATTTCTGACACTTATTTTTCACTATATAAAAACATATACTACTAGATGTTAGGTGGTGACTCATTACAAATTTGGTTCATTTCCTTAGTAAAAAATTATGGTAGACATGTGTTCATGTTATTTTGGTCATTTGTACTCTTCTTAAGGTAAATATTTACTCAAGCCCTTTGTCCGTATTTTAAATGTGTTATTTGAGTTCTTTATATATTATATTTCATATTTTGTTGTAGGGGTTCTTTATATACTCTAGGTAAAACTTCCTAATCAGATATTGATCAGATATATGATTTCTAAATGTCTTATCCATTTCTCTAGTATTTTTTGTTCATTCTCTTGGTATGGTTTTTTTCAAACAGAACAATAAAGTTTATTCCCTCTCCTAGGTTGCAATCACTAGCACTGTCACTATGTGTGTGTTTTAGGAAAAAATTAATTAATTTCACTGCTGTACTTTTGATATACATTTATCATAGAAAATTTATACCTGTACATGCTATATCTTGCTTCTTCGTTTTTCCTATCCCCCTTCCTCCTTTAACCCTTCTTCTTCTCTTTATTTACAAAAGATTTGTTTCCGTTTGTTTCCTTTTGTCTTCTTTTGATAGCTCTTTTAATTAGCAAAAATTGTTAGGTTTAATGAAGATTAGTTTGCCTACTTTTTTCCTTGTTGTATGTGCTTTTGCTACCATATCTAAGAAATCTTGACAGACCTAGTGACGTGCACATTCAGCGCTGTTTTCTTCTAAGAACCTCATGATTTTAGGCTTTAAGTTTGTTTTTTTTTTTTTTTTTTTTTTTTTTTTTTTTTTTTTTTTTGATCCTTTTAGGCTTAAGTTTTGCATGGGGAATAAAGAAGAAATACAACTCAATCTTTTTGCATGTGGATATACAATATTTTCCCAACATCATTTATTGAAAAGTCTGTTCTAAGATTTTTTTTTTCCTATTTTGAGTCCCTTCATATTCCACATCAAGTTTAGGATGATTTTTTTTTCTATTTCTCACAAAATGCTTTGGAGATTTTAGTGGGGGTTGTATTAAATCTGTAGCTCACTTTTAATAGACTTGTCACCTCAATAATATTAAGTGTTTCAATTCATGAACACAGGATATTTTTTCACATGTTAGTTCTTTTATGCTATTTATGTGCAAAAGATATTTACATACTATAAAAACTATCAAATATTTTAAAGACAAAGAAAGAAAGCATACATTTCTCCAAATCATACTACTTCACACTGTCTTTTTTAATCCACCATTTCCTTTAAATTTTGTTCTTACATATGGTTGCAAAGTTCATACTGAGAAATATTTTCCAAAACAACCTCCCTTAGTGCAAGGCCGGCCTGAGCTACATAGTGCGACCCTGCCTCAAAGAAACCTGGGCTGGGAGTTTGGCTCAGTGACTCAAGCGCCTGTCTGGCAGGTGCGAGGTTGTGAGTTCAATCCGCGGAGCTGCAAAAAAAAAAAAAAAAAAAAAAAAAAAAAAAAAAAAAAAAAAAAAAAAAAAAAAAAAAAAAAACTCCCTTCACCCAAAATGGATAATTATGCCTCAGAGTAATATATAGCATTCTTAGACCGCTTATTTAACCCTATATTTTGAGGAATTTGGAATCATTTTCTAAGGGCCAGATTCAAAAGCATAGTGAACAAATTACACAGAGACAAGTTGATACCCCAGAATGGGGGTTATTTATGCTATTTATTAACTAAAAGTGCATTTTTCTGTACACTAAGGAGCCTTACCCTAATGTCCAGAAAAACATTTGTGACCCTAGCTGATCATAAACTCTGGAGTCACCTTTATCCTACTGTCCCTATAAACTTTTTCTCCTATAACTATCATCTTGATGACCACCTTGATAGCTCAGTGTACCTGTGGCACATTATACATTAGTATTGACTGTGAGTTGTAATGAATGCCTTCTCAGCATCCTTGTCTCCTTTCAACTGTGGGTCTTGGGCATGGCTATCTGCTTAACTACATCAGAAACTTCCTTAGCCTGAGTTATTCAAGACAAAATATATTCTTACATTGCAAGAGGCACAAGACTGTGCACATATTTCTGTAGCACTTACTGTGGCAATCAGAGATTAATAAATATACCAAGCTTTGAGAAAAGTGCTTGCAATATAACACTACCTTACCACCGGCTTGCCTGAGTCCCAAGTGAAGAGGTTAAAAAAAACATATAAATTTAGGAACCTTGCTATAATTTCTATGATTTCATCTGACAGTCTGAAATCAATGTGGATAAGCCATTCACCCAAAATACTATTTTAGAAGAGTAGCAAGGGCTGAGAGAAGTGTTGTGGTGTGCATTCGTGAGGACATCATAGGGATACTCAAAGTCTTTTGGTGTAAGGAGAATAGCTCACAGTCTTCTTGTCACAAAGCCATGCCTAAAACATAGAAAGAGGATGATAACTTAAATTGGCATGTGGAAAATGCAGTAAGAGGGCCCCTATGAATGTCCAGGAAGGAAAGAAGACAACTGAGTCAATTTCAGGGGGAATAGGTAAGAGCGAGTAGAGAAAGGAAATATTGTTAGAAATCAATGTGGAAAATCATTAACTACCTTGGGCAAGAAGCTTTTACCTGATATCATCAATACATGATTAAATCCTTTCCTTTTATGTTAGTTCATTCATCCTGAGGTAGTAAGGAAAAGGTGGGAAAAATTCCAGACGTCAGACACATATTCAAATAGAAGTGAGTAGAAATTTTCATAAGTGACTGAACTTGCCATGGAGTGACTAGATAAATTCACTTTCTATTAAGACTTGAGTGGGCTAAACCAAAGTCCAGCAGAGTTTTAGAAAAATGAAGCAATTGTTTTTTTACTTCCATAAGCTACTTCATTGGTTTAGTCAAGGAACTTCAAAGAAATTATTTATAAATTGTATATATATGCAATTATAGATTTTTCATGAGATGGGGACAGAAAGCAAGAGAGAAAGAGAGAGAAAGTGGCAGAGAGAAAGAGAGATTTTGGCTTATATCAGTATGAAAATTGACAATTCCAAAATCAGCAAGGCCAGCAAGATGAAATCCCAGGAAAAGTTGGTGCTGCAATGTCAAGTTCAACGCAGCCCGGAAGCAGAATTATTTTTTTCCCAGACACTTCAGTCATTTATTATAAAGCCTTCTCCTGAAGGGTAACCCACTTCATTCAAATTCTAATTGAAATGTTAGTTATCTCTGAATAAGGCTAAATAAGACACTCAAAAGCAACATTAAGGTTTTGGTTAAACACATACCTGAGTGATAATGCCTAGCTGAGTTGATGCATAAAATTACCAGTCACACTCAACATAAGGAAAAAGACATTTCAAATAATTATGTATGAAGAATTTTTGTCCCCAGAAAATACATTAACATTGTTTTGTATAACATAGTCTATCACTTTCTGCAAGGTGGTGTTATGGCAAAGATCAACCAGACCTATCAAGGGTGTACCCTCTGGTAATAAGGAAAATTGTGACTTGCATGACCTTTCAGAAGAGTATGTTGCTGTCAGTGGGTCTGTAGCTGCTAGTAAATTATATTTTTTCCTCTCATAGTTTTACAAAATGAGTGAACTCATATTAATATTAACAGGAATGTCACAGGCACTGTTCCACGACCACGTACAAATCATCAACTTTATGGCATTCCTTGTGTAAAGTGTTGGACATAAAAGGTGACAAAGGTGACCTTCACCTAGCTTTCAGAAATTTCTGCTTTCATGAAGCTCAAACCTAAAGTAGTAATTTTTACCCCTGGCTGTGCATTAGAATCAACTGAAGTCCTTAAAAAGACTAATGTCTGAACCTCACATCCAGTTAATTTAATTTGGTTAAACTCTTTATTTACCTACCAGAGTATGAATTGGCTCCTCGTGTTTTTTTTTCCTATGAAACTAGTATCATACGAATCATGGTTTATTATAATAAATTGCAGGAGGTGTGGATGGGGATATAGCTCAGTGGTAAAAGCACTTGCCTACCATGTGTGAAGCTCTGGGTTTGATCTCCAGCGTGAGAAAAAACAAAACAAAACAAAACAAAACAAAAATAGATCATGCCTAGTGCTATTATAGCAGGTGTCAGGGAGAAGAACCTGTGGGGATAGGGAGAAGAGAGTCATCAAGTCGGCTTACGGGAACTGAGACTACTTCACCAGAGAGAACTGAGTTTTTAAATTTCTCAAGACTACACAGAAATATTAGGAATAATATAACAGCAAC
Organism: Dasyprocta punctata; assembly: GCA_004363535.1. NCBI lineage: Eukaryota > Metazoa > Chordata > Mammalia > Rodentia > Dasyproctidae > Dasyprocta > Dasyprocta punctata. The sequence goes on along the minus strand of RJWM01000206.1, from coordinate 68,688 downwards.
CAAAGGTAAATCATACAGTTTTAAAAATGTTATACATACTCCTTTATTTTTTGAAAATTAAGTGAAAATTAAATAGACAATTAGAGATATGGTTCAATTCCTCATTATTCTCTTAGCCAATCTCATTACCAACTTTATTTCCACAGAGTTAAGCATTAACTTGAATTTCATGTATCTATTCCCAACTTACATTTTAGAATTTTCATTCATATATGTGTACTAGTGAAGTGCTTAAGTATTAAATTTTCTCAATTTTTATAAAGGTATAGTTGACAAATTTGTATGAATTCATGGTATACAATGTGATGTTTTGACAAGTGCATACATTGAGTAATGACTACCACAGTAAAATTAATTAACATACTTATCATTTCTCATAGTCATCTTTTGTTTTTCGGCTGAAAACATTAATATATACTCTTTTAGCAACATTAAAATATATAGTACATTGTTATAATTTTTAGTCATCATGCTGTATAATAGATCTCCAAATGTGATTAGGTATTTTTGTGCGACTTTAAGTGATGTCATACTTTGTTTTGCTCCTTTCCTATCTTTATTAGACATTATTTTTTGAGATTCCTGAGAAACATTCATGTTTAGACATATGACTAAAATGCATTAATTTTGATGTTTGAGTAATATTATAACAATCTTGTTTTAACGCTGTTAATTAAACAACAATTATTTATTTCCAGATTGATAAACAGTTTAGTTTTGTGCAGATTTTTCTTTTCTTTTCTTTTTTTTTTTTTTTTTTTTTTTTTTTTTTTTTTTTTTTTTTTTTTTTTTTTTTTTTTTTTTTTTTTTTTTTTTTTTTTTTTTTTTTTTTTTTTTTTTTTTTTTTTTTTTTTTTTTTTTTTTTTTT
>RJWM01000206.1:0-67720 GCA_004363535.1 Dasyprocta punctata | reverse complement strand
CCCCAGTTTTTTGAGGCAGGGTTGCACTATGTAGCTAAGGCCGGCCTTGCGCTCCCGTTGTAGCCCAAGCCGGCCTCGAACTCACAGCGCTCCGCCTACCTCAGCCTCCCGAGTGCTGGGATTAAAGGCGTGCACCACCACGCCCGGCTTGCAGATTCTTCTTATTACTCGGTTACTGTGACCTTCCTGCTACATGTCTCTAAGTACGTATGTGAGAGAATTTTTCTAGGAGTTCTGTACCTGTTCTCCAGATTCAAGTAACCTAGGAAACATCCAAGAATATGTATGCATTTCTGTTTCCATATAAATGGTTCATGATAAACTAATGTTTTTATAGTGCACGGATAGAAAAACCAGCTAAATTACTAAATCCAGTTTTAAAGCACATAAAAACTAAAAAAGTGATGGGAACTAAAGAAAATTTTCCAGACAATAGAATCTTTCTAACTTCTAACCGAGATTTATATTTTTTTCCTGTGGAGATTTGGCCAAATCTTGCCAACAGTTGCTTGTGAATCAATTAACCAAATCAACTTTTGGTTGTAACAGGAAAATGAGGTGACAACTTTGAAGAACTAGGGGAACTCAAGCACACAACCAGAAAATTTCTCAAGATATTTGATTATTTCTAAAGATGCAATGGGAAAGAGGCTGAGAAATTAAGTGGAAATACTTCTGAAAAACAGAATGGAATTCTTCCTACCTCTCAAGTTGTAAAAGACAAAACTCCCTAGAATGAATGTAATCATTGTGTATTGTAAACATGTACTAAATAATAAAAATTTTAAAATACTTAATTCAAGTGACAGGATATTGAAAACCTTGAAGAGAATGATGACTTTGCAACAGATTTCCCTGGGGAAGCTTGCCAATAAAACTGCACCCAAATGTTGAGAATCTAGGTGTTACCCCAGAGGATGTCTATGGAAGCTGATTATATGTACACCTGGCAATTACACGCCTGGATTTATAAACATCAGCAAGATATTTCCGACAAGTTTTTCACCAAAAGACCTGCTCAGAGAGGCATTACTTATAACAACTTACAAGCTGTGAAAAGACCAAAATGTCTATCAACATTAGAAAGGATAGGTAAAATGTGGTTGGGATTTTGATTAAACAATCATGCAACAAACGATAAGACTGAAAAATTTGTAACTCCTCAGCACTAGGTGAGAACAAAACAAAAAGGCAGACACCTAAAATATAATCTATATATTCAATTTGCATAAAGTTTAAAACCATGGAAGATTAACCTGTGGTGTTGAGTCAGGATAGCATCTGCTACACTTTAGGTAGTAAATATGAGGTACACAAAGATTTCTGGAGTGCAGATAATGTTTCCTTTTTGGTTCTGAGTGCCAACTACAAAGATATGTTCATTTTGTCAAAATTCACTAAGCTAAATACTTGTGTTCCTTATGTGTATATTGCAATAAAAATGTAAAAAATTAAGATACAACAAAGCAAATAAACAAAAGGGCCCCATTTCCAGGAATTTGGTTCTATTAGCCTATCGTGGGTGGGTTTAGCTACCAGCACTTTTCACAGATTTATTAAACAATGTGTTTTCACCTCCAGCGTCGACTGGTTCTTTTTTGTAATTTCTGCCAATTTTTCTCTTGGTCTATTTGCCATTTTCTTATTATTTTTACAGGCATTTATTATATGAGTATTCATGTGCCTTTTGTACTAATGTCAAACATTTTATACTTGATTATAATTGTCTTCCCACTTAAATTATATTATTTAATCAGAAAGTTTTATCCAGGAGATCATATCTTCCGATAGTTCTCTCTTATGAGATTTGAATATTGTTAGTATACAAATATCCTTCATTATTCATCATTTCATAAAATGTCTTACATTGCTAGTGTTCTTAAAGTTTTCTTTTTGCATTTGACTCTTTAATACATAAAGTTTTCTTTTTGCATTTGACTCTCTAATATATCTAGAATTTATTCTATTGTACAGCAAAAGTTAAGGTTTCAGTATTTTCTCCACATGGTAAGCCCATTGTCTAACTGATAATACAAATTCATTGCTGTTTCCCCTCATTCTTATTTTAATTCTATCATATACTAAATTTTCCTTTATGTTAGCATCTTGAGATCTTTATCCTCTTTGACTGGCATGCATATATATTAAAATGGCACTTTTCTGGCTTAGCTGACTTTATCATATTTCCCCCAATACACATACATAAACTTATTCTTTCTCTAAATTTTGTTGGCTATTCATAAATTATTATCCCTTACATATGAATTTTGAAGGCAATTTTACTAGATCTACAAGAATTCCTGTTGAGAGTTTAAATGAAATTGTACTAAGTTTCTAGATTGCTTTTGAGAGAAATTACACTTTTATGATACTGATATTCTAATCCAAAATAAATAAGTAAAGCTTATAAATTAACAAGATGGAAACATTTGAGTGAAGGAAGCGAGCTTATACAAGGGAGTTCGTTTCACTTTTGTTCTGCTGTTCTAAGTTTACTAGGTCACACAAGCTGTATCCCTAAGCATTTGTTCTCAGCCTGTGATTTAGCCCTATCGCGGGAGAACCTGTCAATGGAAATTCTGGCAAGAATACAGAGAATCATTCTGATTAGGTGGAGGGAAGAATGTTAAAAAGTTCAAATCTAAGCTACAACATTCACATAATTTTATATTTGTTGATATTATTATTGGAATATAAAGACATGTCCTGCATCTCTACTTTTCCTCAGAGAGCAGAGGCAAACATTTGCCATCTAAACCAAATTTTCTGGCACCAAATAATTGGTGGAAATCCAACCAATATGCTAATATAGAGTTTCTCTGTGTTTTGGATAATAATGAAACACTCATGGACTATCCATTTGCTTAGTCTTAGGATTAACTTCTTCCACATCCAGTTCTTTCAGGATTCAATCTTCACCCCTTCACAAGAGAAAACAAGTCTAAGTCCACACTAATCACCTGCACTATATTATTTATTTATTACTCACTGTAATATGTACATGTAATTACCCAGTGGCCTCTTTCCCAACTATACTTTTGTTGGGTCTACAACCTTCCCTAGAAAAAGAATGCTTCTGGTGCTTTTCTCCAAAATCATCAACAGAAAAGTTCTATCAAATCGGATAATAGGATAAAGGAGGGTGCTTTCAGACTGATCCATGAATTTGACCTCAGAGACAGTGATGTCATCTGATCCTTTTTCACCAATATTCAACACAGCCTTGTGGGCAGCCTGTAGGGAAAAAACAAACACTATTAATCTCCTGAAGAAATAAGTTTTAGCTATAGTTTGAAAACAGGAAACAAAAAGAAAATTTGAGCCACCCTTTTGTCTTACTGTGCTGATTCTGCATCAATATGAAGGCTACTTGGCTAAGTGTAGTTATAAACTTCTATGGTTTTAGGGTTAGTTTTAAGGAAGCAGCTTATTCTCCATGGTCTTTTGCTTCCAAGAGTGACCTCTTAAATGCTTTCCCTTTCTTGGACTTCATGTCAACAGAATTACTTCTGATCATTAAGCTTTTCCACTAGAGTCATTTTAGAATGTGAAGGTGGAGGATGGAAGGAATGGCTTATTTGGAGTAATGGCAATGACTCTGGTCAGATTGTGGTCTAGGAGGAGTCAGATTCCCTCTCTGGGAATTTCTCATTGGTAAAATGAAAAGGGTGAATTAATCGTCTCTAAATGGCTCTTTCAACTTTTAAAATCAAGGACCATAATGTAACAACTTACATAGGAAAGTTTTAGACCATTGTCCTCAGTGAGTCCAGAAAAATCAGCATTGTCAGCAAAGGCATCTTCGATGCCCATCTTTAGAAGCATGATTCTAAGATCATATGTGGCAGAAATGGAAAATTTTGGAACAAAAAGATTAACCCACCTGTGGGAAAGAAAGCAAGACATGGTAATCACCATACTAAACTCATGATTCTCTCCTCTGTCTCTCTCATCATGGCATTTTATTTAACTCTGCTCCTCTCTTGAATATTGACAATCATTGCTATGTGGATCAACACATGTTACAAAAACCACAGAAGTTATTTTGTAAGGAATGCATTCCGCTTCAGCCCATTTTGCCTGTAACACTGACAGTATGGACAAGTAACTCCTTTGTTATCAAAAAGAAACATTCCTGTGGTGCTGCCAAGGACAGGAAGCTAGTGGCAACTAGGTCACTGAGTAGTGTTGCTACTCCCAGCCCAGAAAAACAGCTTACTCAACTCTCAACATAAAATCCTACCTGTCCCCAAAGTTCTAGGTGATCACTAGATAGGCTTCAATTTGTTAACAATATAACTTTGGAGAGCTCATTTTATATTTCTAGGCCTGACTTTCTAATTTGAAAAATGCCAGTGGTGCTACATGATTTTCAGGTTCACTGATGTGCTTAGATGAAAGGTAATAAGTAAAATCTGGAGTAAAGGGCCTTGGAAATGGTATGTACTCTATACTCTAGTAATATTTATACAGCTGTTAGGCAGTTCACGGAGATTCTCCTGCCTCTGAGTTTCTGTTGAGCTCAGTTCCACCCACACCAGTATGCCCACCTTTATTTTTCACGTTATTTACCCCTTTTGTAATAAGTGATTCCATTTCTTCAGTATTTTAGATGACATAGATGCCTCCACCCATTCCATCTGTCCCTTCTTGGGAAGCACAAAGAGTGCCAGAGCATTTTTGTTGTAGTCCATTTGCAGCACTGTGCAGTTCAGTTCCATATCCACCAAGTAATGGTATTGTTCTACCTGATGCATCATGGGCACTTTCACTGTGTTGGCCTTATCCACTAAGAAACTGGAACTGTCTTCTGTCTTGGATGGATGAAAAGGATTTGCCCACTGTGCTTAAAATACAAATAGAATAGATTTGCTTTAAAACCAGTATTAGGAGCATTGAAAGTTTTTTTTTTCCATTAGTCACCTCCTGTAGTAATTAAGACTACCACAGAGGTATATACTCTCGACCACTTTTACAAATGAATAAACGAGGATCAGGGAAATATAGTCACTTGACAGGTCTCCTAGCTAGCAGGTAGCAGAACCAGGGGGTACCTCCATGACTGTTGGACTCCTCCTGTGCTCAGAACCACTATAGTTGCACTAAACTAATCAGAAGCAATTTTCTCTCCCATAAAAAAAATTATAAGGATATCCAAGACAGAGCAAAATTAGAAAACAAATCTGTTTTGCCATTTCTTTACCAAATGAGGCTGACATGTGCTATAGAACTAAGGGAAACAGTTTGGGCAGAGTACTGTCAGAAGGGTCACATGATACTTGATTTTTACAAACACCAACTTTAGACCTAGCTGAGGACACTGGCTTTGAAATTAATTGCATGAATTTAGGTACTTATGAAGATTGGATGAGACATTGTATGCAAATTATACATGTATCATAGTGTTTGGTACACAATAAATATGTAATGTATGATAAAAGTATTGATGTAGCATGCCCAAATGTGCACAAGTGAGAGTTAAATAGTGTTTAGATATAAATCTGTCTTCTTGTCGAGTACAAATTTACCCAACCTAACAAAATGTTTTGGAAACCATAATTCTCAAATATGAGCAGGATTTTCATAACATTATCACCCACATCTCTCTCTCTTCCTCTCTCTTAAAGTGTGCTCTCCCTAGAAATTTCCTGGACTCATTCACAGAGCCATGTGTTCTTCCTAGATTACCCAATATTATGAACAGCTATGTCCAGTGGGGTAGATTACTGTGATATGAAGACAGTCTACTGATGCCTATAGTAAGAGACCATGAGCTCTACTATTAGAACTCTACTAAAGTATCTGAAACTAGACTTGAAGCTGATATCTTGGAGAATTACCTTTAAAGTGAATATAGTTCACCAGGACCATGATGGTATTCACTTTAAGATCTTGGATTAAGTTCCCAATTTTCCCTTTGGTTTGCTTCTCCACCTGACAGTTGATCACTTGTTGGGCTGCAGAAACATTGGTGAAGTCAGTAGAAAAGACATCAGTCTCATACAGAGACTTGACACCATCCAAGAACTTTGGCAATGGTTTCAGCTGCTTCCCAATGAAGAGGGCATTTCCCACTTGCAATTCCAGTTCTTTCTTTGGAAAATTCAGTGAACAGATTAGATGCTGGAAGTCCTGTTGTATCTCTGCCATTGACATGTTTGTGAGGTTGAACCCCAAGACTTCCAGGATCTGCGTTTGGGTGTTGGAACCAGCTCCGAAGGAAAGCATGGCCAAAGCTGCAGAAATGCTCACAGGGGAAAAGAAGATGTTCTGATCGGGGGTCTCCACCAAGAACTTTCGGTACAGGTTGAATGCAAAGTCAGCATTGATAGATGACATTTTATAGAGAGTGTCATTTTGCTGAGGCAAATAGCAGGTAGTTTCTTTGCCTTCAGGGTTGCTAGGTGGTGCACCATTGGCTGTAGCATGAAGTCCAAGTAAAAAGGGAAGCAGATAGAGGAAGAGTGACATTCTGTAATGAAGGTAATCTATAAGAGATGAAGTGAGAGAATCATTAGGACAATTCAGTTGAATGAAGCACCCTGATTCAGACACATAAAATTTACCCACCTTGATCAATAAAACAGTAGCAAATGCTTCATGGTGTGCTCACCAAGGAATGGGTGAAAGTCTCATTTCCCTAAAAACAAATGATACCACATCTATCGGAGGCAGTAACTAGGAGAAATTGGTTGCCAAAGCCACAGAAATAATGCCTTAAACTCTCATTAAAACATAAAGACAAATGAAAATACTATGAGTAAATTCAATTCATGGAAATTATATCCCTTTTTATTTTAACTAGATGCAACTTATTGATAAAACAAGGATATTTACTTAGAACTAGCACTCCTTATGGTTACATTATCACATGGAGGTTAAGATTTGTTTAGTGTGTACGTGTGTATGTATGTGTATTAACTTGGCATTTTCTTCAGATAACGTGTCTGACATGAAAGGATAGAACATCTGTACTTTCCTTACCTAAAAGACAAAATGTGAAAACTTTGTGTAAGATATTAGAAATTGGTATCGGAGGATAGTGCTTTACACAACCATGTCTAAAGTCAGGAGCTGAAATTTGCACATTTTAAAATGGCATGGAAGCCTCAAGAGTACTTTCAAACTATAGGAAAATAAGACTATATCGTTACGTGATATAGATCTCTCTTACCATCAGTATCACAGTGATCTCAAAATTGTAAGACATCTAAACATTATTCTTATTCTAATGCATGTTATTTTTTGAGTATTAGAAAAGTCAAAATATATGATATAAGCTTTTTGAATCTGGAAGAGTACAAGGAAACAGAGTAAGGGAGTCAGCTGTGAAATCACCATTGACCATGGACAAGTGGTTAGAAAGAAAATAAACATGAAGGCAGGACAAGGATCTTCTTCAACCCTCCATCTTCTTTAGTGATTTCATCTTTGGGATTCAATTCCTGCCTTACAAAACTGTTTCTTGCTGGTCCAAATTGCTCTCCTAAGTTCTTTATTGTTAATTTTTTTTCAAAAACTGGGAATTGAACCCAGGATCTTTAAACCGAACAATATCCACCTTACATATTTATTATTTATGTATGTATTTACTTATTTAAAGATGGGATCTACCAAAGTGACTAAGTTTTCTAGACTGGGCTCAGCTGTGCAGTTTTCCTGCCTCAGCCTCCCACAATACTATCACTGTAGGTGTGCTGCACCACCCCCATCTTTTCTTTGGTTTTTATCTATTTATTCAGCTGCCTAATGAATACATCCACAAGGAAAGACCACCCATGCCTAACTGTCAAGTTGGAAATTGCAAAGTTTAAGCATAAACACATCATCTTCCTACCTCTCAACCCTTCTCTTTCAACTTCATTCCACATCTCTGGTTATTGCAGCTCTGTCTGTGAACTCTAGGCCAGAAACTTCGGAGTTATCCTAAGGGCTTCTTTTGTTCTCACTTACCACTTCTAATGAATCATCATGTTCAGTGAGTACTACCTGAATGTTTCTGAAAACTTCACTCTTCTATCTATCATCACTGCTACTGTCTTAGTTCATGGCCAAAATTACTGTCAGCTCTGAGGAGGTCATAATATCTCCTACTTTCCCCATTCTATTCTCCCTTCTTTCACTACTATATTCAATCTCCTTATTGTCCGTAAGTACTCTTTATGTGAAAGTCATTAAGACTAGTTAGCAGGTGACAATAAGTATCAGATGACCACACTTAGACCTTGACTCCTATACCTAGAAACTTGGACCTCACAATTATATGGGATTTTGGCTTGCTGATACTGAGGTTCAAAGCTCCCAAAGAGACAAAAAGTACTTACAGCACATGCCCAAGAAGCTGCTTGCATCTCTCAGAAAACAACACCTTTTTGTCTTTATAGCATGCTCTGTATTGCAAAATCAGAGCAAACTTAGTTACAAATTAACCCTCACATGAACCCTGGGATGATGTTTTCAAAGCTGATGTAGAGGACCAAGGCCAAGAAGATAAAAGCAAAAAAATGATAAGGTTTGAACTTTGAGTGACTATTTTGACTGATATGTCCTTCATCAAAAACAAAAGAGAAAGAGGTTTGTCAGAGTTGGTGCTGCCCATATTTGTCCCAGGAAAAAATGTCTTGAACAGACAGATTTGCAGCTATGAGCAAAAGTGCCAAAAGGCAGAAGAAGAAATACAGTTATCACCATCAGAGCCAAACAATACTGGGGTCTGGCAGCCTTTGAGGAAAAGGTGAACATAGCCAGAAATTGGATGAGTCTCCCTAATGAGTTATATAGAAGTGATTTATGCACCAGTAAAGAATGTGATGCCAAATCTCTTAGTTACGTTTCTCTAGTTGCTGAGACAAAACATCAAACATGCAACGTTAAAGGGGGAAAGGTTTATTTAGCTCACAGTTTGTAAAGGTTTCAGTCCATAATCAGCTGGCTCCAACATGTCAGACAGGAATTACAGAGGAGAAACAGTTGATAGCAGGTAGAAGGGAGAAAAAGGAATAAGGAGCAAGACAAACCTCTTTCTGTCTCTTATATTATATCCAGGCCAATGGGATTAAGCCAATGCTAAACCAATCAGTGGACTGATTTAGTTATCACCCAACCTTAATCCAAGCACCCTTAATTTTAACATGGCACCATGAATCAATCACATGTTCTAGATTCAAGTACCTCTGAAAAAGCCCTGCCTATGACTGCATGAGGTTTTAAGGGGGCATCCAGACACAAGCCATGACATAAATCTAGTTTCTAACCCTAATACCATGACAATCTACACATTTATATCTCCCTAGGAGGAAATCCTATTTACTTGTCCCCTGGTCCCTAAAATCTCCTGTAACCTCCTCTGGTCAGTGGACCTTAAAAGAGGGTGAAGAAAAAATCCAAGGAAGGTGGAATACAATATTCTACTACCCAGGATCAACAGTTTATGGACTATGTACAAAGAAACAGCAGGAGCAAAGCACGCTGGTCTCAGCCAGCTTCTAGCTATAGTAGCATGTAGTAGTAGCAGTAGCAGTACTAGTAATAGCGAAATGGCAGCTCAGGCTAATTGACTATGTTCAAGGGATGTCCTGAGGCATCTGATTTGAGACACTGTGAGCTTGAGGACTACGTTAAGAACAACACATTATGTGCAGGGATGGGAGAGATACAGGGAACAGAACCCAGTTTGAATTAAGCCTTGGTGAAGTCTGTTGTGGGGTGCAGGACAAATATTGTAGAATTTACACTGAGACCACTGGGAAACCTCTAGAGGCATTTTGCCAATACAGTGACTACAAAGAGGTGACTGTATGGTGCCAATATTCCTTCTCAGTCAAACACAGACTGAGCTTCTACTGTGAGGAAAATACCCCCCATTCTTCACTGAAATTTTAGAGGTGAATGCTAAATATCAGTCCTGGAACCGAGGAATTTTTCTACCTGCTTGGCACCCACTGACTAAATCAAATAAGAAAGGGCATGTCTCACCTATGAGATAGTTATGGGTGTATGGGTCCCACAGAAAGGCAGTGGCAAGCTCAAATCTCTTGACTACCAGATCAATTCATACTCAGTCGTGGTGGTACAACATATCACCTGTTCTCAAAGCTATAGCGAGTTCCTGCAGAAGTAGCAGGAAAAAATGTCTAAGAGGAAAACTTTCAAACCTGTGCCCTCTGGTGGCACAGTCAGACAATGGCATGGGTTGTTATCTGCTGCTTCTGACCCACCTGAACTTTGCTAGCAAGGAATAATTACTACAAGGCCTATCTTTGACATATGAGAAAGGCACCTTTCCCCTTCCAGCTCCATTCACACTATGCTGTGGAATCAGAAGCCCTGCACCTATACTCCTGTCATGTCTCTGCTACATCGTAACTGTGTAATTTGAGGCAAACTATCTAATATCCATAAACTTCAATTTATCACCTCTAAATTGGAAATGATAATAAACCCTATATCATAGTTTTTGTCTCAAGTGAAATTTGAAGGTATGTATTAGCATGTTTTATGTGACTATAACAAAATTCCAAAGTCTAGGTAGCTTTATATGAAAAAGTGGCTTATTTAGTTCACAGTTCTAGAGGTTTAAAGGCATAGTACCAGAATGATTTTAGCTCTGTAGAGGACCTTATGGAAGGTGATTCTTTAGTACATAACTTCTTTTACACTTGACATGCCTGAATGCTTGACCCTGCACCCTAGGCTGGTGAAAAATAATGGGATGTCATTTTACCTATAGGTCTACGGAAAATCATGATTGTGGAATGGTAAAATCAGAATTGGTTACTTGTAATTTATATCTCACAGACAAATAAATCACTGGTTCTTTTTTAAAATGAACAAACAACCTTATCAGACTAAGAAAAAGATTGTTTCTACTGGCAAGGGAGGCGCAATGAGGATTTGGTGTTGAAATTCTTCTAATTCTTTCCATTTTATTATTGATGAGTTCTTACTATATTTTTTATTCTATTGACTAGCTTTGATAAAAGTAACCTATCAATGCTGGGAAATCAGCTAGTTCTACAATTTGGTTAATCACAGAATCAAATGCAGAATATAAAGGTTAGCGAATGTACCAGTCCAGTTGTATTTAAAGAAATTATTTTTTCACATTGTTTAGTTTTAGTATATCTTTTGAGCAGTGGAGCAAAAACCTGAGGATATGAAGTACACCATTCTTTTTTAAAGCTTTCTAGTGCTGTCAGAATCTTCTACTTCATCACACAACTTTTGAAATCCTTATTTCTTTCATATTTCTTATGGAAGCAATAGATATAACAATGCTATGTTTTCCAAAGTATAACCATTTCAGATGACCACTTAAAAATTCCTTTGCTATTTCATTCCGCAGACTGTCATATTCTCCTGCAAGATCACAGATGGAGTTTTCAACTGTCTTTAGCTCTCTAAGACAGATATTCAACTTCTAAGTGCCACAATTTCCTCAACTTTCTAGTATCAATGTCTGTATATTTTATAGTACTTGGCTTCCAAAACATAAACAGCTGTCAACTAACCTCAGCACAAAAGAACATTTCTTAGAGGATATTATTTTTTTACAATTTTAACTGGAATTTTAGAGAACTTTGCTCATTTTATACAGAAGGAGTTCGAAAGAGAGTTATAAATCTACTCTTGTTCATGGACATTGGTTGATGGCTTGGATGGATGTCCCTTCAAAAACCTATGATTGTAAAATAGATGGCAAAGAGGTCTGGGGAAGAATATATGTAGACCTCTGCAAATGGGCAGAGTTTTAAGATGCCTGTGTCCCAGGAGAATGTTCACCAAAGAACAACCTCAGTAGAGTAAAAGTTTAATAATTAGGTGAATAAGATGATTCATTCTGTGGATGTCAGTCAGTCTCTTTTCCAGACACTCTCATCTTTGCTCCATGGACTAATGAAGAAAGGGGTCATGCCATGAAATTTAAGCATCGAATCAGAAATATGAACCTATAGGATCGAGGTCTATGTGACTATAACCTCAGCAGGTACCAACGCTGAGATTCTTATATGGCTCTTTTCTTTAGTAGATACTAATATTAAGATTCCTATATTGTATCCAAGTTATAAGCCAGAAAGATGCTTGTTTTTAACCTTATTACACTGGACTACTTCCATCATGAAAGACGCCTCATTTTGCCCTCACAATAATACACAATGACTCTAAATGTAAATTTACCCTTCCATACCTGCAATGTTTGGGACAAAACTTTCCAGCTACTTTATTCATCTTTATTGTATTCTACACACTGCGCCTTGTGACAGAACAATTAATGTCATGCCAACATTTGGTAAGGGTTCATATAAATGAAATTCACTTGTCTTATCTTGTCTCCCATTCCTCTGAAGTAGCTGGCTTAATGGAGAGTGTAATGTTTTTGAGGACTCAGTAACAGAACCAACTATTTGACATTTTATGGGAGTAGGTCATAATGTCTGTGATGTGGTATACAATCTAAATCAGTATCAGGAATCCAGGGTTGACAATGCATGGTTCCTCTCACTATTCCCCTGAGTCAATAGGAAAATTCTTGATTCCTAACTCTGTGATCTAGAACTCCTTGGTTTAAAGGTCTTAATTCACATGATTGAATGCTCCCAGTACAGGTTGCAGCAAAAGTTTCAATACATTTGTACTTGCAATTGCCAGTTGACACTTTAGACAACTCATCCCACTCAATAAATAAGAAAACATGTGAAACTATAGTAGTGTTAGACTGATAAATATTGAATAGCAAGAAGCTATTTCATAGCTACACAAACTGAGATCCTATACTGCCAGTGTTCCTCAGGGATGCCTCTTGGTAATCCCACATTGTAAGACTAAAGCAATGGAGAATTATAACAACCTATATAAGAAGGAGTGCTAATGACTAACACACTCCAGAAATGAAGATCATGTCACCCAACAAGGTGGAGGAACTTGACCAGCTAATGTAACTGTTGAGGGCAAAAGGAGCTTGGAATGGGTTAGTAGAAGTTAATTAGGAGCAGGCAGTTAAAACACAAATTATGGCTATCAGAATCTTTGCAAAATCCAGTGCTGTAACAATTATGAGTATTATTCTTGCTAATAGCAATATATCTACATTAGTATTAACCATTTTCTTCTACTTTTCTGTTCCCACACTCATTTCTATCTACATAGAATGTGTCGAATTTGCTTAATTTGGTGTGTGTATTAGTCAGTTTTTCATTGCTGGGACAAAATACTTGGCATAGATAAGTGAAAGGAGGAAGGGTTTATTTTGGTTGGCTCAAAGTTTCTTTCCATGATTGGCCAAATCTTATGCAGAAACATCACGGCAGAGGATGTGGTAAGAGGTAAGATGCTAACCTAACTCCATGGTGGTGGGGAAGTACATAGTGAAGAAAGGGACCAGAGAAGAAGGGGCTACAGACCAGACATATTCTTTAAGATCACACCTGCACAAACCACCTGAAACATCCAGAAATGCCTTTTACTAATCTAGATGTATCTGAAGCTAATCAAATTGACAATCAAGACCAATGGTCACAAGTGTGACAGTATGCATGTTGAAGGATGTCAAGACTCTGAGGAAGAATGACATTATGCAAAGAAAGATAAAAGGACATCTTAGTTCACTCAGGCTGCCACAAGAAGGCATCATAAAGCAAGTAACTTTTAAACAAAAGACATTTATTTCTCAAAGATCTGGAAGTTTAGAAGATCAAAATCAAGATGCTAAAGGATTCAATCTAATGGAGGAATGCTTTGTGGTTCATACATGGTGCCTTTCACATATGTTCTCATGGTGGAAGGGGTTATAGTCCCTAGGCCTCCTGTAAAAGGTTGTTAATCTCATTCATGAAAGCTAAGCTCCCAGGAACTGTCTATAGAAAAAAAGACCAACTTCTTAATGAATTAGGGTTTAAAATTTCAACATAAGGTTTTGGGAAAACAAAACCCTGACCATAGTTGGGACTTTCTGCCCTCATTTGTGAAGAGGTTTAGCATATTTTCAGTTGCATCATATTAGGTGAAATGATGACTTTGTTCTTTTCTTTACTTATAATTGAACATGCATTGAAGTCCTGCATATGGGGGTCATGGAACAAGGGCTAGACTAGGAGAGCTATGGAACGTGTCAATTTGTAGTTGAGCTAAATCCAGCTCGACTATTTACCAAAAATCATTCTTTGTAAGTTTCTGCTCAATTTATGTCCTCAATATAAATTTGCCTAAAATCTAAAAAGGAGAACTGAAACAGTAGCCATGTTTTTAGTCTTTGAAGAATAGCTTTGATCAGAAACTCTGTTGTGTATGAACAGTCTTTATGCATGTGCCAATTTGCCTTGTTGACAATAGCATTAGCCAGGTTTGTGGCTCCAACTATCAGAGGCCAATAGCCCCAGCTTCTCAAGTTTCTGGCCCGGTTCAAGAGCAGATTTGTGTTGAGACTTACACTTCTGAAGATCTTACATTGCAATAAATTTGTGTGTTTAAAGGTGGAAAAATTCTACCATGGGTTCCAGGGAGAGAAAAATAGTTTCTATCCTTTTTATGTGTTCCATTTTTCCATACAGTTCCTTAGTTGATATTCATTCTTCCCTCCTCACCCAATATTTTTTGAGTTGGAAACATACATTAGCCTCTAAAGAAGAACATACCAAGATTGTTTTTACCTTGTCCCATAGTAGGACAATATCAAAACTCTATTACAAATCCCTTCTTCTAGACAGAAATTTTCGTTGTCCTTTTTTGTTGATATAAAATGTACTCTCGGCAGATAAGTAGAGTTTCAACTTGATTTGGTTTAGGATCCTCCCTGGGGATTAGTGGAACACACTAAAGGATTAAAACACTGGTAGTTTTGATGCCCTGGAAGGACTGCTCTCTGTTTCCATAATGTTGCCTTTTTGTTGAATCCTTCTGAGGGGACAGATGCTGCTTCCTCATGTAGCAAAGCATTTTGTAAAGGCACTAATCCATTCATGAGGGGAAAATTGCTGTGATCTGATCACATTAGAAAGTCCCAACTGCTTAATACTGAGGATTAAATTTAAACATGAATTTAGGCAAAAAATAAATATTCAATACAATCTTAAAAATCAAGACCGTTCTCAAACAACAAGCATATCATGAAGGGAGAAAAGTGAAAACTGACCTTCCTACTCTGGGATCTGTGGCCTATCTTTTGCATTCTATCTTAAGCACTCCCTCCCTCTTTCCTAAGACAATTCTATCCACAATGACTGCTCCTGTTGCTTTCAGCTACAAAATTTCCACTGTCAATATGTTATGTGTAAATATGCTTCAGTAATGAATCCATTCTACATTCAACCTTTCTCCTCAATTTAACTTGGACTCTCTACTTTTCAGTTACTTTGACACTTGCTTTTCAATCTGTAGCAATGTTTTTGATCAATGGTTCAGGAAGTGAGGTGGAGGCAAACTGGCCTGGTCCTCTCAGGGTCATGGGGATTCTTTGTATCTGGCTAAATATTTACCCTTTCTATGTTCCTTTTAGTATTCATTTCAATGCTGTAGGACACTACCATGTTCCCTTCTTGAAATCTTGACACTAATAAAAAATCTGTAACCTCTAAATTTGGTTGAATTTATTGTTATCATTTTTATTTTCTAGAAAAAAGTAAAACAAAATTTTATAACAAAATAGAAGAATAACATAGTTAATACATTGCATATGGTTATCTTTAAAGTAGCTACTCGTGGTACAAGATACAGTCACCAAAAATTCTCCAAACAATGTTCTCATAAACCTTTCTTTTCAATGAACAAAGAGAAACTAGTAGTATAACTAACTTGCACTTTTTTTCCTTTTCCCTTCCTTCCTTTTCCCTTGCCCCATTGTAGCTCAAAGTGTCATACTTGAAAGTAATTTGACATGCATTTTTTCTAAAATAATTTTAGATTTACAAATTTTTTCAGTACGAATGTGAAAAGGTCTTTGATTTCTCCACAATGTTAAAAATGTTTAGTTGTGAGGTTTCAGCTTGAGGAGGCTGAATGCAAAAGAAAGATTACTCAGGTCATCCATTTTAATTCCTTCTGTGCTTGCCTTTAAGAAGTGTCCCTCTTTTTGTGTGCACTTTTTGGAAGTTTGATGTGAATTTTCCATGTGGATTAATCACTTCTCAAGTCCTGATTTTGATACTTCTTCAACTTCAAATCTCTGTTTTGACTGTATCCATTTCAAATTTTTCATCATCTTTGCTAAGTAGCTTTAATAACATAGCACACAAATAGTTTTCTGTTTTTTATTACCACTGCCGAGAACAAAGGTATACAATTGTTTTAAGACTCTGTCACTACTGGCATGAGTCATCTCCAGTACAGATCAGGGCCAAATTATAGCCCCTGTGGTGTGACTTTCACCTATATCTAAACACTGTAGTTTTGCTGACAGGGTAGATTTAAAAAGGAGTGAATCTGTATGACCCTAAATGGTAGACAAGGCACTAAAACTTCAAGAGAAAGAAAGAAAATTTTGATCATCCCTGGAACCTAAGACCTTTCTCATTCACTGAACACGACATGTCAACTCTCACTTCTCAGCAAATGAGCTTAGAGTTTGTGAGGAAGAAGAATCATACTTTGTTGATGCTACCGGTCTCTGCCCTCATCACTAGCTGATCACAATGTTTTGCATCCTTTCAGCTGCCATTTTTCTGGAACTGACTGTGTGGGTTGTTCTTTAGATGTCTTTCCTTACCAAGAAGACATTACTTGCAAGGAAACCTTTACAACCCCAGACAGATAGACAGACAGAAGCGCACACACACACACATACACACACACACACACACGTGCACTCATGCAGCCCCAAAGACCTCCCTTCCTTCAGCAGCAGCCACAAGTATGCACTCCCCAACACACACACATTTGCCACTACCCTCTTTGCAAACTGTTGGAAGAGGAAACTGCTTGGAAGGAAAGCAAAAGAGGAACAGTGAAAAGAGGGAGGAGGGAGAAGAAAAAGAGATGGATGAAAACCAAAATAATATCAGTGAAAGAGAAGATGAACTTGGTAAGGAAGACCAGAATGCAGATGAACAGAACAAGGAAGCTGACGTCATCCTAGGCACCTGTGAGTATTCCACAACAAGATTTTTCTCTCTTCCGTAATACAAGGTAGCTATTATGATAACTATATTTTGGTTCAGTTCCCCAAAACAGTATAGTGGTCAGGTTGGGTCATTGGATCTCCCCACTAGAGTCAGGGCATGGTAGAGCAGTTCACATTGAAGAAAAAAAGGAACCAAGAGGCCTAATTCTCAGAAGGTAAATCTCTGACTAATGTTGCTTGTTCTATGAAATGAGGCTCTGTTCACCGCAGGAAAAGTCAAGACAGAAAATCTTCAGGTCCTTGCAGCCTCTTTTGGTAGTAAACCATGAGTCCTGGCTAAACAGTGAATAGATCAATGTTCTCAAGAAACTTCACTCAGAATATGTCCAAAAAGAGATCTTCGCAGGATATCACCAATACAGTGTATGAGCCCAGAGAAAGTGAGTGGCAATGGTTACTGGATATTCAGGAAAGAGGTTGAGAAGAAAGTAAAGGAGGATCTAAGGCCAAAGGTCAAACAAATGGCATCATGTTTGACTGACATCTTTTAAAGAATACACATTCTTATTTTTTCTTTTATTTGGAGACAGGGTCTCACTATGTAGTACAGACAGAACTCATGGTTATTGTCCTGCCTCAGCCTCCCAAGTGCTGGGATTATAGGCATGCGCCACTACACCCAGCTTTAAAAATGCACAAGTTCCTGGTAGAATGATCTGAGAAAATTATGTACTTATTTCAGAGCACTTGAAACATGTAGAATTTGCATTTGGGGGGATTGTGAAACTAATGAGGGCCACCATAAATTTTTGTCTCTTAATCAAACAAATATATTTTCAATAAAGTTCTGACAAAGCTCACCAAATGTAGTTAGATCCAGATGATTTGATTCCTTCTTGTATTACAGGCCAGAAATAAGCAGCAGCACATGTTGTGAGGGCTACTAGAAAGATGGAAGAAAATGCCATCATGAAAATTTCAAAGCAGTAGAAATGTGAAGGCCAGAGAACTGTTGTATGAACCACTAAGAAGGTGTCTGATACTCTGTTGTTTGCTACTTTCTATCCTCTTGAGGGTAGAATATCAGACAACAGCATTGATTATAATTTGGAATTTTTTCACTGAAGATTTTGGTTCAAAAATATGTATTATTCTTCACTAGTGGTGTGATTTGAAATCTCTGATGATAAAGCCCCAAAAGTTGGAGAGAGTGAATGAAAATGACGATCTAGAAGAATGATCCAAATACCCTGTGAGTAGGTCATCTGAGAGAGTTCAGATGCTCACTCTCAGTCTTGACATACGCAAAGTTATTTTTATAAACCATATTTATGTTAATAATGTATGTGTACATTAGGCAGTCGAGAATGGAGCATGCCCCTGAAGGTACACTTCTGTAGCCACAATTTTTTTGAGCTACTGTAGCTGTAGAATTTCTTCAGGTGAGAAATCAGGCTTGTAAGCCAAAGTAATATATGATTGCAGGATGGTTACCAAAACAAGTGTCTAAAGGAACTGAAGTATACAAAAGGGAGGTCAACATCATTTGGTGGCCACAGAAATATGGTCTCTTGTACTAACTAGGAGACAATTCCTTTGAGTACGTGAATACCTACAAAGTTGTAAAAGATTAAGAATTTCAAGTACAATCCTAATTAATGATACAAAAGTATTCATTCATCATTAAATTTTTGTATTACATGTGACTTGCAAAAGAAAGAAACTTAGTCATAATAGTATTTTGGTTATCACTAAATTGATAATTAATTTCTCATCCATCCTGGTTTTTTTTTCTATTTTTTATAGATATAGAATCTGTGTATTTGGGATGCTAACAAATTATGGTTTAATGAAAGGACATGGATTTTTCAGGTAGTAAAGCATATTTATTTCCCTGGCTAGTAACTCAAGAAAAATATAGGCCTTTTTGTTATATGACAAGATATGAGGTTGGCAAGATAAGATAATTAAAACCCTAGATGATGCATAAGCATGTCCATACCCAGGAATCTGGGTTACAAGAGGGAAATGTTGAATTCTTCTGTTTAGACATCAGATAAATTATTTCTTTAGACTTAGGAAGTCATCGGATCATATTAATGTTGTACAATGATAAATTGTCTTTTATTTCTTCCTTGACTTAGCTTGAAGACTTAGAGATGAGTGAAGTTAGAAGCAATGAATCCTCACAGATTTAGATTTTCCAGTTTTCAGTAGCACATGAGAATCTTATCATCAATAGAATGTTCCAAAATGCAGCATGCAAAATACTATCTACATTGATAACTTGTCTATATGTTAAGCTAATATGCATCCAACAGCCTTTGTTAAGGTTAAAAATAAAAGTTGTTTGAAATGAATAGGGTTAAAACATTGGTGGTAAATAATGGTGACTCAAATTTATCTGTGTATCTTTTTATTATTGCTTTGGCTTACTGAAGGGGATCATTTTGTACTATGTTTACATTCCCTTATTTCATACCAATTAATTGCAATATCGAGTTAAATACTGTATGAAAAGGGGTGGAGATCTTATCTCTACTATATTTGACTGAAAAAAAAATGGATAGCCAAGCTTGCCTGCAAGTCAGATGGTGTTACTGGAGGTGTTTGGGAGATTAGCATCAGCATCCCCTGGGAACTTGTTAGGAATGCTAATCCAAAACCCCTGCTTTATACCTACTGAACAGGAAATTTTGAAAGTGGTCTGGCATTCAAAGTTTTTCAAGTTCTCCAGTTTATTCTGAATTTTATTAAAATCTTTTTTGTGGGTTTTAAATTACATTTTCAATTTCATTGACTGATACTGAGTTATTTAGAATTTTATACCTTCTGGATTTGGCTTTAGCAATTCATATGTATCTAGAGATCTGTCTGTTTCTTCTGTGTTTTTCATTTTATTAGAATATGGCTTCTTGAAGTAGGTATAGATGATCTTCTGGATTTCTGCAGGATCTGTTTTGATTTCACACTGTCATTTCTAATTGCATGCATTTTCATCTTTTCTTTTTTAATAAAGTTGGCTAAGGGTTTATCAAATTTGTTTTATCTTTCAAAATCCAGCCCTTCAATTCACTATTTGTGTTGTTTTTTCAGTCTCAATTATATTAATTTCTACTCTGGTCTTCATAATTTCCTCCCTCATACTAGCATTGAGCTTGACTTTTTTCTTTTTCTAGAAGTTGATACTCAACATTAGATTATTTATTTGAGCTCACTCTATTTTTCTTTTGTAGGAATTCATTGATATAAATTTTCTTCATAGGACTGTTTTATTGTGTCCATATTTCCAGTATTTTCTATCAGCATTATCGTTTAATTGCAGAAACCCTCTAATTGCTTCCTTAATTTCATGTAAGACTATTGGTTGTTCCATAGGGAATTACTTTATTTCTATGTGTTTGCATAGTTTTTATGTTTTCCTTTGACATGTATATCCAATTTCATTGCAGTATGTACTATTAATATGAATGGGATAATTTCAACTCATTTACATTTACTTGAGCATGTTCTATAAACTTGTATGCAGTCTATTGTGGATAATTTTCCATGTGCTGAGAGAATACCTATTCTGTTGTTCTTGGGTGGAACATTCTAGGTGTCTACCTAGTTCATTTGTTCACAAGTTTGGTTCAGCTCTTGTAGGGGGCAATGAGGCAACTTCACGGTTGCCGCCCCGCCTCTCCCTCCTGTGGGCATCCAGTGCATCAGCCTACATCTCCCATGTTCCTCTCTAGCAAGCCTACATGCAAAGCCTACATTTCCCATGATCCTCCCCTATCCCGCCAGGAAATGACAACAACCTATCCGTGCTTGCCACACTCCTGTGCGATGACAGCTTCCGTTCCCGCTTCTATATAAGCTGTAAACACTTCCGCAATAAACGAGACTTGATGGGAACCACTCGACTTGTCTCCGTTTCTCTCTCCTCTTGCCCTGCCCCCATCCCCCATCCCGTCTCTCCTCCAGGTGGGACCCACGGATTGATCCGCAAGCCAGATCAAGCTCTGATACTTCTTTGTTGATTTTTTTCTCCAGGAAATCTGTCTATTTGTGACAGTGGGGTATTGAGGCCCCCCATTACATGTATGTTAGTGCTTATTTGATTTTTTGTGTCAGTTAATATTTCATTTATATATTTGGCTGCACATGTATTTGGTGCATATATGCTGATGACTGTTATCTTTTCATCTTGGATTTTTCCCTTAACAAGTATGTAGCTACCTTCTTTGCCTTTTTTGATTAGTCTTGGCTTGAAGTTTATTTTTGCTACAAGTAGAAGAGCTACCCTTACTTTTATCCTGGTTTCTGTTGCATGAAGTATTACATTCCATCATTTGACTTTCCTTCTATGAATTTATTTTTGAGTTAAATGTGTCTTCTTGTTTGCACCATATTGCTGAATCTTGTTTTTTTATCCACTCTGGCAGTCTGTTTCTTTCGATTGGTGAATCGAGACACTTACACTGATGGTTGTAACTGATATGTATTGGCTTAACCTTGTCATTTTTATTTTCCTTTTGCTGGTCCCCTGTCTTTCCCCTCTGTTTAAATTCTTGCCTTGCCACATGGCTTCTTTCTATTGGTGTTTGTTATGGATTACAAACTGGTGGTCAACTTAGCACCAGTTGAATTAATTCAGCTGGTGTTGAGTTAAAGATGCTCCACCTGAAGAAAGTTGCCAGCATAAATAGGGACATGGAGAAGAAGAGCCGGGCGTTGTGGGTTCTTCCAAAAGTTGCTGTTCAAGCCGCTGGTTCTCCTGGAGGTGCTTGTCATGCTGGCTTCGCCAATATGGACTCGGCCATTATCGTCGGAGGAGCTCGGGACCTCATCGGTGAGAGTGGCTGTGTTCACGTTGCGGGAGCTCCGCTCCTCATATTGTGCATCGCTTCCTGGCTCTGGACGGGAGGCTGTGTGCTGGAGAAGCTGGTCGCGCTGGGCTTCCTGACCTGTGCTCAACTGTTCTCCATCGTCGGAGGAGCGTGGGACCTCGTCACCATTGGGGATGGCTGTGGTGCTCTTCAGGGCAGCCCCGCTTCTTCTTTTGAGCGTGACTTCTTGGCTCTCACATAGAACCCTCAACCCACTGCACAGCTCCTTCACCCTGCTGGCATAGACTTCCGAGCTCCACCGCTGACCTGTGGCCTTCCCAGCACAGAACCTTAAATAAACTGGCGCGAGCCCTTATTGTAGGCTCTTAGATTCCTAGTTGGTACTGTGGGAGGCATTGTCATGCATTTGGGTCTCTAGTGGGACTCTTGCATGATATTGCTGTGGGATCGAGGCCCTCGGCTATCCTGGGTCTTAGTGTTGTGGACAGAATTTCCTGCACCGTCTTGTGTTTAACTTTGGGTGATTATTATAAAACAGTATTATAAACCCCGTGTCCTGTATGTAGTTGTTCTCCATGTAACCCCTGACTACAACAGTGTTCTAGGAACTATAGCCTTCATTACCTCCTTCAAAATTATCCATCAGAACATTTTGTAAAACTGGTTTGGTGGTCATGTATTTTTTCAGTTGTTCCTTGTAGTGGAAGTAACTTATTTCTCCAGTGATTCTGAGAGAGTTTTGCAGGGTACATCAACCTGGGTTAGAGGTTGTTTACTTTCAGGACTTGAAATACTTCACTCCAAGCTCTCCTTGACTTAGAGGTTTGTATTAAGAAGTCTGCTGTGATTCTGATGGGCTTGTATTTAGATGTGATTTGCTTCTTTTCTCTAACAACTTTTAATATTCTGTTGTTGCCAGGCATGGTGCACATAATCCCAGCACTTGGGAGGCGGAGGCCAGCCTGGGCTATATAGTCAGTTCAAGGCCAACCTAAATGTTAGAGCAACGCTATCTCAAGAAAGAAAGAAAGAAAGAAAGAAAGAAAGAAAGAAAGAAAGAAAGAAAGAATCCATTCTGTAATCTTGATTATTATATGCCTTTGTGTAAATTTATTTTGGTTATGGCTAATTGGAGTTCTATATGCTTTTCTTGTTTGTATGTCAAATTCTTTTTCCATGCTTGAGAAGTTTCCTGCCATTACTTCTGTGAACAGATATTTTATGTTATTTGTGTTGTCTCCAGCTTTCTCTTGTACTCCAATCAGTCTTAGGCTGCTCTTCTTTGAATCACTTTACAGTTGTTGGTTGATTTTTCATGGTCTTCCTATTATTTTTAAGACTGTCTTCTATATCTCATAGTCTCTCCTTATCTTGATCTAATTGGCTACATATACTTTCAATTGAATTTTTAATCTCCTGGATATCTGATAGAATATGTTTCATGGATTCCTTTTCTTTCATATGTTGAGCATTCATTTCATCTTTTTCTTAAGTTCTTCTACTTTTAATATGTGTCTACTCCAGATTCATGATCAAATCTTTAATTTTGATCATCTCTTTCTATATCTGAGATATTATATTTGATCTGATTTTCTCTATACCCTCATTCATCTGCTTTTTTTTAATTTTTGCTGCTACTATTTCAGCAATTTCAGATGGGTTGCTTCTGATTTCCTCTATCTTTTTGTCCCCTGGACTTGTCCTGGGTGGGCTGGTGGATTACAGTTGTATTTTGCTTCTACAACTTGTCATTTTATATTTATAATTGTAATATGTTTTTGTTTTGATTCTTGTAAAGTCTTTTGGTAGCTAGCTTTATCTTAATATCAAGGTTTCCCTAGGAAATATCTATTCCTCAGAGATATCTTCCAGGTGTAATTGCATCTTGTTCTTCATATCTATCCAAAGAGTCTACCTTCCCAACTTATTAGGGATGAGAATTTGCTATCTGTTTAGTCAGCAACTATTCCTTTGGTACTGTACTATGGTGATGGCTATGATCCCAGACAATCACAGAGTTGTCATATTAAGGAGAATAACTGCTTTTAACATGTATGACATCTGGCTAATGTAGTATAATTAGCAATAAATAGCATGAAGCACAGCCTAGAAACTGACAAACTGTGATAACTATTATTTTGGTAACTTTAACCACAGGAACAATATCTACAATTATATAACCAAATCCAGTGTAAATCAGGAGCTTATATGCAGCTTATATTCTCTTATTAGAGAAATTTTACCTATTTTTGAAGGCATTTAAGGGGGATAAAGACAAAACAGAAAGATAAATGAAGAGAAATAGTAGAAACAAGGCAGGAAGACAAAAGATGATCATCCAACTTTACAATTTGGGAATAGGACAGGAGAGAAATAATAGAGGAAAAAGCAAAAGAATATTGAAACAAATAAGAAAGACGAGAAACAATGTTCACTCAAATGAAAATATCAAATAAAAAATCAAGAAAGACAATTGAGGAACGAGAAAAAAAGATGATGAAAACAAAACAAGCAAAGTAAAAACCTAAACAATCAAAAAAAGGGGGAAAAGGAAAATAAAAGAAAGAAAAAGAAAGAAAGAAAAGAAAGAGAAAGAAAGAAAGAAAGAAAGAAAGAAAGAAAGAAAGAAAGAAAGCAAGCTAATAAAATTTCTCTGGTGTGATGCTTTCTGTGGTAGTATATAAGTAAGAGCACAAAATTGTGCTAGGTAACCCTGCCAAGTCTGCAGTGGGATTAGTACAGGATGCAGAGCTTATCTAGGCCTCTAAATATGGGGGTTAGTGCTAAATTCTTCAGTCAGCAGCTTTCTGGATGTCCTTCATTGTCCTGCCCATGTTTCCTTATACTTTTTGTCTCTGAGTCGTTCTTGCAGTTGCTGTGGTTCCCTCAGACACGGACAGCTTGTGGCTACTCCCAGTCCCATGTACAGTTGGCTCCTGCTGGCCCTTGTACAGACTCCTCTGTTCCGCTGCAGCTGGTATGTCTCGCCTCTCACCCTGCTGGGTACTGTTTGCTGGTCACAGGGCAAGAGGAGTGCTGTTAACTGACTCACTGCCCCTGCTGCCACATGATGTCAGCCCTAAGTTACTGGATCCCACTTCTCTCTCCCTGCTCTAGTGGAGTGAGTGCTCACTTCCTACTCGTTGCCCTGCTTTGGCTCAAAGATGCTTAAATCCCACATTTTCATCCCTCTAGCATGAAGCTGGTTGCAAGAAAGGAGAGGTCATACTGTTCCACTTACTACCTTCACCACCACCACTGTGATGACTAACCTGTTTGTCTTTACAGGTTCCAATTAGCCACTATGGCACTTCGCAAGAGAAAAAAAAAAAAACAACAACAAAAACAAAAACAGTGATCCATCAAGGGACGAGCAGCCTTCTGACTTGCCCCATGAGTACCAGTGAAATTTATTGCCAGGCCACAGCATCCTCTGTTTAAAGGAAGGCAAAAGAGGTGAGGGGGTTTATATCACAAATATATCATGTGTGGCTTGAGTTTACCACAATACTGAAGTCCATCGGTTATTTTGGAAATTTCCCAGAATGACAGTTTCTGTTCTGCACACAGGCAGCAGTTCCATGGCAGTGCTGTGGGCTGCTTCACCATTTTATAACGTACTGTCTATATTTTGTTTGAGGTACAAGTCTCTTATTTTAGGTTGATTTTGATATCAGGATATATGTCCCTTCCTTTCTTCCAATTCCCTGTATTTTTAGTTTATTTTCTCTGAGTAGCTCCGTGCTTCCTCCTCTATTCAACTATGTTACATTCTCAGAAGAATCTTGAATTAGATGTCATTTTATATACAATACACTCTTGCCTACAGACAAGGCAGTTCAAAAATTAGTCTTCAAACAAAGCTGATGTCCTCCAGAGTTTCCTCTTATGACAATAACAAATGGAAAATGTATGTTAGCTTACAGTTTTGCAGGCTGTATGGTACTCGGAGGACTAGGTTAAGAATTTAATTTGAGTCTTGATACAGTCCACCCAAAACAATGTTATATTGCCTCTGAATGCCTTGAACTCTTGCATTGTCTTAGATTCTTGATAAATCTGTGCACACACTAACATATGCTTCCAGAACAAACATGTTTCACTGACACTAAATATTTATTCTAGCAAATATTTCTCACCCTCAATATTCTGTCCTAGTCTTCCTTAACAGCTTCATCACATTCATTATTGGCACTTTCTGTTTCACTGCTGACTTTCAGAGTATGGATAAATGTAACTCATTTTAAAGCACTGGGACCACCTACAATAAAGCATAAGCAATTCTGTATGCTAAGGATAACTGTCACATTCTTGTAGCATATCAAATAACATTAACCTTCACCTGGATTATCAGTGGGTTGAGTGATATACACTTCTGGATCTGACCTTTCTTGCATTTGAATCTACTTACGCCATTTTTCCACATCATCAGTTGCCCGAGCTCTTTTCTTTGTAATGGCTATGAATTTAACCTATGTCAATGATTTTATTGAATCACTGATTCACTAAGGATTTAAAGTAGAGACTGTTGATTGGAAAGGTTTTTACATGCGATTGACATTATTAGTTTTCTGCCTCCATGCTAGTTAATCACCTTGAATTTCTTCTCAAAAGTATATGCCTTAATCTTTTTCTCATAAGCAGTAGGAGGTGCAATGCAATGTAGTAGACAGTGCAGTGAAAAAATATCTTTAAAAAAATACAAAACGTGCTACACTATAGAGTACTGGCTGTTTACCCTTGTGATCCGGTAGCTGACTGGGAGTAGTGACTTACTGTTGCTGCCAGCATCATGAAAGAGGACTGTAGCACTTATCACTAGTCTGGGAAAAAGTCAAAGTTCAGTTTGAAGTAAGACTTCTACTGAATATGTATCACCTTCACAACATTGTAACCTGAACCATCATAAATGAGGAATTGTCTATATATGACAAATTTCTTGCATTTTCTATAAGCATATATAATTATTTTACAGAAAACTATTGGTAATGATTTTCTGTATCTGATACTTTCAGGTTTTTTTCTGTCCTTCTTTATTATAAATAATAGAGGCCCACAGACTACTTTTCCCAGACTCCCTTGCTAGCTTGATATCTATTAGATTATGTTAATGAGACATGGGTGAGAAGTTGGAAGGTGGAAGAAAGAAGCTATTTTTTTTTCTTGTCTTGTCTTCCTTTCCTTCTTCTCCATTTCTGTTTCTGCAATGCCTCCCACAACTGTGGCAGCAGTAGTTGGAAGTTGAGTTCCTCAAATGTAAGGTCTCTTGGGTTCCTGCTCAATAGAAAAGTGCTAGCTGTGATGACAAGTTACAGATGCTCTACCAGCCTAGCATTAGGGTGTGCCTGACTGACTGTAAACGAGGCAGTAAGAGTTTTAGCAGCCTTGTTAGTGCAGCACTTTATGCTTTCGTAAACTTTGGGTCTGACAAAAGTGGCAGATAATTATGAGCATGTCGGCATCTACATAAATGCTGCTATCACACACATGAACGCAGATATGTACTTACAACTGAAAATAGAGAATGATGAGAAAATAATATACTTTGGGTGTTACAATAGTACTCCTGCAGTGCTTTTTAACAGTGTATTTTATGTGTGAGGCTTTATCTATATAATCCTCATTTTTAGCTTTTTATTCTCTGCATTTCTCAATGACAGGGGTCCTTATCTGGCATAAGACATTCCTTTGCTGATTCTTCTTTTCCATTTTGTACTTACTTTAGCATCCTCAAGTATTCCCCATTCAAAATAAGTGTTAAGCTATCCTGAATTTTTAGAAGGAAAAGACTGGTCATCAAAGGTAAGAGCAATTAAGAATCCAAAACTAAAAAAGCCTTATATAATGCATTGATTTGGGAAAGAACCAGAAATTAAAAACAAACCTAAGGAAAATCCCTAAGGAATATTTCAGAGTGTAGAAAATCCATATTAGATTTCTAGTCTGTGCACATCAATAAACTACACGTATCTTCAGATACTGTTTGGCTCATTTGGGCCTCACTTTCCCTTCCTCTCATTTTGCAATGTCTATTAGTACTTGCTGCATACCTAGTTAGGTTAGTACTAAACACTTAATTAGTGCAATTTTGTCTATATAACTTCATATAAAGTATTTTGGTCATCCTCACTTGCACTCCTTTTCAAGTAATTTCATGGAAACTGTCACATATTTTTAAATTAGGCAAATTACTTCTATCAACTCTAGAGATAGGCATTAAGTTTAGCCACATGTTAAAGATAAAGAAGTTGAAATTCACAAAAGAAATTGATTTAAGATCATTCGTAGTGTATGTGGGATATAAACTCTTATCACATTGTCATATTGAGAATATCAAATAGATATGTATGTAATTGTGTGGGCATATTCTTCCTAGCAATTTATGAAAATTAAACAGTAGTGCTTGCCCTATACATTCTTACTAGAAAATAATGATGACTTCTATTTAGAGTAGATACAGGAGAAATTCTGATCCAGACTGGTCCTTGTTTCATGGGTCTCTTGAGGAATAACATGGTTCTGTTTTGCTTTACAGTCTCTACTATTGATCACATATGGTCCTGCTCTTTGCTTACCAATTCCAAGAAGAGCTATTTCACATTACCTGTGACACAAGCACATGGTTGGAGCTAGTGATTTTTATTTCTTTGTTTGATAACTACCCTTACACTTTGGTGATGCAGTTCTCAGGTCTTCAGTAACCTTACTTACATCTAAAATAATGTCAGTGTATCACACTAAGCCATCTAACTCACAGAAATTTGCAATCTAATTGTAGCATTACCTCTGCGTTGTGTCAGTTTTAGTATTGACTTAGGAACACAAAACTTCCAAATGTTACCAACTCAAACGTGAATCTCTGTGCCATGTGTCAGTGTATTTTTTGTGGGAGCTAATCTCTCCTCACTGGGAACACTTTTCTCTCTCCCTCTGTTTCAACATATTTGACCAGTGATTTCCAGGCCACTTTTGTCCATAGAAGTTTACCTTTCTCAGTATCCAAGAGTTCAACTGCAGTCAATTCTTCTCTTGCTCTTGTACCTAAAGTGAGCTGACATTCAGCTAGTATGCCTTCTTATGGTAATTCCATTTGTTTATAGACAATGTTGGATATTTGTAGAGGCCTGTGCCTTGGGGGTTGTTATCTATTTTGTGTGTCACTTGATAAAATCTTGTTATAGACAAATTTATATCTAGCATGTGTCAATTTTTATTAACTTGCCAGAATGAGAACCACTAAGATAACAAAAACATTTAAAATATTGTCTCGAATCAGAAAGGGAGATGAAATGTTATGATTAGAAATTTGGAGACTAGGAATGCTTACCTAAACACAGTAATTAAGATTTCCTTTCACATAGTCTTAAACACATAATGTCCTTGCCAGTTGTTGCAAAAGAAGATTGTGGTTGTACAGAACATTCTGGCTATCAGTTAAAAGATTAAAAACAGAACATTGAAGAATAAATGTTAAAAATATATCTGCTTGAGATTAAGTTTTTATCCCCCAGAAATATTATACAATAGAAGCATAGAGAAAGCATGAAACAAAGTCAATAAACAAATCTCAGAAAAGTTTGCCCATTTCTTATTTTGGTTATATTCTTTTTTTTTTTTTTGGTTCCCTTTCCAGAAAAGCAATAATTTCAATTCTAACTTTTTCTCTATTACTTTATGAAACAGGAGCATTTTGGACAATGGAACATTGGTTGCAGTTTCCCAGAAATTCTTTTCAGACATTCTTATCAAGCACGGTTCTCAATTCTTTTTCCTTGGTTGTCTTGTCAATTAGGATTAAGTGATTTTTACCTTTTAATATGAGATTTATGTTAGAATTACAGTTACAAATTTGATTTCTGGTGAACTAATATTCTGATAATTTTTACTAACTCTATAAATAGGTATTATGAAACTGCACATTTCATACATGAAAAAACCGAGGTACATGGTTAATAAGGGACTTATTTTTGATTATGCAACCAGAGGACTACTCTTCCAACACCCAACTTTGAGAAGGCAAGTGTTCATCAGTCATTTATAATGCACTATTGAAAAGGAACTATCATCATTTATTATTAAAATCAAACAAAGTCTCCAAGTTTCGGCAAAAGAGAACTGTGGAAGGAAAGCATTATGGAATGAAAAGTCTAATTACTCCAGTTTTCCCAATCAGGATTATGTTTTCACA
This sequence comes from Dasyprocta punctata, assembly GCA_004363535.1. Classification (NCBI taxonomy): domain Eukaryota; kingdom Metazoa; phylum Chordata; class Mammalia; order Rodentia; family Dasyproctidae; genus Dasyprocta; species Dasyprocta punctata. Next base: position 37,647 of record RJWM01000206.1, on the reverse strand, counting down.
CTTGTACCCAGCTTTCAGGCTACATGTCTGGGCACAAAACCAGCACAGCTTTCTTTAAACCAAAACTGCTTTATTTAGTTTCACTTATGGTTAACATTTTAAAAATGAACTTTACCAAACAATAAGGAAGAAAAAAAGGAAATGATTAACTAAAATACAAACAGTATAAGCATCACAATATTCCCAGAGAAAAAGTTGCTGATGTTGAGATCTAAGGCTCTTTTCGTTGGTGGGAATTGGTACAGCTTGACACATTTTCTGCTGACTCTCTGTATACCTTGATCTTAATAGTACCCTTTCCTCCAAATTCATTTTCCTGCCCATTTGTAAATGTAAATAAAAATACTTGCTTATTTAAATTTTAAGAATGATTATATAACTAATAAATGGCAGTGCTGGGAAATAAATTGATATCTATAAGACTGCATGTCATATTGAAAATAGGAAATACTTAAACTTCCTATATGCCTCCCTGTCAACATAAAAAGGCAAAACTGTGGCCTTAATGGACAATGTCCTGTGTATATAGAGTTCTCATCTTTGAATTATTATTGACTTGAAAAATTCATTTTTACAGTCTTTTTAGTTTAAATGTCTTAATATAAATATAGGGAATTTTCTATGTTTCTGGATTCTGATGAGTTGTACCACCTATTGTGATATCTGTAGAATTAAATCTATTACATCTTAAAATTTGATAATATGAGCTAAACCAGAAAATCTATCTTGGTTTTTGGATAACTTGAATTTCAAACCACTTAAAAGTGAAATCTCCTTGTTATTCTGTCTTTTTGAGAATTAGAATTTTAAAAGGAGGCAAAAGAAGATGAAAAGGACAAAAAGAAAAATTTCATGCTGTAAAATAAAAATAGTGAATACTAAACACAGTACTTAAACTATTTCAAAGTAAATCACAATTAGATTTTTTGCATTCCTTTCTTTCAGTCCTCCCTTAGTCTCTGGTAACTAATTTTTGTTGTGTTTGTCTTGAGATTAGCAGCTGATCTTTTGAAGTTATCTGCTTCTGGACTGAAATGGCCTGGGAAATTTTAAATTTCAGGTCCTTTACTTAATCCATTTCATTGTGGAATATTTTTAGAACTTTATTTTACACTAAGACTAACTGATTTTAGACCTTTATTGCATAATACACAATCCTTGTGAGAGGTGACCTTAAATTCATGTGAAGTGGGGAATACAACACTGACAGGCTTTAGTTAATTTATTAGAGTGATTGAATCTATCAAAATGGATGAGCATCACTTCTCTGTTGGCTGCAATGCATAACCATATGTACCTAACCATGACCCTTGTTGAGGTCTGAGAAAATAATTATCATGCATAGTTGTAAGAACATTTTATGAATTTAACTAAAAACTCTAGGGCTTTTAAAATCTTTCATAATATGTACCCACAATCATTAAGAAAAAAGGAATAATGACCAAGGAATGAAGTTTTATACATGTATTTGTAAAATGTTATTGTGCTTTCCATCGTACATGAATAAGAACAAGCTTTCATCCACCCTAAAAGGATAGTTATTTCAATAGCCTAAATATAGTTATTTCAATAGCCCTTTAGCTATACAAACTTAATCTAAGAGAAGATGATTTTCTTTTTGAATTGACAATTTTTCCATAACCCATTATCTGAAAGAAGATAATAATTGTTCTAATACTGTGGGTCTAATAATATATATGCAGCACACCAAATACACTTAAGTATGATTTTCATTTTTTCTTTTGTAACATAAGGGACTATACCTTGTGTATTATTTTCTAGCCATCTCTAAACTGAAAAATGATTTGGAGTGAGAGACATCTTTACAATTTTATTTAAATTTAAAGACAAAATAAAAGATAAAAGAGGCTACTAAGAGGAACTGGCTGCTCAAGTAAAATTCATAAGTATCTTAGAGTAAGGAATAATGTTTTCCATGGCTATATCATTAACTATACTGACAATACAATATTTAAAATAAATATAGTAGAATGAAACACAACAAATAAAACCTGTAGCTGTCACTGAAATGAAGAATCTGTGAGGAAAATGAAGCAGCATAAAAGGACACAAGTCAACTTTTTGTGCATTGACAGTCTACATACAGGTAAAACCTTAAATTTTTTCCTGACTTGGTGGAATAAATGAGAAACAAATAATAAATTTATATGATTTCATTATTAGAACAGATTGCATATTCTAAGGTCATCTTTTATTTTAGCTATTTAACCTGCTCCTTCCTATTCTCCCCAAACTACTATTTAAATTATTTTACAATTTTGTATGTGATAAAATATATAGTCCACCATAAATATATGCACTCATGTAAGTACATGCTAGTGAAAGATTTAAACTTGTCCTTTAAAATACAATTAGCCTCTTAACATATTAGAAGATGATACATATACATTATTAATTTTATCATTTTAATTGGTTCTTTATGAAAATAACTTTATATATGTAAAGATCAAAGTAAAGATTGTTATACTGAAGTTAAATATGTTTGATGCTTTATGTTTATAGATTCTGATTTTCTTAGGAATTTCCAGGTATCCAAAAATTTTACACTCATTATTTTCAAGATTTCAAAGTCAAAAAGAATCTAGAAATGAAATTAAGGTTGAAGAAAAACAATTATTGTTGGTATTAAAATTTTGGCTTTATATTATTAGAGTCCAAATGGAATAATTGTATGCCCATCATATTTTGCAGCATTATCTGAATCTTTTTTAAAAATATGCCTCACTATAATTCAATTTCTTATTATTACCTTAAATATTTAATAAGAGTAGTATCCACTTCTCTGAGTAATGAAATCAGAATATAAGAAATTTAACAAATTCGAAGTAATTGGTCTTTCTATGGGAAAATAATACCAAATCATGAAAATTAGAAAAAAAAAAAGATAAATGGGAAGGTTGTGTGGGCTATAAGACCTAAACCTTCACATATTTAATTATCCTGACTCAATTTTTTAAATTTTGCCCCTAATGCTTTGATTTTTATAAAGTATACATTGGATTAAGTAATAACTTGTGTGCATTTAAAAGAAAATTTATAAATAGAAGTTCATAAAATAAATACAAATTTAAAAATTGAACTCTGAGTATTTACTTGCTATGCCTCACTGGATTGTTTAATATATGCTTTCCAGTATCAATAGCTCTCATGGCTATCATTATTCTACTGTTAATTCAGACATGCCATTCTTCTACTTATAAGCCCTAAATGGTTTTCTGTTGACTTCCATAATGCTTAGCTTTAGGTAATAATGCCAAAACTTTCCCTGAAATTCTGGCTTCAATGGACACGCATACCATCATTATCTGAATTTTCTAGTTGCTCTTCATCCTTACCAGCATGTGTATTTTTCATACTTTATATTTTGGTATTTTATGATCACTGGTTTGTAAAGCATTTTAACACTAAGGAAACAAAAGTGCTATTAACAGGAATAAAAGCAACTCCTCAAAGATTCAGTGTTGTCTGAATTACAATGTTTCTCAAGGTCTTGAAAGTTTAAAAAAAAAGTTTATCACTTTTCTGTTCCTGCAGTTGCTATCTCTCAGTGAACTATGTTTTACATTCTTGATGCAAACTAGCAAAAGCGGTTTGACAATTTTGTACAGACTCTCACGAACAAAAACTGTTTTTATAGGATTGCAGTATCCATATGGAACTTTCAATTTTGAAATTATATAAGAGCTCTTGAAAGAAACTGCAACTAGAAGTCATGTCAATGTACAAGTGAGACTATTCCAAACTTAAAAGTTTCTTCACAACAAATGAAACAATAAAATGAAAAGACAACCCAAGGACAGGAGAAATCATTTGCAAACCAGATATTTATAAGGGGCTAATGGCCAAAATATATAGGAATTAATAAAATTCAGTTGCAAAAAGCAAACTTATTTTAAAATACAGAAAGGTGTCCAACATCACTAATGATCAGGGAATTGTAAGTCAAAACCACATTGACATATCACTTCATATTTCTTATGATAGTTATTATCTAAAAGTCAAAGCATAACAAATATTGACAAGGATGTAGAGGAAAAGGAAAGCTTCTGTATCATTGATGGGAATACAAATTAGTATACCCATTTTAGAAATAGCATGAAGGTTCCTTAAAAACCTAAATATAATATGGCCATATGATCAAGCTATCCCACTTCTGAGCACATACCCAAAGAAAACAATAACTATCTCAGAGAGGTTTCTGCAGCTCATGTTCGTTGCAGCACTATTCACAAGAACCAAGATAAGGAAAGTATTGTCTGTTTAATGAAGAGACTGTAGGCAGCCCTCAAAGTTGCAGTGCTTTCTTCACGGGGAAATAAATATCAGGAGTGACATGAATTAGTGAATTGCCTTCTTATGTCCTTTGCTCCTTTCTCCACTCTATTGTTCATTTCTTTCTTATTGAAATATAGAAGCTACCTTAGGAATATTTCTGTTTACTTACATTAAAAAGCACTTCTATATTTATGGGTGCTTTATCAATTTGGTTTATCAGAATCCTACTATTGAAACAGATGTTTTTTTCCAACTTCTGTAAAAAAAGTTCTTCTTAGAAACTACCAGAGGAAGGAAGTATAAGATACTCGAACAAAAAGAGAGAAGTTTTGTCTGAGGTTTCAGTGCAAAATTGTAAAAAATTACTTCTACCTCAAATTAAAAACTCACTGTGATTCCAATCAAGATACTTAGCATGGTTTGTTTGTTTGGGTTTATTTTTTCCTTCTTATTTGGGTAGAACTTGACCAAGTAGTCTTAAATTTATCAGAAATGAATCCAAGAGAGGGATGGAACAAAAAGTAAGAAATATTTTAGCTGCTTTTTTATTATATGAAAAACAGATCTTACTTCTCTTTTTAATTTTTTTTTACAAAAAATCCTTCACCCTAGGGTTTTAAATGAAAATTGAACAGATATATCTTGCCATTAATCTTTAAAATTTTAAAAGTAACATTTCTTCCCTTTAACTGTTTTTTTTTTAAACTGTGCTTTGGTTTAACTTGGTAACTTTTCTCCCTGAGGAAGTCTGGTGTTCCCTTATCACAGAGAGTGGGCGGAGTATCTTCTAAAAGCTTGGAAGCTTGCTAGGCTTGGCCAGTTTGCGGGGAAGGGCTATGTTACAGTCTCCAGAGGCTTCAGCTGAAGAGGAGCTCAGAGGTAAGGCGCTGTCTCAGATGCATTATTTTCAGAGACTTCTAGAGGATTTGGTGTAAAGGTGAAAAGCGACTGCTGTTTTGGAGTAATGGAAACAGAGTGTTGTTTTGTGCACCTTGTTTCTGTGAGGGAATTAATACCTGGATTTTTTATTCCTCCAGATACCACAGCGGTGGCAAATGGTGATCTGATTATATCTGGTGGGCTGGGGTACTTCATGAGGTTTCAAAAGTTAACTTTTTATTTTTCAGTCAAAAAGCACTAGTGACTGGGATAAATAGATCTTTCCTATTTTGAAAATAAAGGCTATGTGAAAATACTAAATGAAAAATTGTTAGGGATATTACTTTCATATTACTTTAGATTTGTTGATTGTGTTTCTAACAAATCTGTTTTGGTACAATTTATATAATAATTTTAAGTATTGTATAATTATGCATCTACCTCTGAGAATTAGCAGTTTGGTTGTCAAGGAATACTCAATGTTTTAAATGAATTGTTTTATTTTAATGATGGGAAAAAGGTGAACTTTATATCTCTATCAAGAGAATGGTATGTTCTTTTTTGTACTATAATAAAAATATCCACTAGATCATAAAAATGAAGTACAGTTCTTAATATAAAAACAAAAAATATGTCTAATAATAAAGAGTTTCTAGTAAAGAATGCCATAAAAATAATTGAAGTGAGAATTTAAAATTGTGTGTGTGGGAACTACCTTTTCCAAAATGGTGTAAACATATATAATCATAAAGAAATGTTCAAATATGCAGGTGAAACACTAATTTCAAATAATGTATTCAAATCTCTATATGTGGTGAAGCAAAGAATAGAAGTAGGGACTCAAACATAAGCAATAAAAGATTCAGGAGTTTGAGTACTGATACTGTGTTAGATTCTGTGTACTTCTAAGATTCTTTCAAATACAATGGCACTGAAAAGGGAATCATTCGCTACAGACACTTGAACAGATACACACATTCCACTGTCTTTAGCTGAAGTTGGATTTTTTGTGAATTTAAGAAGCTGGTTACCTACTTGCTTGTGCTTTTTTAGCAATTAATATAGGCTACAGTCCAGACATTGAATTAAGCAGAAGATATTTATCTGTACTCTATAGAAAAGAAATCATGGAATAGTCACGTAGAATAGTAACCTACAATATTGAATACTATTAGCTGTAAAAAGAATGAACTAACTCTAAATGCCTAAAAAGATATCTAAAATATATTCTAAAAATAGGCAAATTGCCAGGTGACTGACATCGTGCAATTCCATCTTTTACAAAAAAGGATGTGTGTGCATTATAATGTGCAAGAGAAATGAAGAAGCACAAGAGCTATTTTTTAAATAGTATCAGTGGACTTGGAGAGACAGAAAATTTAACCTTCTATGTACTGTCTGCCTCCATTTTAAAATAACAAAGTCGAATTAATCTTATGAGAAAATGAGGTAAAATCTTAGAAATACTTTTTAAAATTGTAGAGTAATTCATAAAAGATGGTATGAAAATGTTTTTTATTGGTGACAAATGATCAAATATGTTATTTAAAGGAAAAATGTGTAGAGCAAACCATTATTGAGATTTAATTTTATCATTGGAAATTCAAAAGAAGTGAGACTTACAATATGCATGAGAAATATTATAATTAAAAACATTAAAAGGCAGACATTATGAGCCTGTTATTTGTATAAAACACCCACACAACTCGTAAGTTGAGGATGAAAAATTCTAAAAGTCTAGAAGGCTGCTACTGTTTTGATGACTTTAGTTCCCATAGGACCTTGTAGATTTGAGTGTTTGTAGTTCTGATTTTGATCACAAGATGGCGCTTGCCGAGTTTCATAAAATTTCTTCAGGCGACCATTTTTACAACGTGGACAAAGCCATGAAATACATATTTTGTATTAGCCTACTGTGAGACAGCATATAGAGTGTGATTGAAAAATTTCCTTAAAAATTGAACATTTAGAACAGAAAAAACTCCAAATGAGGACTGATGTGAGGATTCACATGCAAGCTATTAATATTTACACAGAATTTGGCTTACAAAAGATACAAAGCAAATTTACTTTTCTTCTTTCATTTATCCACCTAATAATTTTCCTGAGAAAGATGATTTCAACATGAACCAAATGACATAAATGAGTTCCATAGAGCACGTTACAAGATTGTGAGGGAAAATAAACATGACAGCTATATCACAGGTGAGATTTCACCTAATCCCAATTTTTCAGATTGGTATTACTGCTGTCTTAGTGAGGAAATTTCTTTACATATTTTTTATTTAGTTGATTTGATTCTTACTTTTCTACAGCCTAGATTAATGCTCAGAGATCTATGAGACCTGGTTGTCTGCCTGTTATCCCAGTTGAGCCCCAGAAGGGCCGTGCAACAACAGAAATGCCCAGCAGGATCAAGACCATGGACAAGCAGAGTGAGAATCAGGATAGCTGGATTACAGGTCCAGAACCACAGTAATACATGTGACAGAGGGTAATACATGAAACATTTCACATTAAAAACATGTCGGGATCTTGAAGGATAGTTAACCTTGTTTCTTTTTTGACAGCTGTAGCATTTTACATTAAAAACTATATTTACATTAATAGCATGTTCATTTGGGAAATTTTGGTACAATCTAAATTGTTCCAAGTCCTGTAGCTACAGCATTTGTAATTAGCAGGCACAACTTCTTATTTTGAAAAATCTCATGCATTAAAGCACTATGAAAAAAATCATGCAAGAAGCTATTCAGCTCCAGTCAATTGCCTCTCAGTTTTACTACTTTATATTTTATAAATTGTTGTAGCAGCCATTCTTAGTTTTGAGTCAAGAAAGCTGGATTTCAGGACCAGATACACCATGATAGACATGATAGAAGCTAAGAATCATCATTTGCACATTGAAAAATATGTTGAGGTCTTAAAAGATTAATTTATTTTGCTTTCTTCTTTACAGTCATATCATTTTTTCATTTAAATAATTTTTGGTACTGGGGTTCAAACCTAGGGCCTTGCACATGTGAGATGAGTATTCTACCAATGAGCTACACTCTAATCCTGCAGTTGCATCCTTTTAAATTTAAAACCATATATTGAAAAATTGGAGTATAATTCATTTTGATCGCACTTCTGTAGCCATAATGTTTATAATTAAAAAATATAGCTTCTTATTTTGAGTATCTCATGTAAAGCCACAACAAAAAAATAATGCAAAAGTCCGCTTATGTATCTACCTGAGGTTCCAGCCATGGTTTGACTCAAATTCTTGACAGCTACTCAAAGTTTTCATAACCACAACCATGGATATAAAGATTTCTTAAGGTAACATGGCTGTTCCTAGATAGACATGTGTATGTTCTCTTGAATAATATGTGAAATGGTTTAACACATTTAATTCTTTCACAGAAACCACCACAAGTCTCTGACTCCTGAGGTAATACTCTCACTAAGGTTGTTGGTGCAGAACCCCACTTTTTGTCCACGTGATCTCCTTTGGTTGCCTTGGACAAACAGGGAAGCAATAGCAGCTTAGAAAACATTAATATGAAACATTCCTTATGTAACTCAGGCCCATAAAGTTTAGATAACGTAGGAACACAAATAATGTTCCTGATACTGACAAAGACCCTCCTACACAATTCTCCCTCGTTATACAACAGAAAAAAATATAGATAACATATCAGATACGTGTTGTCATAGTATTTTCTGTTTTTGTTTTTTCCTCCAAAATATGTTCCATGTCTCTGACTCCATCTGTCTGATTCCATTTTACTTACTTCTATCTTGTCTCCATTCTCATTGCCAGTCCACTTTCTTTCTACTAGCAAAGTAAACTTTTTTTATCTGATCCCTTTTCTTTTTGCCATATTTTAATCTAACCCAGTTATCACTGGTTGAAGTTGCTTTGTGAAACTTCAGAGGGGTAAAAAGAGGCTACCACAAGTGAGGACCATTTATTAGCCCTAAGGCCATAAAGTAAAACTTCTTCAAAAGCACTGCTTTTTGAGAAAACTAAGTATCTACAATTTTTATGATTGTAACATCAAATGTACTTTAATAATTTATATTTGTACAAACTAAATTAATATCAGAGGTGCACATTACCCATGAGTCTTTGTTAACTATGCTAAGATGTGGCGATCTGACCTAAATAGTTGTTAAAGACTAAATTCTTTCCACACAGTAAATGCCAGTTTCAAACTCACAGTTGTCTGACTTTCTGCCCACAAGACTCACAAAACTCAAATCCATAAAGTTGTCATAATTCCGTCATGACAAACTCTTAAAGACTAGACACTGAACCCAGTCAACAGAAATCTATTTAAAAAAAAAAAAAACCGACAACAAGTTGCAGAATAATTTTGGCCCAGCCTAACCCTGCTTTTATGGGCATCTGAAAAAATGATGGTCTCTTCTAAAGAAGAGCCCCCAATGCGGATTTTTTTTCTATTAGTTAATTATAGAAAGAGCTGTGTCATTGTGCAGCTGCTTCTGTAACCTGAATAGTTAGAATGTGGCAAGAGATGTGCTTTTCTCTTCTCTGTGATAAGAGACTGGGTTGTGTAAAAATGTTTAAATTTTGTTTTAAATTTGCTACAACATCTTAAGAGACCTAGATTTTAGAATCATAATTCAGCACTGGGGAAGTTTCAGTACTTCCTGGGAAGTAACACCTCGAACTTAAAGACAATAAAGATCTAAATTTCAAGCTGAATTACTATTTTTTGAATTAAAATCTCAGCAAAAGAAGGCATAAATACAATTTTCTCATATCTAGGTAGCAGTTGCAGACAACAAATCACAAGGAATACTGGGTTGTTAACAAGAGTGGAATGAAAAGGGCATTTCACTGTGTGAAAAATGATTTCCAGTGTCTGTCCCAGGAATGAGCATATCTGAAAAGAAAGTTAGTGTCAACACCCAGCAAAATAGAAACAAAACAGATTTGTCATGATTGTTCTAAAGCTAAGTGAAAACTATCACTCAGATATGGTCAATAGCAAGTGATAGTGCACAACAATATTTTAAAATTTGTTTTGGTGTATAAAAGACAGAGACAGCTCATGGATAAGTATAACAGTTACTGAAGATGGTTGTAGTTAGTTCGTCAGTATGTTCACAAGCAGGGCTATGAGATAAAGACACACTCACTTGAGTTATATTCACCAGTTTCTTCACAATCCAAAAGTAAATGCCATCATTATTTATTCTACCAAAGAGACAGGATTCCAAGCCCAAGAGGATGTGAGTACTGTGGAGAGAGCACATCCTTAAGTTTTGTAGTTAGATGGACTATGTCTCTGATTTCATCTTTCCCTCTTCCCAGCTTTGTGGTTATAGGCATGAGTGACAGTGTCAATTTCTTTATCGCCTTGCACATTGTGACATTTATTTGCTTCTAGGTTAAAAAATAATTGCATTTCGGTAATGTTTACATTTGCATTGCATCTCTTTGATTATTAGGAAAGGTGAATATTCTATGTGTTGGTCAATTTTAGTTTTTATTTTATATATTTGGGTTTTGAAGATTCTCAATAAAGAATACCTCCTTTCCTCCACTGAACAAATTGATATAAAACAAATGGAGTTGTAGATGGAAGCCAAAATGTCAGCTTTTTAGTACAAGAGAAAGATAAGTTACAGAACACTGGTTATTGTAAAAATCAAGTGGACCTTGTAATAGAACCCCAAATGTAAGCAAAGGCATCCAAGTAGCTTTAAGGTTTGCAACTGGACAAGAAAAGAGGTACTTATAGTTATACCATATGACCCTGCTCACAAAGAAGTAAATAGAACTATTCTCCAAAATATTGTGAATTATTTATTTGTGGTTTTGCCCCCTTTTTTACATCACTATTTATGACTAATATGTAAGAGCTACTTTAGAGATACTTTTGCATTGAAAATAGTTCTGTCAAGCTTGCTCTGATTTCAAATGTGGTTTATTGTGATTTTGGCCATAGTTTTCTGTTCAATTTCAGAATAGTCAGATACATACTTCTTTAAGGATTTTTAGTTGATGTTTTATATTTAGAAATGAATGCAGTTGGTAAAACTATAAAACATTCTTAAGAATGAAAAAGGAGAGTGAACAAAAAGTGTAACAGCATTTCCAAGGGCATGAAGAATTAATGTTATAAAATTAATTCTCTACAAAATAATGTATTAACTCACTGCAATCACAAATAAGTACTCAGTAGGTCTGTCTAATGGAGATTGACAAGCTAGATCTTACAATCATTTGTAGAAATTAGGTGCTAGAATAGGCAAATAGGCAATCTATATACTATATGGTATGTACAATCTTAACTAGTTAGTCTTAACTAGGTCTCTATTCTATGGTAATGACATTTTTACTTTTTTTTTCTCTTGGAATCATTTACCCTTGTGGCTTGAATGTAAATTTAAGGACACGTGTTGCCTTTCTGCTTTCAAGTGCTTTAAAAATGCACATTTTTTCCTTTCGATGAATTGCAGTTTAACTTGGCAATTCTCTTCCCTGTAATTGAGGGAAAGGCCCCCTGATTTCCCCTTCCCTGGAGGGGGCGGAGCCTTCTGCGAACAGCTGGGAAGTAAGCGGTGCCAGGCCAGTCTTCGGGGAGGGGCTGCATTTCACGAGGCTGCAGCTGACGAGAAGCTTCAAGGTAATGGCTGTCTTAAAGCTAGTTATTTCCTGGGATTTTTTTCTTCGGGCCTTGGGGTTAAGCTAAAAACCATGGAGATTGTTTCCCGGGAAAAGGGGAATGGAATATCGTTTTGGTCGAATTGCTGTTAATGCAACAGAATTAATCCTCTGAAATTTTTGTTTCTTCTGATATTTTTTAAAGTCCACCGTGTGGGAATAGGTGATCAGATTACAGATTCTAAATTAAGATTTAAGTGAGCCATGCCTTTCATGTTAATTTTTTACGTGGCATTTCATGTTTCTCTCCTTGTTACAGATTTTACTATACTTTGTTTAAACATTATATTCTACCCAAAATAACTGATAGAATAATGTAAATATATAAAGCAATTGATACAAGCACAAATATAAACGTACACGACCATGGAAAGAGATTCAGACATGCTGTTGAGTGATAGCACTTGTAAACAAAAAGAGGTATTTTACCTTATGGGGGAACTAGACTCCCTTGTAACAATCAGCATCTTTGAGTAATTAGACTCCTTGTTAAAAGTTAGCATTTCGGATTGTTCAAATTACTGGATTTTTTAAAAATCCTTTTTAATTGGATTCAGCATTTTTAAAATTGATCTTTCTACAATATGATCATTTTTAGAATTAGAAGAGGAAAAGGATGCTGATCCTCATTTTGTTTAAGATACATAAGTGGTTATAGACACACACAAACATGCTCCTATACCCTCCTTATCTTTGCTGATAGGGAAATTATTCCTGGATCTGGTCTAGTGAGTTGCCTGGTTGCAGTGTCTCCTACAGCCTACAAGTGTCCTCCATGCAGCTCATCTTTTCAAACCACAGATACAGCTGTAGTCAGCTAAAAGCACTTTTTTATCTACATCACCTAAGTTTAAACATGAGATAAAAACAGAATTTGATTTATTTCTATAAGCCATTTTAAAAGTAGTATGTGGAATGATGCTTCCAAACAGAGTAATGCTTATAAGGCTGACAAAAATGTGAACTTGTAGTGAATTGGAAAGATCTCTTTGAAGTGGTATTAGGTGAGAAAAGCAAATTGAAAGATGGCAAGTGGCATATTATGTCACTGAAGAAAAAAACTATTAATAAAGTATGTATAAATACATTTTTAAAAAATGCAACATACAACCTGATGGAATTATTTGTGTGGTTGGGGAAACAGGACTGGCTTTTATTATCTCTATTTAAAAATAATCATATATATACATATATATATATGTATATAGTAATTTTCTAACAATCAGAAAAAGATTAAGATAAAATACTGCAAGGTCGGGAGGAAATTTAGTTGAATTTATTCATTAAAGGATCACATTGAAAATATTAATTAATATGGAAAAATGTTCAAACTGTGAGGCTGAGTAGGGTAAAAAGGTGTTTTGAAATGGTATACATACACCTATATATGTTAAGAGAAAATATGAAAAAATATATTTTGGGAAGTAATCTTGGCTCTTTAAAACTGTGTTTTTTATGTATCTTTCTCATATTTTTTATTTCTAGTAAGCATGCATTTTATTTTAAAATCAAATCACTGGAGTTGAAAACATTTGGGTACCATTTTTTGTGTAATGCATAACAAAGCTCAGAATTGAAGCATGGTGTATTCTAGAAGTCTAAGAAAGCTGCTGTCTGGCAGGATGAAGTTCCCACCCTGCTCCCACAAGGGTATGATAGTGGCAGTTCTGGTCTGGTCACAAGATGGCAGTTGCCAGATAGCCTAAGTTTTTTCCAGGCAACTATATTTATGAAGTGAACAAACAAAGCAATGAAACATATTTTGTATTAGCAGACTTTGTGACAGCATGTAGACTGTGACTGAAATGCCACAGAAAAAATTGCGTTTGTCTGGAAGGCAATGTTCTACCCAAGAACTGATGTGAGGATTCAAACAGAAAATAAAATGTGCTGGTGTGTAGAGTCTGACCAGTAGTAAACACAAGGCAGTTGTTATTTCCCTTCTGTTTTGTCCCCACCTTTTACTTTTCCTGAAGGAGATTATTTGAGCATGAGCTAAATAACATAACTGTATCCTAGAGCGCATTTCATATTATAAGAACATGAGGGAAAATAAACATGACATCTGCTTCACAAATGAGATTTCACTTTCCTGTTTCAGAGTGATGTACCTACTAGACTTTTATTCAGAAAATTTCCTTACACGTTTGCCATTTCATTGGTTTGATACCCTTGTTTCTTTGATGGCTTAGGTTAATATCAGAAATACATGAGACCTGGGCAGTCTGCCTGTGATTCTATTTGAGCCCCAGAAAGGCAGTGGAGCCTCCAAAGTGTTCAACAGGGTGAAGGCTCTGCTGGACCAGCAGTTGAAGTGAGAATCAACACAGCTGAATCACAAGACCAGAGCCACCATTATCCACGTAACAGAGGGTGAGACTCTTACTGTTTCATAAAACGTTTTATGTTAAAAGCATGTTAAATTGTAAATACAGAGTACAGTTTATTTTGCTTCTGGTTTGGTAGCTGTAACATTTCAAATTTAAAGACATGCTTTCTGATGTTGGGAAGGAATTATGTACAGATGGTCCTCAGCTTGCAGTGACTTGACTTAACAGTTTTTTAACTTTGTGATAGTACAAAGTCGTTGGTATTCAGTAAAATTCATCCTCTGAAGTTGGGTCTTTTCCCAGACTTGTGATATGAAGTACAACATCCTATCTTAATGTTGGGCAGTGGCTGCAAACTATAAATCCAATCAGCTATGATGTCATGGGAAAAAATAGCCAGTAGTCTACAGGGGACTGTGTTTTCAGTGTTCTTTGGATGTTGCTTTGTATTTTTGTATTCTATTATTATGCGGAAATGAATTCCCAACCTGTTGAATATCAGATGTGTTAACTTTGAGGTTTCAGAGCACCTGGGAATGAAGCTACAAACCAAAGAAGGTTAGTAGAGTTTTATTAGAATTAAGAAGAAGACAAATAGCTCCTAGAATTATGGAAGGGGTTCCAAGTCGGTTGTCACTGAATCTCTTTGTCAAGAGTATTTCATATAGCAAAGTCACAATGTGGGTACACTGTGGGTCAAACTATAATCAACCAATAGAATTACAGCTAGAGTTGCTTAGTTAATATTGATCCAATAGAAGCTGGGCATGGTGGCGCATGCCTTTACTCCTAGCACTCTGGAGGCTGAGGTAGGAGGAGCGTTGTGAGTTCAAGGCCGGCTTGGGCTACAACGCCAGCACAAGGCCGGCCTGAGCTACATAGTGCGACCCTGCCTCAAAAAACTAGGGCCAGGAGTTTGGCTCAGTGGCTTAAGTGTCTGTCTGGCAGGTGTGAGGTTGTGAGTTCAATCCACAGTGCCACAAAAAAAAAATAATAATAATATTGACCCAATGGAGAAACAGGTTATATAGCAAGGGTGTATGGTGAGTATCATTAACTTTATCTTATCTGTAACTTCTAATCCACAGAAAGAACAAAGGTATTCTTGAAAAGAGGTGGGAGTATGGGTTTGGATGTTCTGGTCATCCTATCATGACTCTGATGCCTATCTGGGCTCATTGGACTAGGTGGTGCTAATTTAAGTATAATTCCAAATTGCTGTTTATCTTTAGGGATGCTCCCAAGCTTGACTGTCACCTCCAGCTGCAATCTCGATGTGTCTTTATTTTTTGTACTGACTCCCTTGACAGCCCAATCCATCTCTTGACCACCTCTTAATTTCTATTTAACTGAACTGTCTGTAATATCATCCTGTCTACAGAACACATTAAATTCTTTTTCAACAATGCTATTTTGAGCTTATGATGTATTTCCTAGAGTATAACCCTAAGTCAAAGAACATGTATATACTAAACCCCATACAATGAAACTGACCAAATTACCATGAAAATGGTTACTTTTAGAAGAGTAGCATACCCTAGCCAACTACCTGGCTTTCAAGAAATCCTTGTAAAAGCAACTCTGACAATAAGTAGCTATGGTAGTGATTCTGAATCTCTGATTCCTAAGCTCATCCTTTTAAGTGAAATTATTGTGTTCTTCTCTTGGCTGGTCTGACAGACATACACCAGTGTCTGTCTGCCTGACTTGTGTAGAAAGAGCAGCAGTGGCAGCTTGGAGAAATTAAAAGGGTATATATTCCTCTGGAATAACTCAAGAGTCCCCAAAGTAACAAAGTATTCAATAACAGAAATGGAGTTCCAGAAGTATGCCCCACCTCTCCTTGCCCATTTCTCACCAACCCTTCACACACACACACACATACACACACACACACAGAAAAAAAAAAAACATTCATTTTATGTGTTGGCAATAATTAGTAAAGGCTGTGTCCTGGGGCATTATAAAACTGTTCCTCTTTTTTGAACTTTTAAACATTTTTTCCAACCACATATATGTCATGATCTGGTGCCAAGTACTCATGTATCCTTTTATGTATGGCTTTTTCATATTTATTCTTCACCTTTCTTCTCAGACAAAACAAATTTCTTTGTGTATTCTCCTTTTGTTTGCCTTTTCTTTATGTGAGTACCCTCTAGTGTCATCCATTCAATATTATGTATTCAAACTTGCTCGTGAGTATTCAGGACCAGATAAATAAGCCAGAGAAGTAGAAAACTGGCAGAATACTAGTAGCCTTAAACCAATGGAGTACTGTTTTTTCTGGTGAAATGAGACTGTCAAACACAGATCATTGATCTCAGTGCTTTTCTAGATGATTAAGAATTTACTGATCAGTTTCTAATCTATATCAGATGTAACAATGAATTGTGCACATATTGAGACCTTTTGTGTTCATTTTTCCCTTCCTTTCTATATATGCCTATCTACCACTTGCTACATACATAGTTTATCACTGAACTTTAAAAAAATTGTATTAACCTTGTATTTTAGTAGCTGGTAGCACTTTTTGTCCCTCCAGTCTACTAATAAGATGAGAGCTGGATCCCAAACCCATATCTGTATATCTGTCTGTCTAGGAACTGGAACACACAAACTTGCTGTAATGCTTGCTTGAGGAATGCGAAGTTTATATATTGGACCTTTAACAGTCTCTCTTACCATCTCACTAAAGCATCAATAAGTACCCTTTATCAGAGGGATGATGGGAATGTTTTGGTTCTGCTTTGATCTTTTCTTTTGGAAATCTCAGAGGGTGGTGAGGGTTAAGGGGAGTGCCAGTTTTCTTTAAGTTTCCCACGGCAAATCTCAGAGAAGTATTTCTTTATGCCTGTTAATTCTATGAAGGACACTACAGCTTCATCATTCTGCTTTAGTACTCAGAGCATAGTAGAGCTTTGTATGTCTATGTGCTGTAATTATTGGGTTGTGAGGTCCTCATAAACCTTAGAAAATTCATTTTATTTCTTTTAAATACTCCCCATTCCATTATCCGGAATATTGGCTTGTAATAGTTTTATCCACTGACACTATCCATTTTACTATTACCTGTGACATACAGATTTATATGATCGGAAGAGAAACCAGAGCATTACCTGTAACTACAAACCATGCCAAACATAGCAGGTTTATCCCCTTGTGACCTCTAGGTCATTGGTTGGTATTTTTAACCTTATTTTTAATCATATCTCATACATTTGCTTTCAGTTGTGGAGACCTTTTGGCCCTGGTAATGATTCACTCTCTGGCTTGCATTTTGTTGCACTTGGAATGCTCATCCTTAGTAAATTAATTTGATCTTTGTCCTCTTCAGCTAGTAGACATTAATAAGAGTGAACTCTTCATTTACAGCTGATTTCCATTGTTGTTTGTCTGTGCCTCTGCCTTGGGGAGGAAGTCAATGAAATTTTTAATATCCATTATATATCTAAGATTCCTTGCTTTACCAGTGCCCTTGACATCTCATTGTCTTTGAGGGTATTCTAACTGAACCATTCTTACTCTTTATATAGACCTAATGCACTAAAAATGTTGACATTTATTTTTATAACCATTGTCTCTTTTATGTTACTCATCTTCTGCTTTTTTCTGGGGATGGATTTTTAATCATATCTCTATCAGGTTTATAGAATTTGGCTCCTACTCTTTTTTCCTTCCTTCTTTTCCTCCTTCCTCTTTTCATTCATATAGTTGAGTCGCTTGCGAGAACCTCAGTGTGAGTAAAAGCTCTGCTAATGAGTTTTAAATTCATAACCAGAGGATGCTGCTGTCATCAAGTTGCTTGACATTTGTCCTGTGCTACCCAACTCTCAAGGAAAGAATTATTTTTTAAAGATATGAACTTCTCAGAAGTTCCATTACTGCATCAGAAGCCATGTGTCTCAGATGTCTCTTCAGTTCTTTAAAGCAAATTCTAAAGTAGAATTCAATAAAAAATAAAGAAATTAAAATAATTTGAATTTTAACATATTCTTTCTGTATTTCAGAGGCTATTTTACACATACTTTTTGGGACCCAGAACCTTCTTAGGCACAAATCAAGGACTGGAGATTTAGCTCAGTGGTTCAGTGCCTGCCTGGCAAGCATG
Organism: Dasyprocta punctata; assembly: GCA_004363535.1. NCBI lineage: Eukaryota > Metazoa > Chordata > Mammalia > Rodentia > Dasyproctidae > Dasyprocta > Dasyprocta punctata. Next base: position 19,349 of record RJWM01000206.1, on the reverse strand, counting down.
AGGTCGTGAGTTTGATTCCTTGTACCCAAAAATAAAATAAAATAAATATGTATATATCAAAATTCTTGTTACTCTCACAGTAAAATACAAATATCTTTGATGCCTCCTTGGATGCCTTCTTAAGACTAAGGTTTATTGGAATGTATAGGTGTCTCTAGCTTATTCCTTGATATAGCTGAGTGGTATATTGAATTGCTGTTCTAAAATTTGTGTATCCATTCATCAGGAAATTTATAGTTTTAGGCGATTATGAGTAAAGTCGTTAAACATTCCAAAACAGATCTTTGTGGGTAAGTTTTAATTTCACTTGGGTAAATACCATGAAGTAAAATTTCTGAGTTGAATGGTAAAAATATGTTTGGTTACATTAACAAATAAATACTGTTTTCTACAGTGGCTATGACATTTGTATGTATCCCCTGCAATATGAGAGTTCTACTTGCTGTGAATCATTTTCAGAATTTAATACTGTCAGGTTTTTTTTTTGTCTCTTTAACACTAGCCAACTTATTGATGATGGTGACAAGTAGCACAAGGCTATGGTGCAGTTTTTTAATACATATAATCCAATGATTAGCACAGAGGAACCCCTGGCACAAATGTTCTACAGGCAGAAAAGAGTGGGGCACCTGGAGCCAGATATCTTGGCTTGGGGTTCTGCCATCAATACAAATTAGCATCATGATGCTAGAAAAGTCATGTAACCTCAGTCCTACTTTCTTTACTGTATCCTTTTGTGCCTGCTTCACATTGTCTTTTATGCCTTGTTGTTGAGACTCAAGCAAGACAAAGTCACTGTGAAGCAGTAGCTATTTATATCAAGATGCTTTTCCAACCTAAGAGTCTATGATATTATGTTAAAGAAGTCCTATCAGCACTATTTAAGTATTATATAAAAGATTTTGTGCACAGCTCCAGGTAGGAAGGAGTTCTTTCATTCTTCCTCACTCCCTGTCTCCAATAATAATCATTGTTATAAAGGTGTTAATGATGTCTCATTGAAATTTTACTTCCATTATCTTTAATTACTAATGGTGTTGAACAGGTTGTCATGTGCTCATTTGCCATAGACACTTCTTTGATGGTGTCTAAATTGTCCATATTTAATTGGATTGTTAATCTTATTGGATTGGATTTTAAAAGTTATTTATGCATTCTGCCTACAAAATCTTTACCAGATACATATTTTCTCACTTTTGCACATATTTTCTCATTTTCTATAAATTTTCTTTTCATTTTTTGTAGATCATAAATTGTTACGGTTTGTATCTAGATGTCCCCCCAAACCTTTTGCAGTCATAGGGTCAGGCTTCTAAAGTTTATGATTGATTCATTGTCTAGTGCTGGGATTATGGGTGTGAGTGCAGCACCCACCCTGAGGAAGGTAGCCTGCATAAAATATAAGGAAGGGAAAGAGGCTTGCTCTCTTTCTCTCTCACCCCCTTTTGCTCTTGTTGTTTTTGCTGTCTTCCACTGCCATGAACTGTTGCCTCTCTGCCACACTACTCTGCCTTGGAGCCAGATGATTATGGACTGACACCTCCAAAAACTGTGAGCTAAATAAAACTTACCTTCCTTAACTTTGGGTGCTGGGTATTTTGTCTCAGCAACAAAAGAAAACTAACTAAGACAGAGGTCTTTAAGTGTAATTTGTCAATTTTTATGACTCATACTTTTTGTATCTAAATAAACGTTTATCCCATCCAAGGTCTCAAAGACATTCTCCTTTCTTCTCCAAATTTTGTAGATTCTTGGTTTTACATTTTGCCAGTAATCTGTCTTAAATTAACATATTTTACTATTTTAACTAAGGTTATACTCTTGACTAAGGGGTCAAAATATAATAATTTTGCTTATGATGTCCAGTTATTCTAGTACCATTCATTGAAAAGACCACCACTTCTCTAGCTTTTTTCAAAGACAGATTGAATATGCTTCCTACTCTATTTGTGTTCTATTGCTCTGTATGTTAGTCTTTTACTAATAATGCACTATTCTGATTACTGTGGTCTTGACATCAGATAGTGTCAGTCTTTCTGTATTTTTGTTTCTTTCTCAGAATTCATCTGACTTTTCTAGTTCTTTTGCTTTTCCATATACATTTTGAAGTTATCATCACAGTTTCTGCCAAAAGCATTCTGGAATTTTGATTGAGATTGCAGTGACTTGATAAATATATTTGCAGTGATGTTATATTCCAAAATTAGGTAATTATTTCAGTCAATGAAAATGATGTAAAACCTCATGTTATGGCTTATGTCTAGATGTCCCCAAAAAGTCTTGTGCAATCAACAGTGAGGCTTTGGAAGGAGATTGGCTTATGGGAAAATATTGCTGCCATATAGTGAGGTGGCTGGGTCTAGTCAGTAGAAACAGGTAACTGTGTGCATGACCTGGAAGGGTATATTTCTGTCCAGGGTTCCTCCCTTCTCTCTGCTTCTTGGCTGCCATGATGTGAGTAGCTTTCCTCTGCTATGCCCCTCCTGCCATGCTGTTCTTCTTTTGAGCCAGTGGACAATGGACTGAAATTTCTACAAAACTGTGAGGCAAAATAAACCTCTTCCTTAAGTTGGGAGTGTTATGCATTTTGTCCCAGAAACAAGGACATTGACTGACACCCCATTTATTTAGATCTTATTAATTAATTTATTTAGTCAGTATATTAAACTTTTCAGCATAGAAATTTTGTACATATTTTTTGGAGTTATTCTCCCTTAGTATTTTTTTTTTTTTTTTTTTTTTTTGCGGCACCAGGGATTGAACTCACAACCTCACACCTGCCAGACAGGCACTTAAGCCACTGAGCCAAACTCCCAGCCCTAGTTTTTTTGAGGCAGGGTCACACTATGTAGCTCAGATCGGCCTTGTGCTCGCGTTCTAGCCCAAGCCAGCCTCGAACTCACAACGCTCCTCCTACCTCAGCCTCCCAAGTGCTGGGATTAAAGGTGTGTGCCACCACGCCCAGGTTGTATTTCCTTTTTTTGATGAAATTTAAAATGGTACATTTTTAAAGCTTGAACTTTCAAATTTTATTGTATAGAAATATAATCAGTTGTTTAGTATTGATTTTGTATTTGGTGATATTTTTGAACTTACTTGTTAGGTGTAGTAGATTTTGGGGGTAGATTCATTAAGAATTTCCACACAGATGGTCATGTCATCTCCAAATACAGTAGTAATTCTTTCCTTACAGTCCATGTGCCATTAATTTATTTGTTGAGTCTTATTGTATTTACTAGTATCTCCAATACAATTTTGAAAAGAAGTAATGAAAGCAGATATTATCTCCATATTCCTGATTTTAGGAGAAAAGCATTCCATGTATCACCATTAAATATATTATAAACTGTAGTTGTCCTTGATCAAGTTGAGAAAGACCCAGTTATTTGATAGTGTACTTTGTTTTTATCATAAATGATTGTGGAATGTTGTTAGATGCTTTTTCTGAATCAATTGAGATTTCTCCTCCTTTTTATTCTCCCAATATGATTAATTACACTGATTGACTTGAAAATGTTGATCCATTCTTACCCAGGATAAACTCCATTTGGTCATGATATATTATTTTTTCCATAGTATTGTATCGGTCAGTGCTTACTAGAAGAACAGATGTAATATAAGATATATAAATATGTAAGAATTTAAAAGGTAGGCTTACAGTGGCTGCCTGCAGAGTCATGTGTGGAAGATTGCAAAGGGGCTGTGTCTTAGATACTTTTCTTGTTGCTGAGACAAAATTCCCAACATCCAAAGTTAAAAGAAGAAAAGTTTATTGTGGCTCACAGTTTGTAGAGGTTTCACTCCATCATCGGTTAGCTCCAAGGCAGGGTGGCATGGCAGAGGGGCATCACATAGCAGAAGATAAACAGCAACAGCAATAAGAGACAAGCAACAATAGCTACTTTCCATTCCTTTTATATTCTATCTAGGCTACCCAGTTTAGTGTGGGTAGCACTCACACCCAGAACTATGCCAAACCAATCAGTGGACTAATTTAGTAATCACACATCCTTAATCCTAGCATTGCACCATGAATCAATCCTGGTATCATACACTCTAAATCCAGCCACCTCTGGAAACTCTTACCTATGACCACAGGAAACTTTGGGGGGCTATCTCGGTACAAGCCATAACAGGCTATCTGCATTCTGGAGAATGGAAGGATGCAGTTAATGGTGAAAGGCTTGCAGATCACTGTAGAATCCTGTGGGAGTCCATCTTAGGAGGTCGAAGGGTCTGTGCTGGAAGGCGGAAGGGTCTGCACTAGAAGCTTGAAGACAGACGGTCAAGATGAATGTTAGGACTGGAGCACTTCCAAAGAAACAACAAGAAGCCTTCCTTCTTTTTTTCCTCTTTATTCCACTCTGGCCACATTCCTGTTGGCTGGTGCCACCCACACCCGGGGGTGGGTCTTCCCTCTTCAACATATCCATTCAGTCTCACCTAGAATGATACTAAATCCGTCAGCTAGGTGTTTCTTATTGGACTTGACACAACAGTTAACTATCACAGTCATTGGCTTTGATTAACAGCATTTTGTTAAGGATTTCTGTTGCTGTGTGTGAGAGACAGCAGTTGCAAGTTTTCTGTACTTGTTATGTGGGTTTTTTTATTTTTGTTGTTGCTTGCTTGTTTTGAAATCAGGTTAATGTTGGTGTTATAAAATATTTTGAAGATTATTTCTTTCTTTTTTCTGTGTCATTTGGCTTTCATAGATTACATTATTATTTTTTGAGTGGAACCTGGAGTACCAGAGAATTCTTCCCCATGGCTCTCCATTCTATATTTTCTATATCCTTTCATACCTACGCCACCAAAACAGTCTGTCTTCATGCTTTTGCTCATCTCACAGCACTTGGATGCTTTAGTGTTAGTTGCCATGTTTCTGGTGAGGCAAGGAGTGTGTCTGCTGTCCTATCTAGCTAGCCTTTAGGGAGGCCTTTGCACTTGTACCTTGAGGGTTAAGGCATTATTGGCATTCTTTCCTTTCTCCATGGCAGCTAACCTCTGATTAATATCTTTTATGGGAGTTTTTTTTTTTTCTCAGCAATAGCTGGCCACTGGTTTTTAATCATGTAAGATCTTGAACCCAAGAAGATTTTCTGACATTTCTCATGAGTAGAGGGTTTTCCTTCCTCTGTCTCCCCCAGCAGCAGCGTGTGTTTGCCTTTATTTGGGGAATAGGAGAGTTTCTTGTCTCTCCCTCCCCAGGAAGACGAGTGCTGCTTCAGAAGCATTCAATTTTTGATTCAGCCTAGGAGGAGATGGAGTTCTGCTTCTCTCCTTTACTTTTCCTCTCCATGATAGAAGGTTTGGATTTAAGAGTGTGGGCCTTTATGTTTGTTTCTCCATAACTGATTGCCTCTTGCATCCCGACCAAGTGATGTGAGCTCTTTAGATCTCATGTTTTGTCCCTACTCATTTTTGTTAGCTTCTGATTGAGGACCATGAAAAAGAACTTGGAAGTGAGTGTGTAAATGTCTGAGGCTCCAGATGCACCAAACTGACACACTAGATCATGATTTACCTTTAAAAATTCACCAAACTTTCAGGTGATATCTTTTTACCTGCTTATATGGCAGCCAATTCTGATCCCATGCTTTGGCAAAGATAGAACAGTACATATACCCTGTGTCTCTTTGAAAGGGATGACTACTCTTTCATATTCAGTGTTAACTATGTTCTCTGATGGGCAGAAAGAAAGCTGTGCTTTGTAGGCTATCATCTAGAGATTTTTTTCATTGTTAAATTATGGTTGACATTTTCTTATGCCTCTTTATATCCTAAATAGAAAAGGGACTGGTTATTTTTAATAATGCATGTATGTTATTTTTCTTAAATATGCTTTAGGAAGAAACAGATGGTTTCCAAACCATATTTATTAAGGACTTTGTATAATGGCTATTACATTTTTCTATTTAAACTTTTATTATTTGGATCACTATATACATTTAACTCACATTTTAAATACCAAACAATATACTTGAAATGTTTGGCATGGAGTTCTCTGGATTTTAACATATGTCTAGACTCATATAGGTATACCACACTCAGTAGACAGATATTTACAACTATTACCCCTACACCTGTGGTACCTGGAGACTGTGATACTCCCACAACACTATACTTTTATCATTTTTAAGATTTTATATAGATGAAATGATGCAGTATTGTGTTGTGCACACCCTAGTTGACCCACTCCCTCATATAATGTCCTCCTCTTGAGTGTGGACAGAAACTATGCCTTGTTTCTAATTGATAAAATTTGGAAAAAGCTGATGAGATTTTATTCAGTATCATGATTATAGTACTATGTTATATTAGATGCTTAACCTATTGTATAGAGAAATAGGAGGAAATGAGGGAGAGAAGGATGGAGGCAGATTAGATCCAGAATCAGCTACATCATTCTCTTTTACATTCCAGTGACTAGTCTAGTTCATTATACTTGTGATACATGGTTGTAAAAAAGCATTAAACAAATAACAGAAGCATATTAAAAATTGAAAGAGATAACTTCCTGTGCCAGAGAGAATGTTATGTATTCATCAGTCTCTTTCATTTTCTTTCTGTAAGGTCACAGGGAGAACACGTTCCCCAGCCTCTATGACAGGTAGGGATCCATACTTGAGTTCTGGCTGGTAGACTATAGTCAGCAGTGATTTTTGCCAGACATGGTCCTTAAAACCATCAACAAATCAGAGCTCGCAAATTTAAAGACCCAATCCAAAAATGGGCATCTGAAATGAATACACACTTCTCAAATGAAGAAATACAAACAGCAAATAAACATATGAAAAATGTTCAGCATCACTGATCATGTGAAAGATGCAAATTAAAGCAACACTGAGATTCCACCTCATTCCAGAAAGAGTGGGTATTATCAAGAAATCAGCCAATAACAAATGCTGCAGGGGCTGTGGGGAAAAAGGAACCCTTCTCCGCTGTTGGTGGGAATGCAGACTGGTGCAACCACTGTGGAAGTCAGTGTGTAGGTTCCTTTAAAAACTAGGATTGGAGGTCCTATTTGACCCAGTTGTTCCCCTTCTGGGTACCTTCCCAGAAGAATTAAAAAGAACAGCGCAATGATATATGTGCACCCATGTTTATAGCAGCACAATCTGTAATAGTTAGATCTTGTCAACAAGCCAAAGGCCCATTCACCAAGGAATGGATAAAAAAGATGTGGTATTTTTATGCAATGGATAGGTAAATGGATTGGATGCAACTTGAGACCATACTCATAAGTGAAATAAATCAAACATGCATGTGTAAACATTGCATTGTCTCCCTAGTGTGGAAGCTGAAAGAAATAACATGTGTGTATATATATATATACATATATATATATATATAATAGCTAAGATAGTTATACTACTGATTTCTCTGAGTTCATTGAAGAGAAAACTTTGTGCTAGTATTGTTTGAACAATTAAAGGCAGATAGCTTGTACTCTGAGTAACCGATTTGAAGATAACAATACGCAATGTGTTAACCATTATTACCCTCTGATTACCGTGTGTTGAAATTTTTTTCTCTTTAAAAACAAAACAAAAAAAAAACCATCAACAAGATTTGCCAGCTTCCCTCTTTAGAATACTAGCTGCATTCAAGGAATGCATTGAAGGACTTCAAAGCCCAAGAAGATGGCAAAGTAATACAATACAAAAAGACCAGGTTCCTTGATGACTGCTTGGAACAGAAAGCCCCTCCTTTTCTGGTCACTTGATGATCTACATTGAACTTTGATATCAAAGAAATAAACTTTGTAGGGATTAAATCTTTAAGATTTAAGAGTTGTTTATAAGACAACTCTTATACTCTAATTATTACCCTGATTATTAGAGCCATGACTAATTTACCAGCTTACAGATGACTTTCATTAATATATTGGTATTTATTATTCTCATATTAATGCTCAGAGAAATGTGAATTTTAAAACTAATTATATACCTATATATATAAAACACTGCATATTATGATACAGATGCCAAATAAAACACTTATTTCCCCAAATAATCAATAATCATACTCAAAATTAGTTTTATAATTTAAAACCAGAAACCTACATTTAAATTTAACACGGAACAATTTTGATGAAGAGAAAGCATTTTAAAATATCTTTCATAAATAAAAAATTTAAATTTAAAAAATTAATCTACCCACATTCACTTGTCCAAGTGAAAACTACAAAATAAAACCAGGAATTGTCAGTTATTAGTGAAGATATGCAAAGTTGTGCTTTCTTTACAAGACAGTGCTTTTCGGCGTCTAGTAGAAATAATCTGGTATGTGAAGAAATTGCTTAAACTTTCCTGAAAGATCTAAGACAACTGAGTAAAGGGGAGACACTATGTTCTGGAAATGGGAAAAGAGAATTGTAAAGAAGTCAGTTCTACCTCAAATAATGTACAATTCCAGTGAATTTCCCCTTATAGTAGTCTATTTAAATGGATCGTAACAAGCTGGATTTTAAATTCACCCGCAGTTGTACCAGGCCAGAGAAAGCCAGCAAAAACATGTAAGGAACATTTTAACTGGGGCTTTTATATCATAAAGTGATTCACTACATTTTTTCTTTGGGCAATCCCTCACCTTAAGGGTTTGAAAGAAAATTAAACAGACATTTGTTGCCATTTCACTTTAAAGTTACTTATAAAGAAACATTTCTACACTTCAACACTTAAGGTTTCTCTCTTCACAATTTTCCCTGTTGTAATCCCGGGAGGGGCCTTGGACTCTCCATCACAGCCAGGGCAGGGGCGGACCCTTCTCTGCAGCCTGGCGGGGAGCTGCGCCTGGCCAGTCTTGGGGGAGGAGCTGCATTTTACCAGGCTGCAGCTGACAAGAAGCGTCAAGGTAATGGCTGTCTTACATTTAGTTATTTTCTAGGGACATGAGAAGGTCCTACAGTAAAGATGAGAAAAATAGGGACGACAGACTTGGAGTGGCAGGAAAGGTGTGTGGTTTTTAAAGAATTACTGACATTTTGAAGGAATTAATCTTTGGGGAATTTGCGCATCTCCCAATGCTTTATAAATCCACAGCGAGAGAGAGGAGTGATCAGATTACAGCCTCTAAACTAAGGCTTCAGTGCAGCATGTTTGTTCATGCTAATGTATTGATTTGAAATTCCATGTTTATAATGCTATTCCATTCCTATGTTGCTGTTATTGCTTGAAGTTTTAGATATGTATTAATTTATACAGAAGAATAACTCATAAAATATTGACGGCGTGTGATAAGTTAATTGATAAATAGACTGTGTGTTTCAGATGTATATGATCATGGAAAGAGAATCAAATATGTAGTTGAGTAAAGACATTTGCACATAATATACACATGAGAAAAAGTCTGAAGAAAATAATTCCCATATTACTGTTCAGTATTTCTGGGTAGTCACATTACTATTTTAATATTCTTTTTGATCTATTTCATTATCACTACAGAAGATTTCTTCATGATTATTTTCACAATCAGGAAAGAAAAGCAAAGCTAAAATAGCATATCCATTTTGTTTCAGACAAATAAACATTCAATGCAGACACACAGACATGCTCCCATGTGGAAATTTTCTGGACCTGATGAAACGGGTATCCTGGTTGCTGCGTTGATTAAAGCCCTGCGTGTGTCCTCATTACAGTTCATTATTTTATGCCAAAAACACAGTCTGTATCAACTAAGTTTAAGAGTGAGAGAGAGAGGATTTGAGTTATTGTTATTGACCAATTTAAAATATATTGTATGGCAAGGTAGAGTCACCCTGTGAAATACTATGTATCTGGTGAATACAAACATGAATCTCTATAGGTAGTGGTTTGAAATTGTCTACAAAACAACAGAAGATGAAGAAAGAAAATTATAGGAAAGTACAAATGATCTCCTTTAAGACTAAGTAAATGAATATATATATGAGTTTTATGTATGTATGTTATTATAATCTATACAACCTTATCTGAAATGGCATACCTGCCGAACTACTAATTGGATTATTTGTATAGTTAAAGAGACAGAGATGGCTTTCCTGTTGTCTATTTTTTAAATCATAATTTTTTATAACTTTAGGAAAATATTGAGATAAAATGTTACAAATTTTGAAAAAAACTCATTTAAAATAACTTACTAAAAATCATGTAGAAAATATGTAGCATGATATTCAAGCCACTGGCTTGGGTGAAGTCTGAAGCTTGTTTGAAATGAAATGCACTCATTTATATATATATAAATAAATTCTAACAGGATATATTGTATAAAGACTATTCATAGTTGTCATTTGTATGGAGTTGTACTCTGAGTCTTTTCAAATTTAATAAACTTCAGAATGTTTATATAATCAGAAACATAGTGATTGAAGACATTATGATCTTATTTTCTCATATAACAAAATCCTTAAATTTATCAGAGAGAATTCTAGAAGTTTGAAAAGGCTCCTGGCAAGCTTAGTGGTTCCCATCCTCCTTTAAGAAGGACATGGTCTTGATTGAGGTCCTGTCTGTGCATCACGGGCAGACTGCAGTTCTGGTTTAGATCACAAGATGGCGCGTGCCAGATAACCGTATTTTCTCCAGTAGGATAAAGCATTGAAAAGATTTGGTATTAATAGACTGTGAGACATTATGTACAGTGTAGCTGGGATTCCATTGAAAAATTTGTGTGCTTGAAGAAGAAATAAGGCCACATGATGTTGACATGAGGCTTTAAATAGAAAAAATAGTCTGACTCATAAATGACATAAGGCTGTTAATTTCTTCTAAATCCAGCTAATATATTTTATGAAAGAATATCTTCAACATGAACAAAATAAAGTTACTATGCCCCACAGAACATTTCACATTATAAGAAAATAAGGAAAACTAAGCATTGCGTCATGGATGAGATTTCACCTCAAGCTGTGTTTCAGAGTAACACATCTACTAGAGTTCTGGTAGGAATTTTCCTTTATACTTTTTCCATGTTATTGATTTGATTCCCTTTCTTGCTTTTGTACAGCCCAGGTTGATATCAGAGGTATATGAGACCAGGGAAGTCTGCCTGCGATACCAGTTGAGCCCTAGAAAGTGGGTGCAGCCACACAAGTACCCAGCAGCATGAAGGCTCTGCTGGAGTGAGAATCAACTGAGTGGGATCTCACGGTCTGACACACTACGATCCAGGTGTCAGAGGGTAAGACTTCCCAATTCATTAAACATTTCACAGTAAATCAGGTTCAAATCTTGAGGGATAATTCATTTTGCTTCCTATTTTGTAGCCATAGCATTTTAAATTATTATTTCATATTAAAGTCATGTTAAGTTGAGAATTTCAGGTACAATTCAGTGTGCACTTCTTATTCTGCAGCTAAAACATTTGTAATTAGCAGTCACAAACTTTTGTTTTGAGAAAGCATCTCATGTAGTAAAACCACTATGCAAAATTAATACAAGAGACTCTTTGGCTGTCTGAGGTTCCAGCCAAAGACTGACTCTCAATTCCTTGACAGCTAATCTATCTAATAAATGGCCATAGCAGCCCTTCTCAGTATCTGCCTACTGAAATTATGCTGTTCTGTACAACATGGTCATTGTGTAGTTGTGTGGTCCAGGGAGTACAGATCCTACTGTCTTTGTCTACATGCTTGAAGAAACAACAAAACACTTGAGCTTAAGAATTACAAAGCTATGGTTCAGCTAGCACAGTACTTTTCAATGAGCTATTCTTGGGTACGATGCATTAGGAAATTTTGAGAATTTATTGGACATAAAAACCTTGTGAGGTGAATGTAGACCTTTCAAGTAAGTATGAGGACTAGAATTCTATATACTGTAAAGGACGGAGACCACTGTGATAGGTATTATGTTAGAAGCATAATAGTATCAATGTATCCAGTATCATAAACAGATTCCCTGATATCAAATAAGCGCTCCATATCTACTGATGTGTATCAAATTCACTCCTTACTAAACGTATTTGAGTTTTTCATTTTGAGGTATTGTAAAAGTTTTTCAAATAATTATTCCTTCCCTTATATTTGCTGCATTTTTCTCTCTCTGATTCTGATTGAGCATTTTCCTTTGTAGTTTACTTCTTCCCTGTTTATTATTGCTCATCACCTACTTGGGAAAAGCAATTGTACTTACCCATAATTTTCCTTTTCCTTATTTCAGCACTTTCCAGTATTGCCCAATTGAAACAACGCATTCAAGCATCCTCAGGAAATTGTGGTGGGGTAGAACAGACCACACAAGCCATAAACTCTTTGCAGTTTTAAAATAAAGAGGTTTTTGTAAGACTTGTTTCTGGTAGGGATCAGCTTTTGTAGTGTCACAGAGAGACAGACAGCCACCTAAATTTCTGATAGTAACATCTTGGCACACAAATATAAAACAAAATGAATCCTGAGTATGTCTTATGCAATTGGAAAGACCAGGTGTGGCCAGCAAAAGTTTTATCTAGATCTGAAACTTCATCAGATGGTAAGAGAAAAAATACATTCTCACTGGAAGTTCAAATACTCTCACTAGATGAAACAGTTAAGGTGGAGAGCACAGAAACAAAGATCCTAAATAAATCAGAAATTGAAGCCATCATTTCATCCCTAGTGGTACAGTCAGAGGTCAGTGCTCTACCTAGAGAGGAAACACCTTATGGAAGAGCACTAAAAGAGGCACTGCATATCCTGAATAAGACAACAAATTTGAGTCAAGCAAGCATTACAGATGAAGAAGAGACTGCTATACACACTGAAAATGTAGGACAAGAGCTCTCTGACTCACCACCTCGTAAAAGGTATCGGAAGCATGAAGAATGTCTTAAAGAAAATGAAGACCAAACATCCCCATTACTGTCTTTAGAGAGTGATGATTCCCTGCCTGATGGCCAACTAGAGGTGCAACCAACTGTTGATACTGTACAAAATGAAGAAGAAATAAAGTCACCAGAAAACTCCAGCTGTTACCAGACTTCCCCTTTGCTTTCAGAAGATAATGATAAGAAAGAGAACAAGAAAAAGATCTCAATAATTATGTCTGCAAAGTCTACAGTGAAAGGGGAGAGTGAGTTCATTAAAGATGAAAAGTGTGTTCCGTCTTCGTCTTCAGATATCCTCACTGCATCCAAAGTTTTGAAAGAGGACGCACAAGACACCTGCCTGGACACTCTGTCTGTTTCTTCTGAAGACCCTACCTTCTCAGAGACTATTGAAGACCCTGAAGAGGGTCCCTCAAATCTAAATCCATGCTTAGATACAAGCCAGAGTCAACCGCATGTGGAATCAGAGGTGGATGCTGCGACATCCACTCCAAGCTGTTCATGGGAAAGCCAGGCTGCATTTAGTGCCGCTAGTCCTGTCCTAGATTATTCACTTCTTGTGAGTAATGAAAGAAGTCTTCCGAGACTGGATATTGATGAATTTGAGGAAGATGCTCAAGCTTCTGATAAGTTATTGCATCTAAATTCTGTTAGTGTGTCTGCATTAGATGACGATGAGGAAGATGAAGAACTTCCACGCTTTGATTTTCATTATGAGCCACGTTCATTTGAAACAGGAATGATAGTCTGGTTTAAATATCAAAAATACCCATTTTGGCCAGCAGTGGTAAAAAGCATCAGACGAAAAGAGAGGAAAGCAAGTGTGCTTTTTGTTGAGGCAAACATAAATCCTGAAAAGAAAGGCATTAGAGTGCCTTTCCGAAGATTAAAACAATTTGATTGTAAGGAAAAGCAAGAGCTAGTGGATAAAGCTAGGGAGCAGTACAGTGAAAGCATTGACTGGTGCATCTCACTGATTTGTGACTACAGGGTTCGAATAGGCTGTGGCTCTTTTTCAGGTTCTTTTCTTGAGTATTACGCTGCTGACATTAGTTATCCAATGAGGAAGGCAATCCAACGTGATACTTTCAGGAATATATTTCCAAAGCTACAAAATGAAGATGCTGTGGAGCAAATGGTTGTGACTTCCCAGTCGAAGAAAAGGGCCTTCCAGAAAATTCTTCCTGATAGGATGAAGGCTGCTCGGGACCGAGCCAACAGAAATCTAGTGGACTTCATTGTGAATGCAAAAGGCACAGAGAGTCATCTTCTGGCCATTTTAAAAGGTAGAAAAGGATCCAGATGGCTGAAGTCATTTTTGCATTCAAATAGATTCACACCTTGCATTGAAACATATCTTGAGGATGAAGATCAGATAGATGAGGTGGTGAAATATTTGCAAGAAATCTACAAACAAATAGACAAAAGGTTGCAGAAACTTATAAAAAATGACGAAATTAATTTTATACTGGAAGTTCTGCTGCCAGAAGCAATTGTTTGTTCAATTTCTGCTGTTGATGGATTAGATTATGAGGCAGCTGAAGCAAAGTATCTAAAAGGGCCATCTCTAGGTTATAGGGAAAGGGAATTATTTGATGCAAAAATCATATCTGAAAAGAGACGGAGACCATTAAATAATCAAGCTCATTAGATATCCCAAGTCGAAACCATAACAGGAAGCTTTCATGGATACTAGTTTTAAAGAATCTGTAGCAGTTCTGACTAACAGGCAGGTATTCCTGACAATGAGAGACTTTGGCGAATGCTTTCACCTGCTTTTAATGATGTCTAGGACCTGCAGATAGCACCACGTTTTTATTTGCCTATGCTTCTTCAGAGACAATTTTGCTAAAATATTTCAGCAGTCTTACTTGATCATACGTTTCTAGAATGCACAATTCCTAAATGATTTTTAAAGGAGAGTACTATTTTGTTTTATGATATTTTTGTGTCTGTGCTATATAGCTGAATATAGTGAGCACAACCATTTTAATATTGAAATTGCACTGGTATTGCATTTTAAGCGAGATAATTAGAAAAGAAGTATAAAAGAAACTGCAAGTATATATTTTTGCTTACTTTTTATAAAAAACTGAGATTTCTCTTAAGATAGTGGAATTATTTTTCCTGCTATGCCTATTTATTTTTGCAAAAAATTATCTGAGACGTAGAACCAAAGAGAGATAAGTTTTGCTATATATTATAATTAGCATAATTGCTTTTGCAAGAAAACAATCTAAAGTTCAAAAGTAAGGTAAGTGGATCAACTGCATGTAGTCTATATTTTTGTGAATAACATCTCAGCATGCAGACAGTAATTTTGGCAGTTTTCAACAGAATTGTTTATTCTATACTTCCCTGAAATTGCATTTTGGGAAGTAGCATCTATTCTCTAAGGGCTAAACAGTTTCTTAAAACAGACAGGATTCTTTCTGGCTATCTTCATAACTACCAGTGAGTGTATCTTCTTAATATAGCTGTCTGACCAAATATAAAAGGCAGCAACAGTCATTGTATTTATGGTCTGTTCAATCTATAGGCCTGGCTCACTGCTAAAGAGCCTGTCCAGTTTTATATAAACTGTAGCAAATGCAAGCATTATATTGTGTTTTATCTCTTTATATGTAGTCATTTGTATCGAAAGAAGGATGTTTTAGCATCTGGGATACTTGTCGAATAGCTCCAATTGTTTCCAGTGAGGTAAATGACAACTGATAAGTCATTCCAAACTACGAGACAGAGTATGGACCAGAATCTGGGAATTTGGATGTCTGTCACAGGAAAAACTTCTATTGTCTAAGTATGACAATTATTCCTGTGGTTAAATATGCAGGATTAAAAGCTAAAACCAATGACTTGTTTATTGTAACTTGAAATGCAATTTTTGTGAGACTAAATGTTAGAAAAATTGTTCATTTTTGAAATGTGATGTGAACAGAAGTGCTAAAGGCTTAAATAACTTGTCTGCAATTTTACCTTTTAGAGTGAAACAGCTGTCACTCCTGGGCTTTTGGTATATGTCTGCATAGCAATGTGTTCATGTAAAACTTGCAAAAGTTTGCTATCTTCATTTATAGTAAAGCCATTATATAATTCACCTTGGATGTTCTCTACATCTTGTAGTTGTTATCACTTTAATAGTTGTTATAAGTTATCATTCTAAATAAATATTCACTTTCATGGTTATGGTTCATTTTGTATCATTTTGAAAAGCCTTCCAAATTTTATAAGCTGCAGACAGCACAAAATATTCTGTCTCTAAATCCTGCCTGTGAAAGACCAGTCTCCTTGGACATATAACCAGTGGTGGTGAACCTACACAACACATGTCACAGTGGGCTGTTTGTATCACTGAAGGCTTTATTTATCTAATTTATTATTTTGTGGCACTGGGGATCGAACTCACAACCTCACACCTGCCAGGCAGGTGCTTAACCCACTGAGCCAAACTCCCGGCCCTAGTTTTTTTTGAGACGGTCGCACTGTGTAGTTCAGGCTGGCCTTGTGCTCACGTTGGAGCCCAAGCTGGCCTCAAACTCACAAGGCTCCTCCTACCTCAGCCTCCCAGGTGCTGGGATTAAAGGCGTGCACAACCATGCCCAGCTTCACTAAAGGCTTTATAAAGGTTAGTCATCACTGGATACCAATCCACATGCCTCTCACTTGGTCTGGGAAATGTTTGACGACAGACCATAATCATACATTGCAGGGACTTTATACCTTGGTGAAACACTTCATTCATTCATTCTTTCATTCACTTATTTATTTATTTTGGTATTGGAGATCGAACTCACAACCTTACGCCAAAACACTTTGTTTATAACATTCTGTTCCTCTGATTCCAGTATACAATCCACCTTCAGAAATTCTGGTGAGCTCTATCTTCTGGCTCTAATTTTATTATTTCATTCCTTCGCTCACAGCCACGTGAGTCAGGAGAGCAAGTGATAGATGGTTTTATGTTCTGCTCTGGTGAGAGATTGAAGGTCAACATAGAAAGGAGATACATGTATTATTACTCTTGGGATCCGGCAGCAGTGTAATTTCTAAGATGAATTCAATATATTGTATCACTACGGAGAGAAATATTAAACTTGTGGGCTGACTACATGAATTTGAAAGGAAGAGGCTGACGTTCCCTTGTATTTGTGAGTTCCTGAGTGTCTGGTTTGGGGTAGAGTGCTCTTGAAATGTCACTTATCTTGTGACACATGTTGAAATAAGGGAGCTGTGCCATAAAACATGCATCCATTCTCCTCTAAATCTGTCATTCAATGGCATTTGACATGAAGAAGAGGATGAGTTTGGCTTCTAGTTCAGTGTGGACTCAGATCACCTCCAAACTGAGTAATTTTTAAGACAGGCACTAAGATTATCCTAAAGTGGACCTCTAATGTAGGTTTGTATGTCTGAGCAGAAAGCCTGTCCTGTAATCCACTTTAACAAAGCAGCTTAAGTAGAGGGTCACACCTTCTGATTTTAAAGCAGGCTCTTGAATATTGGCTCCAAGCTCTATTTGTAAGGTCTAAGGCACTACATGAAGATTGCAAGCACAGTAAGATCAGGTCTATCTATCTATCTATCTATCTATCTATCTATCTATCATTTATTTAGGTCTTTTGACCTATCAACCTATCATTGATCTATTTCGACAAGAAAAGAGTAGAACATTGAGACCTGGAGTAATGATGAGTCTTGAATATCTACAATACCCTGAATCTTCATATTGGTGTTAGTAGCTTCCTAAACCTATTGTAGTGGAGGTCAGACTTCCTATTCATGGAGACAAAGTACTACTTTTCTCTAAGGTAGTGACCTCAAAAGTTGTTGCTTGTCTTGCTCCATATCCAGCAGTAGCATTTTTAACCATCTCCAACTTTTTTTTTTCATACCAGGAATTGAACTCATGATTTCACACTTGCCAGGCAGGCAGTGTGCCACAGAGCTATATCCTGGCACTTCCATCTCCAGTTTATAACAGCAAAAAGGACAAGATGCAGAATTAAAACAGGTGGAAAATACTTTATGTTCAGAAGGAACTAATGGAAGGAACTAATACCACCAGCATGAACTGGGATACAATATTTTGGAATATGTTTTGCATTTTGAGGATGCTAAACTAGCAAGAATTGGGCACAGAATACAGGTGAACATAGAGCTTAATTATTATAGCAGTATACACCTGGGGCGAGGGGTACAATGAGCTGATAATATGCTGCTGGAGAGGCTTTCTCTCCTCTCATCTCCTTCCTCTTGCTCTCATTCTCTCTCTGGCTTTCTGTTTTGCAGCACAAGTGATTAATTAAATGTAGGCATCAGGACACAGCATATACATGATACCTAGACACTCCACCATGGAGCTAAATTGCCCATCTTTCATATTTTATTTTATCATTTAAAGATAAGTTCTCACTAAGCTGCTAAGGCTGGGTTATTTTATTTATTTATTTATTTATTTTGCTACCAAGGTTTGAACTCATGACCTTGCACCTATCAGTTGGCCTCAATCTTGTGAGTCTCCCACCTTGGCCTCCTGTGAAACTGAGGTTATATTCTCAATCCATCTTTAAAAATGAAGTTCATCAATTGAGCTGAGCTACCTTAACAGGATGTTGTGAAGTTGGTGAGAAGATCAAATTAGTTTGTACTGTTAGGAATGATTTATTGTAGGAGACAAAAGAGCCTATCTGTGAGTTTACCCTATGAAGCAGAAAAGATACTACAATTCTTCCAAATGTTTGATGAGGAAAATCAATGACATTTATAAAGAGCCCAGTGTTGATGTTCCTCTGAAAACCATGCAGGCAAATTATGTTACAGTTGGGATACAATGTGGTCTAGAATATTAGACTACAGGTGGCAGGAAAAAACCTCAAGAGCAAAGAAGGCATCATAGCAAGAAAGGAGAGCAGAGTGGAGTGAGGTAAATTTGGTTCTCATAAAACTGGAAATGCCTCAAAAATAGTAATATTGCAGTGCTAAGGTACAGACATCTGACTGATGTACTGCACTTTTCGTACAAAAACAAAAGATGTGAATTCTGTGGCCAATGACTCACGTTAGCAGCTGCAGTGAAAAATTATAGTCCCCAACCAAATTTGAAGACTCCCAATTCCTCTACTACTAAGGCCATACCACTCACCAGATCTGCACTAGCTTCTCCACAGTTGGGACAAATTGCCTGATACCAACAATTTAAAGGAGTAGAGGTTTCCTTGGTTCATAGTTCCAGAATATTCAGTCCACCTTTCACTAGCACCAAGTCAGTAACATCATGGCAGAAGTTCATGGTGTAACAATCCTGCGTGATTTCTAACAACCAAGAAGCAGAGTAGAGGAATAGTGCCACTGAGTATGGGCTGAGGGGTCCAATATAGACCCAGAGGTCAGACCTCTACAATTCCCTCAAACACACCAAGGAGTGTGCTTTCTTAATTCCCTGGGCAACTCCCAAATCAGTAAGTTGACAATCCAGTTTAAATGTCAGTTCCACCCCTTATGGACCTTCTAGGCATGCACATGTCACTGAAGGACATTTAATTTCCAAGTCAATGCAAAATCAT
>RJWM01000205.1:0-260928 GCA_004363535.1 Dasyprocta punctata | reverse complement strand
GTTTGAGGCCAGCCTGGGCTACATAGTGATTTCAAGGCCAGCCTGAACTACCTAACAAGACCCTGTCTCATAAAAACAAACAAAAGAATAGTTTGCTATTAATCATCAGTGGCTTCATTTCCAAAGCAATCAGTAGTTTAAAAAATCCTTGTTTTCCTATACTAAATGAGATTTCTAAGAGCTAAAATCATATTAGCCCGTGATGTTAGCTCTATTATGCATTTTATATATTTCGAGACTATTGAATTTCCAGTGATCAGTGTCATTCAGAATAAGATTTTAATACTTATCAACAGTGGTTTCTCCTGATATCCAAAAGATAAACACAGCCTTATGTTAACCATCAAAGGCCCCTGGTTCTGACAAATCTTCTCCCGGAAACTTCAGAAGCTATTGTGTTTGTTTTCTAGTTTTAAGACACTGAAATTATTCCGATGAGATGGTCATCAGGACTAGTGGAAAGGAACCCATGCTCTTAATTAAATGTCGATGCTCCCTTTCTGAGGTGGGGTATTAGTCACTCTGTCACCACTGGGACAAAATATTTGACACTTGCAACTTAGAGGAAAAGAGGTTTATTTTAGCTCACAGTTTCAGTGGATTCGCCCACGGTCAGCAGGCTGCATGGCAGAAGGGCACGGTGGCTAAGAAGCAGAGACAGACGGGGAGAAGCCAGGGAAAGAACACATCCTGCCAGGCCACACCGCAGGGACCCACCTCCGACCGTCTCTACCTCCCAGAAGCAGCTTCAGCTACTGAACTCTTCAATGGGTGGATCCACCGCTGAGCATAGCGCTCCCGTGTCCCAATCACTGTCCTAACACCTGAGATGTTTCAAAGACTCAGATTGAAACCCCAATGGGAAGTCACAGAAAGCTGCTTTCTTTCATTACTCTACTTTTACTCTAAAAGTCAAAAGAAGTTGGTATAAAACGATCATAAAACCACTACAGGAAAACAACAAACTGAAGTATTTAATCTCCAAATACACTGTTAAAATCGTATGTGGCACTGCTGTTGATTAATAAGCAAATGTTTAAATATTATAAAAGCAATTTACAGTGGCAGAGGCTGTGAAAAATTTAGACATAATAGTATTTCGTGGAGAAGGCATTCAGGACCTTAGGTGGTGTTGATTATGTTTACATCAATCTTTCATTTAAGAAATCACATAAAAAGTTGAGTGTGTTGGCGCAGGTCTGTAATCCCAGCACTCGGGAGGCTGAGGCAGGAGGATTGTTGTGAGTTCAAGATCAGCCTGGGTTACAAAGTGAGTTCAAGGCCAGCCTGAACTGCATAGTGAAACTCTTGTCTCAAAAAAAAAAAAAAAAAAAAAAAAAAAATAGGGCAGGGGATTTAGCTCAGTGGCACAAGCATCTGCCTGGGAAGCACAAGGCTGTGGGTTCGATCCCTGGAACAACAAAAAAAAAAGTATTTGTCAGTACAAAAAAAAAAGTAATTGTCTCTGACTACTTTAACACTCTACCTCTACAAACAGTAATCTAATTTAGATTCATTAGATCTGAATTAATATTATATGAGGAAGCTTTAATGCATAGCGAACTGTAATCTTTTTTTAAAATTTTAAACAGAAGAAAAGTAAGAAAATAACTGGGAGTTTGGCTCAGTGGCTTAAGTGCCTGTCTGGCAGGCTCAAGGCTGTGAGTTCGATTGCCAGTGCCCCCCCCCCAAAAAAAGTAAGAAAATAAAGTAAAAAAATTTCACAACAAGCCAATAGGAGAGTAACAATAATCAGCACATCGCATAGTTGTATTCACAGCAGTTGTTTAGGGTATAAGATATAGACATGAAACATTGTCCAGATAATTATTGGCACAAAATGTAATCTTAGAATGGATATTTTTTTGTCCTTAGTATTGGGAATTGAACCCAGGACCTTCCCACTGAGTTACACTCAACCCTTTTAATTTACATATTTATTTTGAGATTGGGTCTTGCTAAATTACTAAATTGCCCATGCTGAGCTTAAATTTAGGATCCTCCTGTTTCAGCGTTCTACCATTGCATTGTTTAAGTTGTGGAACTCTGTTTCATACTCACAAACAAAGGTATTATATGCAAAATAGTTGCATAACTTATTTACCTTTGTTTAAATTGCTCTGTGCATCCTAAAACAATTTTGCAATCAGAAATATCAGCCCACTAAGCAGCAAGGAGTTTGTTTTGTTAATTGCTCTAGTTAAACCTAATTACTGTGGGGTGGAGTGGCTGTGAAGAGGGGGCTGGCCCTAAGACTGGCAGGAGAGATTTTTTTAGGAAGAAGTCTGGGGCTGGGATGTGCATATAGGTGAGTGGACAAAAGAAGATCTTAAAAGACCGGTGTGAAGTACTTTGGTTTAGAAAATCTGCAAGATTTTTGTTTTTGGTGGGTGAACTTGTTTCCAAGTGCAGCTCTCAGAAGTAGGGTCTTCCCTCCCCTCTAGACACGCACATTTTTATCCCGTGGCTTCTGCCCTAGACCATTTAGCTGTGTACAAGGGCTGAGTAGCAGTAAGAGAAGATATCCTCAGAGCCCACTGCAATGTCTCATTCACAGGTGGGACCTGCGACCTACTTTAATTCATCTACTTGGGATCCACCGTCTCATGCAGGCCGGGCATTGTACGATTGCTCACAGCCCAGCAGGGAGAAGACCACTGAGATACAGAAATCCTTGTTCAGCAGGAGGGTAAAGCATGAGCAAGATTCCCTGTTCTCCAGCCGCACAATGTGTCTGCTTCTAGGGCTGGCACTGTGACCATCACTCCAGGCAATCTGTGTACTTTTGTGACCCAGTTTTATTCCCTGACTTCTGCCTGTTTGGACTTCTGAAATTAAAAATGCTTCCAAGAATGTCCAAAATCATATGAATGAATGTGTACGTTAATGGACAGAACAATTTAAAAGATGATTTAGCACACTGTTTTAATTCACAGTGACATTTTGGAAAACCTCTCTTCTAGAGAAAGGGGGAACATCTCCAGAGAAACCTTTCCAGTCTGGCACAACTTTTTTATATTAATATAAACTGGTTGCTAATGAAATACAGGTCAATAAGGAAATATGCTTTTTAAAGTTTTTTTATTAGTACATGTTTGCAACACATGATTACATTCTTTGTGTGGAGTTGGTGCATGTACATAACACATCTTAATTCTTTTCACTTCCTTTTCCCCCTCCCTTCAATGCTCTTGGTCCTCTTCCCATTTGCAAGAGACCTATCTGTCTGTTTCCTATTATCTGTCTTTTATTTTGCTCTTTAAATTATTTATACTTTGGATTTCTCATATAAGAGAGACCCTGCAATATTTAAGCTTATGTGTCTGATTTATTTCACTTAACGTTATGGTTTCAAGGCACATCCATTTTCCAACAAATGACTAGAGTTTACACTTCCTATGGCACCGTGCTACTCCACTGAGTATAAATACCATTTCTTTACCCATTCATTTGTTGATGGACATTCATACATTACTGTAATCTGATGTCTTTAACTCCTTGGGGAAGATAGCTGGAAGGGGAATAGCTGGGTCAAATAGAATTTCTATTTTAGATTTTTTTTTGAGGTTTTTTCCATACTGATTAAGAAAATACACTTTCGATTTGTTTAAATGTATTCTGGGTTGGACACCAAGACAAGTTGGTCCCTCGGCTGAGGAAGTGAAAGCTTGGAGGACCTGTGATTAGTTCTTTCTCAGGGAGTAAATGTGTTTACTTCTTCCCACTGGTATTTATACTAGTTAATGTGTTGCACCAGATAAATCTGCTTCCTGAGTCCATCTTTCAGCTTGTTCTCCTCTCTTGGAGCTGACAAATGGTTGGAGTTTGACACAGTTTATCAGTTGAGCCCCTGCTGGGTTCTTGCCAGCCGCTTGCTTGCTCAGACTACTGCAGAGGAAAAGTGAGTTATCTGCAATATTTTATTTCTTGTGCCTCCGTCTAGAGGAGGATGCATCACTCAGGGGAAAATTCAGATGGTTCTATCCCTTCCATGCTGCCATGGAACAGAAGTTTTCCTAGTAGAGTCGGTGTTAAATTGCATTAATGAGACTTACATTTTTATCAGAAGGACAAAATCAAACCCACAGTGGTGACTTGCTACTTCTTGATAATTGGTTCCAGGAAGCACAATGAGAACCAAAACCTTTGTGTGCCAAATTGTTTTGGGCAGAAAGGTAGCCAATCCTGAGGCCAGTAACACTGACAAGTTCTAGTATCAAATAGGCAGTGAGTGCCCAGCACCAGGACAAAATTTTTATAATGCATTGAATAGTAAATTCAATGAGTTTCAAAACAGTTGAGAACAACTTATGACTGTATTGTACTTAAGGGCACAAAAAGTATCTTACATTTGCCAGCTGCTGGAAACACATTCCCCACCCCCATGACTGGAATCTCAGAGACTGCTTTTGTTGATGGGGGCAAGACAGCAGATGAAGCAGGCAGAGGCCTTCTTCCCATCCATGCTTTTCAATTTAACTTTCATCTGCACTAATGCAAAAGTGGCAAACTGGAGTTAAACACCCTGACAGCCTTGAGTGGGTTCATTGGACTCTCTCGAATTAGAAGTTTTATTACTTAAATTGTGTGCTATAACATGTTTTTAAAGATACTCAAGAGATTACCATAACGTACTCATCACTCAGCCAGCAGTTATCAACTCTGGACCTAAAATGGTTCACCTGCATCCCTCTACTCTACTCCTGATGATTTAAAGCAAATGCCCCAAAGCGTATCATTTCATCTGTAAATATTTTGTATGTATATCCAAAATACAACACCACATTAATCTTGATTGTTGGGATTAGTGTTAATTCCAAAACCATATTTTTTAAAGGCTAGATTATTATATATTCTTTAGGGTGCTCAGTAAAGGAGGTTTGGAAGATATGGCTCAGTAAAAATTTTCTTAGCATTAAATATATACCCTCGGGGCCAAGACTGAATGGCAAAGATTTTGCTCATTTCCAGACTGAGAAGCAGAGCACACGCAGGCAATCAGGCCCCAGACTGGCAGCTTCGTCTCTGTTGTGTAGATAGAATTACACCCTTTGCCATGCAGGGTGAGAATGAGCGAATGCTTTGCTGGCTAGCTGGTGGTGGCAGAGTAATTAGTGAGACTCAGCTACAAACAGAATCACTGAGGCATATGCTCCACACACACGCATACTTGGCAGCTAGCAGTGATCTAGCAGCTGGACCCTAAGTGTGCCCCGTGCCACTTGTTGAGTCTAATGCAAAGTGCAGTTTAATCACTGAGATGCCCATGTGCATGATTAGCTGTTACCGTCTGAGGCCCCCAGTTACTGATTTGGATGCAGCCTTCTGCCCTACCCCCTGCAAATACCCTCTCCCAATATCTTTCCTTTTCCTCCTTCCAAACTATGAGAAAGAGGGGAGAAAGAAGAGGAAAAAAAGAAGTCCAGATGGGAAGCAAAGAATGCTGAATACATCCAGTAGGAAGTAGGTCAGGTACTTGGGAGATTAGAGTAGCTTGCTTCATCCCTGAATGCAGGAGCCAGGGACAAGCAGCATACAATTAGGAGGAATTAGAACAGCAACAAGTAGCTTGGATTTATCAGCTTTAATTGTCTATTGTCAGGACCAAGCTCTCCCCTGGAGGATCATGGTGGCAGTCTACCTCCTAATACTGTTAATGGACCTCCGTTGTGGGATTAGCTCTCCTAAAAACAGTCCCTGTCCTTTTCAAAGGAGCCGCTGGGAGCCTGCCTGGAAAACACTGAGCTGTTACTTTCTCTGTGATGGGTCTTGTTCCAGGGTGATAGGCTGTGGCCCTTCAGTCCCCAGAGGGGCACATTAAGGGGGGAAGATGCCTATTGAAAATTAATAGGCATCCTGCTTGTCCTGTGTGTACTTTGAGGAAACAATGGGCTGTAGATGGAGGCCAGATAACTGGGGCTGATGGCTTCAGAATCTCCACACTATCTCCTTGTTAAAAGGGCTCTGGCTTATGGCCTATTCGAAGTCAACTGTGGAGAGTTTTTCAAAAGATAAGGTATCTATTGAATGAGGTTTGTTATTTTAATACCTTTGCCTTCTCTTTCCTTCATCACCTCTCAGCCCCTCAGGTGGAAAAGGAGGCATTTAAGCCATGAGTCACTTGTTCCAAACCTAGGCACTGAAGTAGATGGTTTGAGTCTGTTGAATGCCACCACCAGTTCACATCGAAAAGGTTCTATCTACAATAAGCATCTCTCCTCTCTTCCCCTTGCCAATCTTTCTTGAACCTTAGAATACTGTGCTTGAGGATCCAACTCCGAGCTCTGGCTTTTGGAATCCAGCCGAGCTGGGTTCTGCTCAGGTCTGAGCAGCATACGAGCCTGCCAGCTGCCCCCTTGCCGGTGAGGTCTGGTTACCAGAAGACACGCCAGAGGGATGCACTGCCTGCTTTCTGACCGCTGGTCCTCAGTTTTGTTAGTAGGAGAATGGGTGGTGTTTGAAATCTATGGTCCTCAACTCAAGCATAGTAATAAATCTGGACCAGTAATAAATTGGACCAGGATGCAGGAGTGGGACAGGAGAAGGACAACAGTGCAAATGATTTCATTATTAACTCTTAAGACTGTCTTTTATCCTCCCCCTAACTGTTTCGGGGCACAGCATATCAAGACTACAGTTTTGAATCTCCTCTTGGAAAGGACAAAAAGAAATCAGTCCTGTTTTTAATTTAAAAAATTCTAGCTAGGCATGGGTGGTACACACCTGTAATCCCAGCACTCTCGGAGGTCGAGGCAGGTAGATGCAGCAAGTTCCATCCCTACCTGAGCAACTTAGTGACTTAGTAAGACCATGTCTCAAAATAAGATAAAAAGACTGGGGCTGCAGCTCAGTGGAAAGACCCTAGGTTCAGCACCCAGCAAGGAGGGGTATGTTTCTTCCTCCATTCTTTTGTTAATATTCATGTTTGTGATAGGCAAACCCCAGGGTCCCTGTCCCGCTCCTAGGACTCCTGCACATGCTGGCCCTGCTCAGCCTCTGCTCTTCCAGTGGTCCTTCCCATCCTCCTCGCACCTGCTGCTAAGCCTCCCAGTCCAGTGAAGTGTTCATACCTGCGACCTTCCTTTTCACTGACACTGTAGCCCTCCCCCTCCTTCTCCTAGTCGCATGCGCGGTGTGGAAGCTGCTCATCCTCCTCCCCAGGACCAGGAGGAGACGAGGGAGCCACATCAGGATGTGCACCTGCCCTACTGCCCTTACTCCCTTCTTACGGATGTATGTTTTGCCTTCTTTTAGTGAGTTTAGATTTATTCCTTTGTTCGCCAACTGCCAGCTTAGAAATGTCTTCTGGCTCAAAGATGATCTCTTTTCCCCAAGTCTTTCAGGAATGAAAATCCCTTTCATATATGAATATTCACCATAATTACAATGTATTTTGAAAACAATGAAAAACAAATATTTTAGAAACTCACTGTGGTTCGTCCAGAAATGCTGTGGTGATTATTATTATTATTAGTGTTATTAAGTTGGTAGACAGCAAACTAAGTGAATAATTTAAAAATACATAATCAGATAAGTACCCAATTGTGTGAAAGGAAAGTCAAAAGCTATTTAGGTGTGAGGACAAAGGTGACTCCTGTCTTCATTGCTAGAGAGGGAAGAGCATTCTCTTGGTTGGTCAATTTACTTAATTTTTGTTTCCCTTATTTAGGAAGTCAAAACACTGACCTAATTTCAAAATATCCTAGATCTCCTGGGATCACCACGCCAAAGTTTAGTCCCTGAATAGGTTTGTCAAAAGTTTTGAGGAGGTGATCTGTGTGTCACGAGAAGGAAGTTTGTGTTATTTTTAAATTGATTTAATACATCATTGAAGCATATCATACACATATCATACCAATGACACACGGGCTGCATTGTAACATAGCATGTGTCATACATACATTCTCTCTCACTCATACACACGTACTTGCTCTTCTTGTCTGGCCTTTAAAAAAGGAAGGCAGCCAAAAAGCCAAGCCCAGTGATTTGAGTTGTAAAGGCTTTAAAGTTTAAAACCCAAGTGTCCCTGTAGTTCTCAGCCCGGCTTTGAGACATGTGGGAGGGCTTCAAAGCCACAGTGGCCCTCTTTTAGGCTCAGGCTTACAGTTGGTCCCCAAATGTTTACAAGCATGAAGATGCCTAACTTACAGGAAGTAGGAAATGGGCGTGGGGGGTGATGGTGGGTGGGTGGGTATGGAGCGGGGAGCAGAGGGTGGGGGTGCTCTCTTGATGTGGTTAGGCTGTCATTGACCTTGTTTGGCTATTGCAGGAGTTGAATTAAAAAATGAAAACACATTTCATCTTGAGCATATTTCATCCCATTTTTTACTTTCCTTAGGAAAAAAATTTCCCCCAAGTAGAATCAGGTCTACAGATTTGGGGCTCAATTTCCTTTCATTCTACAACAGTTCTTTTCTCCAGCCAGTCATCTGGCCACCTACACAGAGATTCCCAACCCACCCGTGGACAGAAAGTTGAAACCAAACAAAACAAAACTGGTCCAGTAGTTGAAACTGAATTAACACTGGCTTATTGAGCTGTTGTGGTGATTCCGTCTGAGCGACTTGATCAGGACTTCTGAAAACAGAGCTATTTGAATTACCATGATTTGTTGCCATTGCGAACACTCTTGATGAGAGAACTCTGCTTAAGGTATGCTGATTTATAAAGGTAACTGAAGGGTGCCTGTGCGCCTGTGTGCATTCTAACAGGGGGAAAAGATAAAGTGACTGCTAGCATTGTACCAAGTTATTGCTTAGAAATCAACATTTTGGGACTGCAGATTTCAGACAGCAACAGCATCAGAGTGCCACACATGGTACCAGGGCCGACACCCCCCAGCTTCCAGCAGCCTTCCAGAGGGGCCAGGTGATGGGCAGAGGGCTGTCCACATTCTGCCTCTTACAGTGTGTGCTGGACAATCCCAAAAAACATTGTAATCTTAACCCAGCTTTTCCTCTGTGGAGCCTGCTTCCTTACTTGTATTCCTTCTTCCTTTTCTGTGTCCTTCATTTTTAATTACATTATTTTAATTATGTTAATCCTCAACCTTGATTGTTGTAGTCATAGTCAAATGTTGGCTTGGAGTTTTTTTGGTTTTGTTTCAGGGGTTTTATTTTTGCCTATCACTTTGAGACAAGAATCAAAGATTTGAAGGATATTATTATTCCAACATTCTTCCTCAAAATCTACTTTCCTTCAAGTTCCACTTGTGGTCTTGTCCAGCGGAGCTGAAACACCTGGAACTAATTTTAGGGTTGCCTGGCTAAGCCCCACACTGGTATTTGATGTTTGCGTCCTCCCTAGACTCAAGCCCATTTCACCACCTCTGAAGGTGAGTGCAGGCTGATATTAATTAACAGTGAGTTGATTCACCAGCATCTTCCAGTCATTAAAGCAAATATTTGACTCAAAATAACCCTGTTCCTACCTCAAATCTCAGCTTTTTGCCTGCCCCCTCACTCCGTCACGGTTGAGTCATGAGCACTTTTGTGGTCTACATGGCCCAAGAACAGAGGTGGACTCTGAAAGGGAAGGGAAAGGCTAAGTAACCTGCACGAGAGGCTGGGGAGAGCATGTGGCCCCAGCATGACTATATTGTTTTTCTGTCCATTGTGGCACTGACTCAGCATCAGCTAATAAACCCTCCGGAGAAGGCTGGATTTCTCTTGTTTAATTATCATCTTGGAGCCCTCTGCGGGCTCTTAGGAATTGTTCATTCAGTTTTATACCCCTAGCACATGAGCCAGCTAAAAGTCGCGTTTCCTCTTGGTGCTAGCGTCTCCTCTGGCATAGCATGCAATAACAGGTGGTCCAGCCTCCAGCACGGAGTGTGTGCTGCTCATGTCCCCTAGTGGGAATTTAATAGTTCTGTACTACAGAGACTGGAGGACTTTCTGGCACTTTCTATTACATCCTACCCTCCCCCAAACAAATTCTAGAAAAGTTTCCTGAAAGAAAATTTAAAAGATAAACAGACCTGTCTTTATGATTGAGTTGGGCTTTTGCTTTGCTTTGTTTCATTTCTTCCTGTAAACAAATAACTCAAGTGTCCATTGTGTGACTAAGTTGGTATCATTAGGTTGGGACTGGGTGTGTATAGTGGAGGTGTGTGTGTATGTGGGTGGGTGTGTATGCACACGTGTATTTAAAGTACAGTTCTAGAAAAGACAACAGACTAAGGTCATTGAGTGATGAATAGGGGGGAAAAAAAGGGAGCTCTACCTATGGTGAGGCCAGCAGGAAAGTGGAAGACTTGTGTTTCAGCGAGCTAAACTGTAATTGTAATGGGGCGCCAGCTATAAATGGACGCTTTGCATCATTGTTTCTCTGAATTAGAGGATTCCTTGCTGAAGGCGCAAGACCATTGAAGGAAGTAAAGCATCTGGTTTGTTTTGTAATGAGAAGCAGGAATGCAAGGTCCACGCTCTTAATAATAAACAAACAGGACATTGTATGCCATCATCACAGGATGTCCTTCCTTCAGCGGAGGACTGGGGCTGGAGGAAGAGCCCGCCAGGCTCAGCACGAGCCCCACTAATTACTGCCTTCAACCCCTTTCCATTTGCCGTGATCGGTTCAGTATCCCCCTTCCCCGTGAACCGATTCCTGCTCTTCGTTTTACTTCCATTCTCCAGAAGACTGCTTGTGGGTTGGAGGAGGAGAGGAAAAGAAAAAAAAAATCTGGAGGATTATGACTTTTTCCCATTTCCCTATTTACCGAATAGCTGAAAGAAGGAAGTAAGCGCTAGCAAATTTAAATGTATTTAGTTAGCAGGAGAAAGGAAATTTTACAAGTTGGGGGGTGGTGGCGTGTGTGTTATTTCATAGACAATAATTAGAGCACGAGATAGCTACCGTGTATGACATTAGCTGCAAAAGCAAATTAACTTGCTCTTTCCACCTAAGTTTTGCGTGTCCCGTAACCGTGGGTTCGAGGTGAGGAATCGCACCATGTTTAAGTAACTTTTTTAAGTTTCCTTCAAGGAGCGTGCAGTGCACCCCCTCAGTCTGCCGCCACAGGAAGCAGGGCGAACCGGGGTGTTTAGAATACAATGCAAGCCCAGCAAACGTTGAGGGCGAGCGCCTGCAGAGGGAAGTAAGACGATTCCAAGTGTGTGTTGAAATTCATTTGCGGAGAGAGGAAGCTGGGCAGCTCGCAGTCGGGGGAAAGCCCTGGCCGGCGCGGCCGGGCAGGTAATGGCCACGCCCCCGGCCCCTGGTAGGAGTGAATCAGACGGGTGGCTCATTAGCGCTCGGCGGCTGCAGGGAGGGGAAAGAGCCGCCGGTCGGGTTGACACAGACAGTGCTGCCGGGACGCTCGGCCCTCCAGTGTCGCGGAGCGGCAAGAGCAGCAGCACCTGTTGGCGGCCGGGAGCCGGGAGCCCGCGCCGGGCGGCGGCGGCGGCGGCGAGGAGAGAGCGCGAGCGCGTCCGCGCCGCTCAGCCCCGCGGGGACGCGGAGAATGCGGACGGGGTCGACATGAGCCAGACCCATCGCAGATGTTGGATCTTTGCTTGGAAAAACGTGTGGGTACGACCTCGGTAAGGAGCTTAATTTGAGTTTGATTTTTTAATTACGATTTTTTTTTGAAATTGATCTGAAAACTTTTTTTTCTTTCCTTTTACTCTTTTTTTTTCCCCCTTTGATGTAGTGGCAGTAGAAACAAGAAATGCTTCTACTTTCTTGCATTTACTCGTGTCCGACTTTTATAAGACTTTCCGTATGAATCATTAACCCTTTAAACTCTAGACAGAATTGTCAGTACATTGAAATTTCAGTACTGGTGCCTGCCCCCACCTCAGACCCCAGCCCCCTGACAAAGAAAGTAACTATTCCGGGTTAATTTAAAATTTCAATTTCAGTTCATTTTAACATTTTTTGGGGCATCATGACTACGTGTTGGAAATAAAATAAGCTAGTTTAAGTGGTAACTAGGGTAAAGAAAATTTTGAATTTAGTTTGTTTTTTTTTTAACAAAAAGCTTATCTGAAAAAGAAATGAAAGAAAATAAAAAACCTCCTTGAAAGACTCCCTGTTTACATTTTAAGAAGCACACATTCTGACATGGAAATGGTACCCTTATTTCTACTCTGTCAAGCACGTTATGTACGAATACATTGCAGAAATGTTTACTCTTCTCTTGGGAAACCACCTTTCCTGAGTGTGAGGGTAGATTTTTCAGGAACACCCTGAATTCAGTGGAAGCAGCGCTTTCTCTCTTGAGTCCTCTGTATTTGTTATAACTTTAGTTACAGTAAACTACAGCACATCAGTGACTTCTGGGAATCCGTACACTTTCAGATTTAAATGGAAAGTGCTATTTGTAGCTGAGGGCTCCTAAAGGAATTCTCCTCAGGGATTTCTATTGAGTGGTTTTAATGTTTTGATTTTGCTTTTTCAATTTGGCATGCAGTGCCCCCAGATCCAAACAAACTGCAGGGTGTTTCCCCCTTTACCCATTTTTCTGCCTCTTTTTCTGTGGTCTAAAAGATCTCAGAAAGGGTGCAGCTCAGTGATGCTAGCAGGATGGATCCCTTTTCATCTTCCACGCGAGAGGATGAAAGAGCAGGCGGGATGGGGGGGCCAGTTGTTTTGAAAGTTGTTTTGTGTTGGGAGCTGGTGGGAAAGTTCAGTCTTCCCCATTTGGAAAAGGCAGGCTGGGTTCCGCTCCTGCACCACACGCGCTTTCCATTTTTAGCTTCATTCAGAAGCAGACAGAGCTCCTTCCTCTTCCTCTCCTTGTTTGTGACACTTTTCTGAGGCAGCTTTTCCACAGTGCCGAGGGTCTGGCGGCCATGACCCCAGGCATTCTGGGACACAGGACGTCGCCCACAACATTTTTCTGCCCTGAGAGGTAAAACCAGGGATAGTTCAAAGGTGTTTCTTCTTCGCTTTTCTCCCAGCAAGGTTGCCATACTTTTTTTTTTTTTTTAAGAGTAGCATTTTAAAACTATAGATAAAGGCATCTACTTTATACATGTTTTGGGCTCTTACTCAACTGTACCAAGCACTGCCCATCTGCTTTTCAAGTCTTCAGACTACCGGATTAGTCATAGCCTCTTGGAGTGAGCCACAGGAATGGCAGGACAGTGGGATTAAAGGCCTTTCCTTCTCTTCCAGGCTGCCCCCAAGTGTAACCCCAGCTCTGTGAAGATTCAAGGGTTGGCAGACAGGACCGAGGAGACCGTGAAAATGGACATGGAGGATGCAGATATGACTCAGTTGACAGAGGCTGAGTTTGAAGAGAAATGTACATACATCGTGCATGACCACCCCTGGGATTCTGGTGCGGATGGAAGGACTTCAGTTCAAGCAGAAGCATCCTTACCAAGGAACCTGCTTTTCAAATATGCCACCAACAGCAAAGAGGTAAGCTCTTGGTTTCCTGTGGAAGAAACAAGTTGGCACCCTACTTGCCTTCCAAACCTTAGCTACAACCTCTCCTGAGAACTATGAGAATATAAATATCAAGTAATTGATCGCCTTCTTAACTTCTTCCATGGCTTTCTGTTTCCCCAAGTCAATTCCTTCTCATTTCCTCCAGCCTTCAAATTGTCCCATACTAATTAGTAGACAGTTAAATCTTTTGGCAAACTGTGTGTCATAGCAAAACAGGCTTGTTAGGTGGGCAGTGTTGTCAGTGAACTTTGGGAAAAAAACTGCATGTTCTGGCCCTCCATTCTTTCAAGAGAGGAACCTTTTTCTTAGAAAAAAAAATTTAATGTTTCTTTTGTTTCCATTTGGTCATTAGATGGCTTTATTCTTTTTTAACGAGCCAGCTTTATTAGCTGGGTTCTAAAATTATTCTCAAAACCTTGACGTGTTTATGAACTGAAGTGATGGCGTGAATTGAGAAGAGGGTCACGTAAAAGTGTCCACTGTCCGGATGACTTCACTAACCACTGTTTATCTGTGGCAGCTCCTTTGCTCTGGCTGGGTTGGCAAGCCGATTCCTTATTGGCTTCTGAAGTGGGTATACTCTTTGTTGTTTCAAAGGGGCTGAAATCCTAAACTTGGAATGAGCAACTGATTTGTGTTTACCCTTTTATAACAATTATAGCTAGGCGTGATGTTTAGCTGTGAAATAACTGGCAGAACCACCTCTTGTTTTGAGAATTTGGCTACTGCAGTTGCTCTCTAGTTCACGCCGGCCTAGGTGGACGCAATCTACCCCTCAGCAACTTCCCACCATTGCTGTCAGCTCTGTGCTTTCAGAAAGTAGTAGAAAGGGGATCATTTGTTCTAAAAGTTCAGGATTTGCCGCTGGGACTATTCTTTACAGCCCTGTCCAGTCACTTTCCTCCTTTCCCTAAGGAAAAGCATTTGAAGGAATCCGGGAGGCTGTTTGGGAAACACTTTGTCTCTTTCCTGTTTGTGTGTCTGAGTTCAATGTTTTTGGTGAGGGGGTAGACACAGCTGTCTAAAATTAAATAGAGCAATTCCGCTTTGAGCTTCATTAAAGTTCGACCTTTTTTTTTTTTTTTTCTCTCTTTGCTGGGAGTGTGGCAGAATTTATAAAAAGGAAAATTTAAATTGTATTTGTACATGAATGTCACCAAAAATTTAACCCCAGAGGTCAGCCTTAATTAAACCTCTTCCTGAAAGTAATGCTCTCCTCATAGAAAGTCTCTTTAATATGTGGCTCTCAGTATCAATGTAGCATTTGTTTGGGTACTTAAGGTTTGGCTTTAAAAGGTGTAGTGTGCTTTTTTCACCATATCAAATTTGACCAAATATTGGTCTATTCCCAAGGTTCATTTGTGTTAGGTTGTCTTTTCAGCCCATGGGGACTGAAATAGAAATCTCCATTCTGTGGGTCATCTATGTCTTTTTATCGTGTATAATCTTTTCCTTGGTTTAGTACTTAGCTGATGTTTTTCAGTTTTCGTCATTCTACAGAAAATCATAGAAAATCTTGGATGATTCGTTATGCTCTTATATCATTCAGTCCAAGGTTCAGAGAGATAGCCACTTACCCAGAGGCTACAGCTAGAGCCAGATGCAGGACTTGGAGCAAAGTTCTCCTGACTTCTCCAACAAGTGCTTCTGGATTATGTTACACCAGCCCCTCTTGGTGTCACTGTGGTTTTATTTATCGTCTTAACTTATTTCAGACTGATCCTTTATTAAGCCTTTTTTTTTTCCTTCTGAATATTTAACTTCCTATTTCAGTATGTTAAGCAACCAGGATCCTTGAAAACTAACATAGAAGGCAGAGTTCTTAGATCCTAGTCCCCATATTTTATTTAACTGAAACTCTTGAGTAGGAGATACTGCATCTTAAGTCTCTAATCACAAAAGCAACCAGAAGACTATGACCTGTAGTGTCCAAGCTGACTCTGAAATTTGTTATGTTTTTCCTTTCTTTTTGAACTTTGGGAAAGGACAGCTCCCTTTTGGTGGTGAAAGAGGATGGCAGAATTGAGCCACTGAATATGATAGCTTACAAAACAGTTCCAGGACAGAAGCATTCGGGATTGATGAAATGTTTACATTAGTATTCTTCACTTGGTTCTTTTAAATTCCACAAGCCGTGGAAATAGGGGGGAACTTTCAGCATGTAGGTTTTACCTGGCTGATTTATCTTGCCCTTTTAAAAATGTTTTCATTTAAATAACAGAAGTTGTGATGTTATGTACTGTTGTGCTGACATACCGGGGATTTTTTTTTTAACAAGATCATTTTTCATTATGAATTTGTGCTATGTGTCAGCACCTTTTCTTTCTTAGTTTAAAAACAAAACATACAAACCATATTTCTGATCTTGACCTTCATTTTTAGATTTGGTTTAGAATCGTTTTGCACCTTTAATGAGGCTATTCTTACTTCCTATTTCCAGAATGTAGAACCAGCTATAGATACCTTATTCAAAACTTCTAAACCTTTTTAAACTGATGGGTTATTCTTTTATGGGGATTTTCCCCCATCCTCCTAAAATATTAACCTATGAATACTTCTCTAGAGAAAGATCAATTTCAGCGTTAATATTTAGAAGCAGCAGTTTGTACAAGTTTCTCCCTTCAGCCAGGTTGCTGCCCTCCAGAGGTGCTGTGGCTCCTCACTGAGTCTGACCTGAATGAAGCAACATCACACAGATCGGAGTCCATTCTAACTGGAGTCCATTGTTAACTCTAGCCACCTGTGACAGTCTCGCCCTAAAGTGCAATTCCCTCCTGGAACTGTTTTGTTTAGGAGATATTGTGCTGTGGAATTACTACCAATATGCAGATAATAAAGGAGGAAACCTTCCCTCAAAAAATCTGTTCCATTCACTCCTTTTAATGTCATGTGGTGGGGGTGGCTCGTGCTGATAAGATCAAATACTGGGCTTTAAAAGCGTGTTACGTGCTCTTTCACTGAGCAATTTCCCAGCCCACTCCACATCTTTTAAAAGTGGGGTGAATTATAGGCTGAAGTCTTAGTCCATTGTAGAATTCTAGTCCTCAATGCAAATGTCCTTATAGTCAAAATAGAATTTTAATCAAACGAGTCTTTTTTTTTTTTTTTTTTTTTTTGCGGCACTGGGGATCGAACTCACAACCTCGAGCCTGACAGACAGGTGCTTAAACCATTGAGCCAAATTCCCAGCACGAACGAGTCATTTTTGTGGGATGGAATTCAGGAAGAGAAAAGAGATAGCTGCTTGTGAAAATGGTTTTAATGTGATTTGAGGTGAGGATGTTCAAATCACATTCAAATCTGAATGTTTCTGCTTAACATGCATTTTGTGTGTTTGCATACTCTCTAAAGGAGCAATTTACTTTTAAAACAAAAGACTATTGTCCTTAGTGTTAATTAAACTTTACCAAGCTATCTTGAACTGCAGAATCTCCTTTGCTTTGTAAAAAAGGGGAAAGAAGTCTTGGATTTTGACAGCAGGTTGCATACATCTGAGTATATTCCACACTCAGGCCTCTGACAGAGACAGATGTGCCCAGCTGACAGAGTGGGCTGTTCAGCACATAAAGTACACACAAAAGGCTTGTGTGGGGGCCCATGAAGCATGGCCATGAGGAAGCCCCGTGTCTTCTGATGGGTTTATAGAAGCCACGCTACAGTCTGTCCCCAACAGTAATTCTTTAGGACCCTGGTCAGTTCCACTGGTTTGTTTCCTGAGTTAGGTGAACACATTCTTAATTACCCATTTTTAGCACTCAGATCTGTACACTGCCAGGTTTTGTCATGTTGTTTGCCTGCTCCAAGGGTAGAATGTTAAGTGATGGTTCAGGGAGTTGAGGTCTTCCAGAGGGACCACTGTGACTTGTTTTAATTCAGGTTCCTATCCCCACTGCAAAGTTACCTTGCCAAGCACCATAAAAATTGTTGCTTTTACATTCTCTTTGAGTAATATCTCAGACATGAATTTAAGAAGGTGTTTATTGTGGATTTATTAGAGTGTTGTACTTGGACTATATATAGGAGAGTCATAAGCTACAGGAAGGTTTACAACCTCAAAATTCTATGATTTAGGACTCTGCTCATCTCTAGATGTGAGTTTATACCCTGCAGCTCTGTATCTAATAGGAGTTTATGGTTCTGTCTCATTGCATGCTATAGTAAAGCCCATTTCTTTCTTCTTCCCTAGTGGCTAATCCATAGTTGTGCTTAGTAGGTGTTAGATGGCTCATGATTTCTCCAGATTCCCTTGTTGTAGAAACAGGATTCTAACTGGCTTTTTGGCCACAAGAAAATGTGTGTTTTCTTAGTAAAATATTGGTGACCAAAAACTAAGAGGACCATTATGTAGAAGAATGGCAATTGAAAGGAAAACCGTGACCTCAATGTCATGCTCCTTGCTGGTAATCAAGCTCTGACTCCCAAGACACTGTCTGTAGGAGACTATAATTTAAAACAAAGTTGATGGACCAGTTGAGTACCTTTCTTAAAATTACTGCTTTAAGGTGGATATGTTGAAAATATCTACTACTAATTATTAGCTCACCAACAAATGGCGTTATTTGTTTTTCCTGTTTGTCATTTTAATATTATGAGATATTAAGTGTAAATGTGTAGTAATTTTGTGTCAATTCCATGGATTATTCAAATTAGGTTCATTAATATGTCCAAAGCAACGTGGATCTAAATAATTAAGTCTGTTTAAGCTTTAAATAGGTGCTCTGTCCACAATAGTTGTACTGCTAAAAAGTACCAATAATAAACTCTTCTGGAAAGGGCAGATAGATGTAAATGAAGGCATAGGAAGAGAATGAAACGAACATCTGGTTTTTTCACCTCTTTGCCAGAAGTTCATAAAGGACCAAAAATAACACTATAGCTCACCAAGCTTGTTTCAACTTTTAATTAGGGGTAGGATTTTTTTTTTCCTTTCCAGTCTGAGTTGCTCCATTGACTTGTGTATTGAATACTAAATTATTTCTGAAAAAAGTCATTTGCTGATAAGAAACTTACAGGAGAAAGACTGGTCTGTCACAACCATGTCGGTGTGTATTATTGCATATCTATTTAAACAGCAGTTAGATCCCTGATGAGATGCATTGCAGTACCTGTGTACTGTGTATCATAACCAAAGTCTTAGATTCCACTGTGAACCACCTGAACATTTGTTGATTCATAGATTTGCACCTGCCCTTTGAGGTATACATTTACACAAGAGACACCAGGGATAGTAAAAACTGGAAATGAACACTTATCTTTTTAACCTCATCCCCATACTTTGACCCATTTCAGTAAGGTATTTAGTAAGCAGTTTGTAGACTGTTTTGAGCTAAAAGAAAATAAAAATGGGAAAGTGAGAGAATAAAAAACAAAACTGTAATTGCAAAATGTTATAAAGGACTACTCACAGAGTTCTTTTGAATAGTGATGTATTACTTCCTGATTCGTGATTGGTGATTTTTTTTTAAGCCATGCAAGAGAAATTTACGATCAAGGAGGAACTGACATAGTTAACTTGTTTCTTTAGCCCTACAAAAGCAAAATGCATGATGCAGTCTGAGAAAGTCATTTCCTCAGATCTTAGAACCCACAGCTCTTAGAACCCCTAGCTCACCTCAGTATAAATTCCATTTCAAAGGAAGACTTTTGACCACAGTTGAGTAGAAGATGGTAGAGAGACCGAAGTTACTCTCCTATTAAAGAACTTACAAGCAGTGGGGATTAGGGTGGGACCTCATCTGAAATGAAAAAAAGTGTTTGCTTTTTGGTTCCCTCAGTCTTTGTGGAACAACTAAAGGCATTATTTTGGTTTCTGAGATTAAAACTATTTTATTTCCCTCAAGTACACTGTGTTTATGGTTTGAGGGAGAATAAGAAATAGGAAACTGGGAGCACCGCTGAAATGGCCTAATCTTAACCATCTAATGCTGCAGTTTTACTCTTCTAAAACAGAATACTTATCCTTCTGACATAACATGAAAAGTAATAAAAACAAAGACCCCCCCCCAGTCATAATTCTCTAGACTATTTTAATGTTTGTTTGAGAATTTGCTCTTTGTGATCTTAGACTTTCAGATATTCTTCCCCAAAGGTGAAATTTGCTGTTGATTTTGTGGGCATCTTACTGTCAGGTCTACATCGTTGATTGTATTACCACTTGAGGACTCAATTCATTGAACAATATTGGTTCACACTTTACAGTAAAAGTAATCATGTGTTTTACCCATTTTAGGTTATTGGCGTGGTGAGTAAAGAATACATACCCAAAGGAACACGATTTGGACCCCTTATAGGTGAAATCTACACCAGTGATACAGTTCCCAAGAATGCCAACAGGAATTATTTTTGGCGGGTAAGTCAGGAAAAAAAAATTTTTTTTAAACTTTCAGTATCAGGAAAAACTGGAGCTAGATGAACAAAGTCATTTTCTTTTTCAACCTGTGCTAAGAAACTCAGATTCCTCTGAGTGGTTCACCAGCAAGTATTCAGGGTCCCCATGGAAACCGAATTCTGACCAAGTATGATGAAACTGGCTGAATGTTCATCCCTGGAATACAGCCTGTAGGGGGTTAGTGAACAGAAATATGGACAATATGTGAGTCTTATTTTTTGCAACTCATTAGAGCTTTGTGAGGGAAGGAAACAGTTTGTTACTTGCTTCAAGGGTGGTAGGTTTATTTGCATTTCTCTGCAAGGAAGTAGTAATGAGTCACTAAGCCTTAGATTTCACCCCTTCTTGATTTCTTGCTGAGTTAACTTTAATTGAATGGAAGAGTTATCATAAATGAACTGTCTTGAAAAGAAATGTCATTGAGGAAGGATGACTGGAACATGGGCTAGGGGAATTGACAAGGATCACAGGACTGGTCTTACTTAAATCCATCTGTATCATAAAACTATTAAATTTGACAGTATGAAAGTTACTCCTCCCATAGTTATAAGGAAATGGTTACCATCATTCAAGATGAGAAGCTTTTCTATAACATCCAGCCAAAAGATCTGACCAAAACAATCTCCTTTGGAATTATTTCTCAAGCTAGAGAGAAGAGTTATAGATTCACTATAAAGTGTGTGTTCTCAATTTAATATTAATAATTATGCTTAAAATGCATCCATTCCATGACTTATAATGGAAAAGTAGGAGTGTATTTTTGCCTTTATTGCAAATAAATACTTCTCATACGTGAGCCACAAAGGTATAGTAATCTAGGAGTCAAATGTTTGAATTGAGACAATCCAGCATAGGTCTCAACGAATATGTGGTCACTTTGAAAAAATAAGAGATAACTAAGAATCTCTCATCACTGTCCCAGTTCCTTGTTGCATTTAAGATTCACCATAAGTAACCGAAAGACTTTCCTTGAGGATTTATTTGAATCAGTTATCCTTTATATGCAAAGGACATTGTAGGAGCTAACTTCTCACATGTTATTGAAAGCATCCTGATTTTGCTGGCAGAGATGTGAACATCTGTTGTGAGGAAAGAAAAAGTCTCATGAAAATTACACAGTCAAAGAGAAGGGATGTGCTAGTTGAGAAACCAGTGACATTTCTTGTAACTGTACTGTGAGTCAGCACGTTTTAATCTTCTTGATAATAGATGGAAACGCAGCGAAGTGACAGGCAGCAGCGTTCATTTTACGCGTGCGTTGTTTTATTTTCTTGTGGGTGTGTGTATGACTTCATGGCATCAGAGGGTTCTGTTTTTAAGTGAGGATACAGTAAACTGTAGTCCGTGGAAAGCTGACTGGAATCAGCATACCCATACCTTTAGAAAGCAGTTTCCGCCCGCCCCATACAAAGAGTATAAGAGTGATGGAACCCCATGTTCCTGGAAGTTTGCACATCAGAGTAAACAAACTTGAAAACCCCTCTTGATAGCTGAATTCACCCAGCCTTGTTCCATTTTCTCTTAACAAAACACACCGCAAAAGCTCTCACAAGCTGCTTTGATGAAGCCACATGTATTTCCCCCTTCACAATTTACAGGAAGTTACTCTTAAAAGAAAGTGATTCTGGTGTTTACTGCCTGTGTTAAAGGGACAGAGTTCCTTTTTATTTCTGATAACGTTTGAGTGAAATACAGAAACAACTTGTAGACTAATACAGTCAGTGTGTGACTAAGCAATAATAACCTGCTGTAGCAGAATTTCTGCTATGGACAAGTTCCTTACCTACACTTGGAGACACAGCCGCAGATGACTAGGTACTAATTATGTAGAAGGGAAAAGCTTTAGTCTGAAGGAAAGGTGGTACCTCCTCTTAATAGGAAGGAGAGAAGAAGGTTTCTGTGGAGAATGAGTGTTTACCGCGAGTTGGAGTGTTTTAATTCTTTCTCCTCTTACCTCTGCCTTTTGATCAAGTTCCCTGAGTGAGTCTGTTCAGAAGTAGTGTTGAGGACAAACTCAGCCCTCCTTTATGCACTGCATTTAAAGAATCAAACACTTCCCATTCTCTTTCCAAAGCCTCCAAAAGGCAGGCATTACTGTCTTAGCCAACCTCCTCCCAGATAAAGAGGATCTCTCTTTCCTCCTCTTGCCTGAAAGAAAAGCGCAAGTCTGAACATGTTTATCAAGAGGAAAAGTAGCTTCTCAGTACCCAGACTGTCAAACTCTGGCCTCTGTCCCGGGGCTCACTTTGTTATGGCAGGAGAAGCTCACCTTTGCCCCACCCAGTGTTTCCACAAAAAGGCATGGTTCCAAGTATTTATATGAACAAGTGTTACTTTAGGACTCGAGGGTTGGGGGTGGAGGATGTTTGCATAGTCTAAGCCTTGGGCGGGGGTGTAGGAAACAGCAAGTACAGAGGCCATAGAAAAAGCTGAGACTCAGTTTGACGTAGTCTGCCGGCTTGCTCTTCTACCCAGTGACTCAAAGCACTAAAAGTCAGCACAATCGGCTCTGAAGTTAGTAGCAACGCCCATTTGCCAGTCCTGCCTAAAGCACAAGTTAGTACTCTGTGGTGGTTTAATCAGTTTGAGGCTGCTCCTTAAATGAAATTTTGTTTCAGTCTTCTGTTTTTTTTTTCCTGGCTATTAAAAGATGACAAAACTGAAATGGAAACGGTAACTGACAAGAAGGTGCCTGAGCTGTTTCCGCCCTCATTTCTGCTGATTCAAGACTACTGTGGCCTAATTGATTTGGTTCTTTTCTAGCCAGGCAATAGGGGAGCAGAAATCTGCACATTTCTACTCGGCTGTGTTTATTGTGAGAGGTGCTGGGAAAGCTTTCCATTGCTCTAGGCTGGCTTCCTTTCACACCATGTCTGTCTTCTCTTTTGGACAGATTTATTCCAGAGGGGAGCTTCACCACTTCATTGATGGCTTTAATGAGGAGAAAAGCAACTGGATGCGCTACGTGAATCCAGCATACTCTGTCTGGGAGCAAAACCTGGCTACGTGTGGGGAGCAAAACCTGGCTGCATGTCAGAACGGGATGAACATCTACTTTTACACTATTAAGCCCATCCCTGCCAACCAGGAACTTCTTGTGTGGTATTGTCGGGACTTTGCAGAAAGGCTGCAGTACCCTTATCCTGGAGAGCTCACAATGCTTAATCTCAGTAAGTGGATTACAGAACAAAAAAATTTTTAAATGCTGGTAATGTCAGTTCTGCCCCTATGAGCTAATAACATGTTGGTTAATTATATGGCTTCATCATCTGTTGCACTAAGTAAGTGGCTTAAACTGGGGGCTAGGAAGAGGAAAAAAGTTTTAGTCTGTCTTCCCTATTATGAAACTTGACCATTTAAAAAAGAGAAAAAAAAAAAAGGAGAGAGCTGCTTTGAGTATTGAATTCAGAAAGTTACCAGAAAAAAATACATTATTATTTATCCAGAAAAGGGAGCAGTTGGGAGTACAATGGAGATTGGTCCAGACATGCCAAAAATGCAGAATATTCCTCTCGTTGGTGGTAGTTTGTGGGTGCTTAAAATGTAATTTAAATATTGTAGTGATGTACATTTGACTATAAAGTCACAGTCTGACGTGGAATATTCTAAGATTGTTTCTAGAGAAACTCTGTCATGGTTTTTCAGATATTCTAAATGAATAACCCTAAAGATTTCGTATCTTCTCTTCCTTCCTTATGGTAAAACTAATTAATCTGATCTCCTAATCAGTATTACAGTAACCACCTATCACCTTATCTTGACAAATTCTCAGTTCCTTAGGTTTATAAGCTTTTACTTTTTTATTTGGTTAAAATTGCTGTCATGACCTCTCTGCAGAGAGCTCCCTCATTTTAATCATTCTCAAGTGATTTCTATGAACAGTTTAAGAATAAAATAAAATAAAATTCTCACCTTAATTGTAACTATGATTATGTGTTCTTGATCAGAAGGTTTAATTTTACAGCAGTTTTTAAAGTGAATTACTTTCAGGTCACAAGTTAAAACTAAATGCTGAAAGGTTTAAAACTTTTTGCCTTTTTGCTAGTCTTTCAGAGTTAAAAGATTCCCAGTTGTCCTTTACTCAGACCCACCAACTTTTCATGTGCTATCACACTTACTTTATCTGAAGGCTAAATTCTTTTTTTTTTTTTTTTTTTTTCTGGTGGCACCAGGAATTGAACTCACAACCTCACACCTGCCAGACAGGCACTTAAGCCACTGAGCCAAACTCCCTGCCCTAGTTTTTTGAGATAGGGTCGCACTAAGTAGTTCAGGCCAGCCTTGCACTCACGTTGTAGCCCAAATTGGCCTCAAACTCACAAAGCTCCTCCTACCTCAGCCTCCAGAGTGCTGGGATTAAAGCTGTGCACCACCATGCCAGGCTTGAAGGCTAAACTCTTTTAGTTCATATTTTCACCTTTGAGACATTTGGGGTAATTACTAATTTTAACATAAGTTGGATTTTTTCCTTCAATTTTAGAACCAGTTAAGAAGCCAATTATTTATCCAGTCATTTGTGATCCAGCCATCCAGCAACTGGGTGTTCATTTTGTGCTTGGTCAGTTTGCTCCATCTCCCTTAGGCTCTTAAAGCTGTATTTACAATTTTCTGAAAATCTGAAGTTACAGAGATCAGAGCTGTCCCTGGAGAATCACACAGGGTCATGTCCGTGCCCCTTGACACACCCACAGTCCATTCTTATACTTATGGGACGATCTTGGGGTATATAAGAGCAAAGCAAACCAGCTTTCTCATGAGCATGATGTGAGCATGCTATGGGTATCCCCTGTCGTGACGAGGAGGGTGGGGAGGGCGGGAGGCAGTTCTTCTCCTTTGTCTCTGAGGCTCTGGCATATCTCTAGGCCTGAGCACCCCAGGAGCCATTCTGCTGTTTCGGCACCTGTGTGTGGCCAGCCCATCGCTCAGGGCCCGGTGGTGAAAGACACACAGACACAATCAAGTTCCTGTAGAACTCACGTTCTATCAGGGCGTCATAGAAAGACCTGCTGCTTCCCCTAACGTGGCAGCCCAGCAAGCACTTCCTCATGAAGGTTTCCTTACGTGCCTTGAATTTAAGCATTCATGCTTTCAGAAAGTCTCTGGGATTTTTTTTTTTTTTTTTTTTTTTTTTTGCTTTTTAAAGACTGTTAAGTCCACTGGGTGACACCCCCTGCCAACCCCAGCGCCTTCCCAACTACCATGAAGAAACTTTCACACACTTCCTGTCCCTCTTTCAAATCAAAGAAGGTTTTAAAGGTCTGGCATTTTTATTCCCCAGTGAAAGGCTCTGCATCATTTTTTGTTTTCTTCTGCGTTGTATTTTAAGATTCAAGTATTTATTCTTTGTCTTCAGAAGCAACTTTCATATATAGTGTGAAATGACACCCTTGTTCCTTCAGATAGCACCTTTTATTTATGCAGAAGTTTTCTAAATGGTAGCTTAGCTTTTTCGGGTACCTTTTCATTATCTAGTATTTATGATTGAAAAAAAAAAGTGAACAATAACCAGGACTCCTGCTGCTGATTGTGAAACCAGTTGTCTTAGGTGTGGCAACTGATGATTGAGGCTGATCAGGAAAATTTCCACCATTTCATCAGGCCTAATAGGCAGATTGTGCCTTCAAATAAGCCAGTTGTGTTGTTGGCTGTCTGTGTTTACGGT
Organism: Dasyprocta punctata; assembly: GCA_004363535.1. Taxonomy (NCBI): domain Eukaryota; kingdom Metazoa; phylum Chordata; class Mammalia; order Rodentia; family Dasyproctidae; genus Dasyprocta; species Dasyprocta punctata. The sequence continues at coordinate 235,477 of RJWM01000205.1, read as the reverse complement.
ATAGTGGAGACTTGTGCCAAAGTCGCTGTGAAGGTTTCCGTGTCAGTGAGGGTTCCATTAATGGGACTGAAGGGAAGGGATGGGAAGCAGACTAAAGTCAAGAAAAGTAAGTGGTTAGAAATCACAAATGGAAATTTTTTAAATAGAAAAGAAAAGAAGTTAAAGAGCTATATAAGCCCCTACCCCTCCTTTTTTTTTTTTTTTTTTTTTTGCTATCTATCTAACCCATCTAGAAAACAGTTGACCAAACTATAGACTTCTCAATGTTAATCTGCTTTCTCAGTTTCAGTTGAAAACAGACTTTGTTTTGCCTACTGCAGAACTTCTAGGTTCTTTCTTGTAGTCTTGGGGGATCTTATTATAGATCGAAAATGTGAGTCGGCATAATTAAGCCATTCAGAGCCTTCAGAAGCAGTTCACTCTTGAAATGACTCCATCCGCCTACAGCCATTTAAGATTTAAGAACAAAAACAGATCTTGATTTTCTTTTTCATGTTAACTCAAGCTGCTGCTGAGTGGGAGAGTCAGAAATGACACTAGCTTCCCTGATTACTCAGCTGCTAAAGGACAATTTTTTAAAAATTATCTTCATGTAAGCTCCATAATCTTTACCTGTAGAACATTTTGGAGAGGCTAATGTTTTGCACTGGATGTTCTTTTAGAATCAGATGCAGAACTATTTTTCTGAAGCTATCAGAGGTAGCAAACATGTATTGTGGATTTGACTAGGTGCTATTGCATAAACAGTCTAAAATTCTTACTTTTTATTGACCCAATCATTAGCTTTATATCCATTCCATAACTGAATAATGTGCTTTAAAATGCAAAGCTAAATACGGCAACAGTCTTTGTGCATAGCTTAAACTCATGCTTATGGCTCCCATTTGTTGAATTTTTGGATCACAGGACTAGTGAACCAGTGAAAAAAGTTTTTGAGATTTAGATGTAATTTTCCACATAAAATGACAATTATGAGCTAAAGGTTCTGGTTTCTAGGTGGTATCTTTTTCTTTTCCACCTGAGAGTGCTTCTAAATCACTCTTCCCCCACCCTCTATGAAATTCCTCCCTGTGGCCCTAAAATGCCTTGCCTTTCAGGTTTCAGCTTAGTTGTCTTTCTCTTCCTTCAGCATTTCAGTTTAAAAAACAAAAGTGACAATTTGAACTTCCTGCCTGCTGGGCCTCACTGAAAGACTGATACTGGCCTGATAAGGGGGTATTTATTTTGGTTTAGTGGCTTCAGAAATCTCTCTCCCTCAACAAGCTTTCCATCACTGGCCCCATCAGCATCTTCCCGGAGAGTGTTGTTCCCGTGTTTATTCTGGGACTTCTGGCTCGCCCAGGAGTGACTGATAACAGCCAGCAGGAGATAACATGCTCTGAGGGGCTCTCCAACTGGAACTGAATCCCTCGAGCCTGTCAGCCTGGATGATGAATTTGAAAGGTTTATTCTGGAGTTCTGCACGGCTCATCTCTAGACCTGTCAGGCAGCAAGTCTGGAGTTCTTAGTTACACCAAGCAGGGATGTACTTGTGCAGAGGTTTCCATGTCCCCTCAGACAGAACCTTCCACATCCTCTGATGCTCAGGCCATCCAGGGCATCTCCATACCCGAGTGGCCAGTGCCGTCCACATCCCAAGGAAGGAGGAGGGTGTGTTGGCCTGGTGACCACCCTCTGGGAAGCAGTGCCCAGAAGGCTGCGCAGGGAGGTTTCCGTTTTGTCCACGGTGACTGGTGCTTCCCCAAAGGCTTCGCTTGCTCTGATAGGCCTGGCAGTGACATGGATAGTTTGGAACTGTCCTCACTGCTCCTGTTCCTAAATAGTCTGTTTACCAAGGAAGAGATGCTGTCTTTAGGAGTAAATGCTTTCCTCTTAGCTGCCTGTGTTTTCTTTAGTGCTGTAAGTAATTGAACTGGCTCAGGGAGTACCTGTTGTGGTTTGGCAGAAGTGACTGTCTGTGCCTCGTGATTCCAGGTGACAGCATTTTCTGGGAACCTGGTTAGACGAGAACCTTGGTGAAATATTTGTGCTCCCAGCCAACTGGGCATAAGGGGTGGCATCCATGTCCATAATCTGTTTGGCATAGGTGATTTGAACTAGGGCTTTATCAAATTCATATTAAATGAGAATTGAGTTGAAAATCGATGACTGTTTATTACTTGAAATGAGTGTTAATCTTTCAGAGTCTTAATCTTTCACATCTAGTTTGCAGGGTGTGCTGATTTCCTTTAGGTAAACTGTGAACATCAGAATGACTTATTAACCTGTGACAATCCCCCACCCCAGTATTTTTCCACCCTATTTTAGCGAATGCTGTCTTGTTCTACCTTGAATAGCACTTTTCTATCCTTTAACTTGTACTAATGGAAACACAATCATCCAGCTGGCCCAATATGCTCTGGCTGTGCTGCCCTTGTCTCCCTTTTGCTGAGGAGGAAATGGAGCAGCACTTCCCGAGTGGGTGGCCCAGCGCCCTCTCAGAGTGAGAGGCGTTAGGAGCCAGGTGCCTGCCGTTTGTGTTGCCAGCTGCTTTGGTGATTCACTTCAGTTCTCTGCAGCCCTCTGAGTGATCGCCCTTTCTTTATTTCAGCTCAAACACAGAACAGCAACCCAAAGCAACCAAGTGCTGAAAAAACCGAACTTTGTCCAAAGAATGTCCCAAAGAGAGAGTACAGTGTGAAAGAAATCCTGAAATTGGACTCCAACCCTTCCAAAGGGAAGGACTTCTACCGTTCTAACATTTCACCCCTTGCTTCAGAAAAGGACATGGATGACTTTCGGAAAAACAGGAGCCCCGATATGCCCTTCTATCCTCGGGTCGTGTACCCCATCCGGGCCCCTCTGCCAGAAGACTTTTTGAAAGCCTATGGGATGGAGAAACCAACTTACATCACTCACTCCCCGATTCCGTCCTCCACAACTCCAAGTCCCTCAGCAAGAAGCAGCCCTGACCAAAGCCTGAAAAGCTGTAGCCCCCATCGTAGCCCAGGGGACACGGTGTCACCACTGACTCCTGGCTCTCAAGAACATCGGGACTCCTACACGTACTTGAATGCACCCTATAGTGCCGAAGGTCTGGGCTCTTACTCTGGATACCCACCCCCTCCCCACCTCCCACCAGCTTTCATCCCCTCTTACAATGCTCACTACCCCAAGTTCCTGTTACCCCCCTACAGCATGAATTGCAATGGCTTGAGTGCTGTGAGCAACGTCAATGGCATCAACAACTTCAGCCTCTTCCCTCGGTTGTACCCGGTATACAGTAACCTCCTGAGTGGGGGCAGCCTGCCTCACCCCGTCCTCAGCCCAGCTTCATTCCCGAGCTCCCTGCCCTCGGATGGAGCCCGGAGGTTGCTTTCTCCCGAGCATCCCAGGGACGTATTTGTCCCAGCGCTTCACAGTGCCTTTTCCCCTACCGGGGCAGCCGCCAGCATGAAGGACAAGACGTGTAGCCCCACGAGTGGGTCTCCAACGGCGGGCACAGCTGCCACGGCAGAACACGTGGTACAACCCAATGCTACCTCAGCAGTGATGGCAACCCCCAGCAGCGATGAAGCCATGAATCTCATTAAAAACAAAAGAAACATGACCGGCTACAAGACACTTCCCTACCCGCTGAAGAAGCAGAACGGCAAGATAAAGTATGAGTGCAACGTGTGTGCCAAGACTTTTGGCCAGCTCTCCAATCTGAAGGTAGGCCTCCAGCGGGGCAGCCCGATCGTCAGCTAGCATCTGTGCCCATGAGCGCCCACCGTGTTGGTACTTAGCTGCCATCCCACAGGTTACAGTGCATTTACAGCAATAAAGAGACCTGGCGGGGCTCAGTCGATGTGGGGTCCTACTTTGCTTTTGCTATTGCTAGCTCTGTAGCTTTGGACAAGCTGCTCCCCCTATCCAGAGTTTCTCCTGAGTAATAAAAAATGTGGGGTTTGGGTTTAGACAGTCAACAAAAAGTCCCTGCTAGCCAGCAATTTTTGTGCTTTTAGTTCAAGCTAAACAGGGCATTGTGAAAACACTGGAGCCTTGTTCTCTTTAAAAGACTTTGTCTTGTGATGCTTTTCTTAAGACATCTGTGTCAGAAACACCTGGGTCTTTGAGTGGACACACAAGGTCTCAGAGGCAGCTTGCAAGTGGAGCTAACACATGCGGCTTCTTCCCAGGTCCACCTGCGAGTGCACAGTGGAGAACGGCCTTTCAAATGTCAGACTTGCAACAAGGGCTTCACGCAGCTTGCCCACCTGCAGAAACACTACCTGGTCCACACGGGAGAGAAGCCACATGAGTGCCAGGTGGGCAGTATTTTCTGAGTAGAATTTGTCTTGGTAGAAAATGTCTGGAGTTGCCTTCTCATGGTGTGTAGCCCTGGTTTAAACTGATGGAGCCATCTCCCTTGGCTGTGGGCCACTGGCACTGAGGGGCTACCTGGGACTTTGTAGCCACTGATGGCTGCAGTGATGACACAGCCAACATCCAATGGGTGGGAAAATGGCAGGGGAAATAAACCGCACCTCTCTGTGCAGTGTGCCCACGTGCCCTTTGGCGTAATAGCACCCCATGGGGTGCTGACAGTTGGCCTGTTGCCTTCCCTTCCCGTGGCAGCTCTTAATCTTCTGGTCTTCTCTGTGTCCCTTCTTGGCCCCACACCACAGGTCTGCCACAAGCGATTTAGCAGCACCAGCAATCTCAAGACCCACCTCCGACTCCACTCAGGAGAGAAACCGTACCAGTGCAAGGTGTGCCCTGCCAAATTCACCCAGTTTGTGCACCTGAAGCTGCACAAGCGACTCCACACCCGGGAGCGGCCCCACAAGTGTGCCCAGTGCCACAAGAGCTACATCCATCTCTGCAGCCTCAAGGTCCACCTGAAGGGGAACTGCCCTGTGGCCCCCGCCAGTGGGCTGCCCTTGGAGGACTTGACCCGAATCAATGAAGAAATTGAGAAGTTTGACATTAGTGACAATGCTGACCGGCTTGAGGACATGGAGGACAACATTGATGTGACCTCAGTGGTGGAGAAAGAAATTCTGGCCATGGTCAGAAAAGAGAAAGAAGAAAGTGGTCTGAAAGTACCTTTGCAAAGAAACATGGGGAATGGACTCCTCTCCTCAGGGTGTGGCCTTTATGAGTCGTCAGACCTGTCCCTCGTGAAGTTGCCTCCCAGCAACCCACTACCTCTGGTACCTGTCAAGGTCAAGCAAGAGACAGTCGAACCAATGGATCCTTAAGAGTTTCAGAAAACAAGTGTTTCAGTTATGACTTGGCGAGTCAGGGTGCCTGCAGCGAGTTGCTTGTACATAGCTCCAGATCTGCAAAGCTCTCCCCTCACCTCTCTGGAATTGAAGGACTCCAAAGTTACTAAAATCTCAGGGTATAAGGAGACAAAAACTCACTCTCTTGATATACATATATATATATACATATATATACATATTATATATACTTATTTACACCCATGTCTATATATTTGAACCTGTGTATTTTGAATATTTGTGTGATATGTTTGCATAGCCTTCCCATTACTAAGACTATCGACTAACCATAATTATTTTTTCAAAGATAATCCTTCATAATTTATTATACAATTTATCATTCAAAAGGCAATAATTAAGAAAGTTTACAATGACTGGAAAGATTCCTTGTAATTTGAATCCAAATGTATTTTTGTCTTGTGGCCATTCTTTGTAGATAATTTCTGCACATCTTTTTAAGTACCTAAGACTAATTTAGTAGACAGATACATTATTTCAGTCAACTTCTCTATAATAATGGTTTAAAATGAGATTTTGGTATTGCCAGAGTTAAGCGGTTGATGTGTTAGTTCATAGGACTGTATCATTTGAACAGCATTGTATAACTTGAGAGTATATGTGCAGAATTACCCAATAACTTGAGTAGAAAGAAAAAGAAAAGGAATCATAAATATTTGTGTTGATAGTTCATAGTTTTTTTTCTAGCCACAATTTTACCAGGTGACAGGAAAGCTTTGCCAACGTTGCTGTTTCTCCAAGAAAGTAGGGTCCTCCCACACCACACCATCCCCAAAGTCGTAGGACCTTCTGAGTGGCCACATGACTTTTGAATCTTAATGTATTATCTGAAAATGTGAATATGATAAAATGCCGTGTTTCAAACCACTGAAAAATTTTCCCAAAGCACAGGTGGTTTTGTATGTATGCAGTTTGGAGGCTTGAGTTGAATGTTTTTTTGTCAGTTTTTGTATTTTTATGTCAAAATTGCACAGATGTGGTGCTCTATCAGGAAGGATTTGAAGTAGGCTCAGGCCACACTTAAAAAAGTAAATAGAAAAACGGGTATTCTGGTCACATTAGGGTAAAAGCGGGTGATGAACATTCCTATCCCAAACACATCAATTGTATTTGTCTGTAAAACTCAGATTTTCCTCAGTATTGTGTGTTTTTACATTTTATGGTTAATTTAATTGAAGATGAATGGGCATTGCAAAATTGTTCAACAACAATTACCTCATTCAGTATGTCCAGTAGTGCCAGAAGTGATGTCTTATCTAATGATTTGCTACTCTAGAGGAGAAGTCCAGTGTGCTCCAGAAAGGTAGACTGTTATTCTGTCTTTTACTCCGCTAAGCCCAAAGATTACCTGTTGGCATTCAAGGTGTAGCAAAGGATGATGTATATTTATAAATGTATTTATACCACTATATCATGTGTATATATAATATATTTATAACCACTTAAATTGTGAGCCAAGCCATGTAAAAGGACCTACTTTTCTAAGAGCAAAAAAAAACAAAACAAGCAAACAAATAATCTTCTTTCTGAGACTTTGCTTCATTAACACTTGAAGCCCTCATAATGAGATCAGTGCTTGGGTCCCTCCTTATCTCTTATAAGAGACCCTGTAGAGGTGAGGACCACATAATGACCAAGGAGAAAGAGATCCATCAGTTTTTGCTGTGAAGGATCATCTAAGATGGCTGTGTTTCTATTCTGTCATATTGATTATGTGGTCACAGAAATAAAAACCTATTTCTTTACCACTACACTTTCTTCTTCTCCCTCTTTCCTACATGCTGGCCCAGCACTGTTCAGTCTATTTTACATAGTCAATATTTTGTTCACATCAACTGATGTCAACCTACAAAGAGAAGAACAAATTTTAAATCATCCAGGGAAACACAAGAGCCTTACTTCTCTCTTCCTGTAACTATCAAGACTGACAATCTTCACCCACCCTTTCTAGGACTCGATCCAAGGGCCTCTCATGCTAGGTGAGCACTGTACCAGGAGCTGCACCCAGCCTGAGAGATGATTTTTGATGTATCAGTGTTTGACAAGCATAGTTGTTGACTGTAAGTAAACCAAAACATCACACGACACCAAATGCTTTCTCTTCCTATGTGTTCTTGTTTTTCTTTTGTACTTTCTTGAATCACCTGAGTTTTTATAAAGATTTCTTGTTTCTCTTACCAGCTATCTGCCTTTCCTAGGCCTCTTACATGTGAATGTTGAGCCCACAATCCACAGTGGTTTTATTTTTTTTCCTCTACTCAAAACTGACCAAAGTTATTGGCTTTTTACTTTGCTAGACCAACAAACTATCTTATGTTTACGTACTGGTTTACATTGTTATTTATGTGCTAATTGTTAAAATGTAAATTAAATATAAATGGTCATGCTTTACCAATGGTTGTCTGGTGTCTTGAGTGAAGGGCCAGTGAGCAGCATCTTACCTGGGCTGCAGGGATGGCTCCAGACCACATTCTGTACAGAACAGAATTTGCTTCTTCCTGCCTCCACCCCTATTCTGTTTCCAGTAGCACCAGTCACGATGCCCTAATGTTCCCCACCTCCGGGACTGTTCTAGAGGGTGTGATCTGATGGGGTGGCAATGACTGGGGGGGGGTCTCATAACCCAACAGTATAAGATTCTTCTATAAGAGCTGCAAGCGTCTTCTAAGAAAGGCATCTCAAACTCAGCAAGTGGGGCAAGATTACTAACTTTTCGGAATTTTGCAATTGTTTTATTTTGTGGGTGAACATAAGTGGTTACTAGTTGAGAGGACTTAGATTTCAAAAATTTCTTCCTAGTTTGTGTATGTATGTGTGTGTGTGAACTCAGCCCTCTGGCAGGTGGGAAACCCTGGGAAGTGGGTTCTAGGAGCACTGCCCATTGATGGTGTCAAGAGTTGCTATAGTAACTAACAGTAGCAGCCATAAGGAACGCCTTGCATCTCACTTGCCCCCATTAGATCTTAACGTGGGAGGTAGATTTGCTACTTGTACATTTAAAATGAAATTAGCAGAACCTGGGCATTGTTAGTGTGAAACCCAGGACTGTGATGGCATAACCAAGGACCCCAAGAGTCACGTGGTGAGAATGAAGTCTGCTAGTTCATGGATGTTCCAGAAACTAACCTGTCTCCAGGGGAAAGGCAAAATAAATTCTAAGAAAAAAATGTTCCGCTTTAAACTTGAACACTTAAAACTGCCTGATACTTTGTTTTTACTGTTTCTTCTTTAAATTCACTTAAACATCTGTGCCAAGAATTTGAAGTACTGCCAACATGTAACTGTGGAGTTAAGAAAACCAGAACCCTATTGTCATAAATGTGCCGGATCGTGCTGGTTATACTCCTAAATTCTACAGAACCATTATGGTAATAATTTTTCAAAACAAAGCCCAGGAAGATCCAGAGTATAACAGTTACAACTATAAATCATAGTTTTTTTACTTTGCAGATGATGTCTTTTTGTCTTGAAAGGTACGTATCTTGAGAACACTTGTGGATGGGCTTGGCCTGTTTAATGAAACATTGCATGGAAGGGTAATATTTGCTATGATCCCAAGTCCACCAGTCAAAGTTCATACTGCTGGGCTGAGGCTTAGCACAGTCATTTGAGGAGCAAGCAGGACTGAAGCAGTCACCTTTTTCTGGCATTTTCCTTAATTAAATAAAAGCTCTATGCAGTGTACGGCATCACAGGAGTTTATGGGCACATTTCTAGATTTTTTTTTCCCTTGGAGGAAATATCAATTTCAAGCCCTTAGAAAGGTGAGAGCTAATTCCCCTCTGTGTGTGTGTGTGTGTGTGTGTGTGTGTGTGTGTGTGATGCCTTCTCCAAGAGAAGATAATGAGAAAAGGCCAGCATAGAGGAATGAAAGTAATTATAGGCACATGGCAAAGGATTTCTAATGTAAAACCAGGCTTCTAGGGTAATATTCTGCCTAGAAAGGAAGGCTGTACCCCAGAGCAGTGAGCTACACGAATTGATGAAAAGGAGAAAAGTTAGATCAAATATCACTGAGCCAGTCCAGAAGACACTTAAATTTTCTTTGAGCAGTTATAATGTTTTTCATCTATAATATGTCTGTTTCATTACTAACTTCTGGCCAGAAGAAATCAGATCATTCTGAGCATCAGCTACCTTTTTGGAGTTCCCTTCTCAGTAGATAGTGGTTGCAAACAATGTTCCAGGACCCACAGCTAAGCCTCCCGTGACATCCTTTCTCAAGCTTCAAGGACACAGAACTCCCGAGTCCATCTGCTCTCAGTGCTGCTGAACCAGCTCCTTAAATAAATGAAAAGCAATTTTAGTCTCAATACAGCCTTAATCATGTAATTCAGGCAAAAACTACAGCCAGCCAGATTCAAAAAATCTTATTTTTAACCAGATTTATGCAAATACTCTCTCCATTGCCGAGAGTCCCACAACATTATAAACTAAACAAACCTTCTCATTTGCTCTTCTAGGTTTGACAGATACCGAACCAGAATTGGCAGTGTATACATTTTCTTTTCTCTGAATTTTGGATGGTTTTCTTCATCATAAATGTGAATGTAGAGGAAGGGGGAAGAGAGAGGAGGGAAATGGGCTATAAAAAGAATTTTTAAAAATATATAAAAGTAAACATGAATGTAGTCATCTTGTAGTTTTCTTCTACTTCCACCGAGAAAGACAGGAAGTGACAGCTAAGTACCAGTGAGTAATTTTGGTAAGAAATTCTCCAGTGTGTTAACAAAAGGGTTTTGTCCTTATGGAATTATGGCAAAGTGCCACATCTTTAGGCATCAGAAGGATTCACCTGTGGGTGACAGTGACTGGCTGTTCTCCGTTGCCATCGAGGAGCACAGCAAAAGAAACAAAATGAAACCACGGCAGAGGGACTAGAGTTTAAACTGAGAAGACTCTTGAAGGCGTATGACACACTGGCTCCTTCCTGTGGAAGGGAGCAGAGTTTCCTTGCTTGGAATCAGCTGGCTTGAAAGTACAGGGGGAAAAAAAAAAAAAAAAGCTCTAACGAGCACTTTGTAGACCTACAACTCAAACATTTCTATCAACTTGATATGTGATCGTGGACCTTGGACGAGAGAGACACAAAGCTTTGGTACCTGAGTTTTTAAAAATGTTTTTCAGGCCACCTAAGAGATGCTATATGTATGTTTAGACAAATCAGGAGAACCTGTCCAATTCTGAGCAAGAGTCCAGGATACCATGAGATGAAATTTGCTGGGTGTTTTAGAATATTTTAAAAATTATTGGGACTGGGAATACAGTTCAGCGGTGCAGCAGCTACCAAGCAAGTGTGAGGTCCTGAGTTCAATTTCCGGTACCAAAAACAAAAACAAAAAAAGTTATTTTACACTAGAGTTCCCAGAGATTCAAAAAGAAGATAGAAAATGAGACACAGCATCATTGTCTCCTAGCATTACCTCTGGCACTGTGTAAGGCACACTGGAGGCCAGGCATCGTCCCGGGCTGTTAGTTCTCGGAAGGAGGAGAGACCATCGCTGCCTCTGCTCCTCCCATCAGCACCGCGTCCCTTGAGCACTAGCTCACATCCACGCAGGCAAAAGTTCCCCCGCCAGAACCTTTTTGCCTCCCCAGTCTTAGTACAATAACCTGAGAGTGATGTGCCATGAGGATCAAAACTGGGGTCCCTTGATGCTTTCTTCCATGGCTTGCAAGGCCAACGTGTAAAAACACACAAATGTGCGAAGTGGTACCAGGAGCTCCTGTTCTTGTGGGAAAATTCAATGAACCAGAAAAATGACAGGCTCAGTTCTAGTCCTGGCTCAGCCCTTGGGTGACTGTGTGCTCTCAAGAAAGTCACGGAACTTTACTGGGCCTCCACTTCCTGATCTTTGAAATGAAGAATCATTCCTAGATTATCTTCCTGCTTTTTTGGAAGTGTGACACGTTTGCTATGATAAGATTCCATCATTTTCTCCCATTTCCTTTGGAACTCTGATCACGGTATAGGCAGTTATGTGTAATTTAGATGGCAGAAGTCAGAGAAGATGGAAACGAAGGAGAAGCCCGTATGGAAACAACTGTTGTGGCTTCTTTTGGCGAAAGGGAGTGAGCTCACAAAAGTCCTAACTGGTCAGAACTGTGCACTTTCCCCAGGAACTAATATGTTCATCTGAAAGGAATCAGAGTCCTTTTAATGGAAATAAAGGGCTGTAGTTAAATCAAACCTCAGCTAGACTTAAGTGCTGTGGATTCTAAGATATTTCATTTAATGAGTTTTTGTTTTTCTTCTTGGGTCTTGTTTTTTCTTTTTAAGCAAATGCACACTTGTAGGACAAGCAAAAAAAGATTTAAGTTTGTTGCCACGAAAATAGTGGGGGATAGAAATACAGGCAGCTAATTAAGAGAAGAACCCAATAAAGAGACCCTACAGGAGACGTTGAATGGAAACATTTCAGTTAGTAAAATACTCAAGGGCCTCAATACCGCTTTAACGGTTCTAAGTTTTAAAAAGGGAATAAAGAAAAATTAAGCAGAGAGAGGGAGGAGGAGAGAGGGAAAGGTTAAGTAAGGCAAGATAGAAACTGTGAGTAGATAGATGTGAAAGGGGCTGAAAATAAGTGAAAAGTGAAAAATTGCTTTATGAATAAACCGTTAAAAAATAGTGAGTGAAAAAGCGATTGTGCTTCCAGTTATTACTGAATCACAAGCTGGTGGAAGCCAGCGGCTGACCTGAGCAGCGACTCCACGCTTAACCTACATTGCAGCAGTTGGTGGCAGCAGCTCCTGTGGGCGGACACCGTTTTCTACTTGAGTGTTCAGTTTCATTGTGATTTCCCTCCATCGCAGACAGTGTGGCCATTTTACCACTCTGAGCACACACAAGACAGGGCTTGCTCGTCTCCCTGACCTGCTAACACTGCAGGGTGGGTGAAAAGCTCAGCAGGACCCGCACAGCGCAGACAAGCTGAGGCTGAGGGGGAGGGGCAGGGCAGGACAGGGGGGCATCTTTCTGAGAGAAGGAGAAGCTGAAAAGCTGGTGAGGCCTGAAGCTATTGCCTGCCTTTGCCTTTTCCTGAAAGTGACAAGGTCATGTCCCACTCGGTGTTCTCCGTCTTTCCTGGTGGTGTGTGCCCACAGGGTTACAGTGGGCCAGACACGAGTGTCTCCTGGGCTGAGAGTTGAGGGATTATCCTCAGGAGCACATTAGGTCTCAGGCATACTAGATGAGATGCTAAACAGACATCCCAGCAGCAGCAGCAGCAGCAGCAGCAGCCTTGCATAGGGAGTATAAGGAAGTGAACCGGTCCTTCCAGTGTGACTCTGCCCTCCTCCCAGAGCCTCCAGAAAGAGGCCAATGAGGAATGAGCAGAAGTGCTCAGGCGCCAGCGGAAAATAGGCCTTGTGCCGTGCAGAGGGGCTGGTGCCAAGTGGTACAAGCCAGTCCCCAAGCTGCAAGGCTGCATGCATTCACAGTCGGAGGAGAGACCACAGTTCTGTTTCTCCGCACGTCTAGTTTTTGCCCAGTATGCTCCAGTGGAAAGGAGGTGAAAAGCAGGTGGCCACAAATTCCAGGACAAATTGTATAGAAGCGCTTTCTCAGTGTTCTTTATCAGTATCACCCTCCTTAAGCACGCCCTCACCCCTGTGACAGACTCGGGGGGGCATGTGGCTCTCCAGTGTCCTCGGGGCTGAGGAAGCCAGCCCAGGGAAACTTGGCCCCTAATGATCCATGAAGTTGCTAACCCATGCACACAGCTGGGTACACAATCTAAGAAAGAGTCTAGTTCTAGTGAACCTAGGCCATTTTTAATAACCTGGGTAAAAGTTTAGTTTTGCCTATTGGTGAGAAGGGCTGAAGTTTTCTTGAGAGCTCCACAATACCTCTTCTTGCTATTGCCACAGGAGGTCCCTGGCCTTTTGCTGGTGGGAAAGTTAAAGACAACATGCTTTCTTCCTTGGGTTTCTTTGCACAAGAGTAGATAGGGTTGGGCTTTGAGTATCTCCAGCCTACAAATGGGAAAACTAGGCATGGAAGGCCAAGAGAAATGCCCAAGACACCTAACAAGTTCATGCCAGGTTTGGTGTATGTGCTGCCACAGTGAGCACATCATACTAGGTTTGGAAACCAACTCTGCTCTCTACACTAGCAGATTAGACAATGCTCCTATGGCCCAGCTGGGGAGGACCCAAAAGAGTTGCTGCTATTGTTTGTACTTAGGACAGGCTTGCCAAAACCGCAGAATTTTATAGTATTAAACTACTGTCTTTTGCTTTGTAAGGAGCTTGGCTTCTAACTAGTTCTACAGATATGTCAGGAAGGAGGAGATGGGGAGATGGAGAACCATGGCCACCATTAGTCTGAATACATCTCATTCCTCATGCCATACACCAACTCACATCTCTGAAGATGAGCTGAACTCATTTCAGATTCCCCCCTTAATTGAAAGTTTCATCACTCTGGGGGTGCCCAGTTCCCCTAAACAGTGCTGGAGTGATTTTTGCATTTCTGGTGCTACAGCAGAAGGGTAGGTGACAGGCTTCAGTAGTTCTGTGTCAACCTCAGGTCAACAGTATTCCAAAAAGAAACAGAGGTACTGAGCTAGTCCCACCCCATCAAAGTATGCCTCAAAGGCCTGGCAACTGCAGGTGAAGGGCATAGTTATTTTCAGGTGGAAGGAATTGGGAGATTTCAAGAATTCAGCTGTCATTTGGATTAAACTAGCTTTATAGTTTATTCCATTTGAGAGTATGGGGTCTGTGTTTTCTCTGCAAAGAAAGGGAAACATGTAAATGGATATGTTCTCTGTTTCAAGTTCACATTAAAAAAAAAACTCGCTTCAGGGTTTAAGGAGGTATGCTGTCCATTTTAAATATGGCCATATAGAGTTAACCAAAAGACTTGGAGACAGAGATGAAAGTGAGAAAGAGCAGTCTGGTCTACGTTTTTGTTCCTAGGCAGTGGAATCTCAAAAGGCCTGACTCCTTTCAGGATTATCTAAAGAGTTTCTGTGTGCCCACCTGCTATGCAGCTTTTGCAACCAACAGAAATCCTTGAAGATTTATAGTCACATTGCTTCAAATTGGTAGTTTTTGTCTCCTCTAGTTTTGACCTACACGTGGATTCCAGACTAAAAATTACATTATCCGAAGCAAATCATTCAACCCATCTTAGATAGGTTACAGCTGTTTCAACCTTTTCTTCAACTTGAGTGTAATAACATATTATTATTGCTCATCTATGGCCTGAAGAGTTATGTGGCCTTAAAAAGACTGGCTGAAAAGAAAGAAAAGGAAGGAATCCTCTAAAACTGGCGATATTCTGCAACTTAGAAATGGGAGAAGCACCTCTTAAATCCAGGTCTGAATCTTATTCCCATCAGAGAAGAGTCGGAAAGTGCTGGATGGCAATGACCATTTGCTAGCAGGGCCTCTTGTAGTGAGCTCTGCTGAGGGCCAGTGGGTGCCTGCTGGGCTTCTCCAAAGGACAGGCAGCTGTTTGTGAAAGATTTAGAATATTTCTGAAACATTTTAAAAGAAAAAGAAAAAAGCGGGGTAATGTCTGTGCTGAAGGTACACAGACTTCCTTCCGTACTTGGTTTTTCTCCCTTCTAAGGGCTGTTTGAAAGTTTTTCCTGTGCTTCTAACTGAGCAGAAACCACATCACGTCTTTTGTCACCATCTTTGCTCACCACTGGAGACCCTGGTGGTTAGAGAGGGAAAGTCCCTTTCAGTGGTGCCTGTGGGGTAGAAGGTGTTGGGGGCCGGGAAGAAGAGAGAGGAGAGGGCCTTGAGCTCACCTTGCTGGCTCAGACAAGCTCTTCAGTGCTCAGAGCAGCAAAGTGTGTCTTTTGGGTAGTCCACGGTGTGCTGAGCCTCCTGGGGCGAGGGGAGCAGATCATGAAGCAAAAGAAAGAGTATTTACTTCAAGAGCTTGGTGGCTCTGGGAAGTATAAACATGGGTCTCGATGACTTCTGGGCAGCCCAGGGATAAGATATCTCCTCCTTCCACTGGGCCAGCGGGGCCCAAAGGAGCATGAGGGGTTTAGAGCACAGCTGTGTATCTGGTTTAAACTGTTTTAGGACAGACTCTGTAATGACATTTCTTTTTCTTTTTATTGTGGTAACGCACACACACACACACACACACACACACACACACACTAACACAAACTGTACCATCTTAATTATTTTTAAATGTTCAGTACAGTAGTGGTATCTTTATGTACCTTGCTGTGCATCAGATCTCTAGAACTTTATCTTGCAAAACTGAAACCGTACATTCATTGAACAATGATTCCCATTTCCCCTTCCCCTCAGCTTCTAGGTAGTGACATTTCTTGATCATGCGACTAATCATGTGTGGTATTCTTCGGTTAAGTCTTGATTTCCATACCAAGACCTGTTTTGAGTTCACACACAAACCGACCTGCTCGGGGAGCAGTTCAGATTCACTCTGTCGTGAATATTCATCACTCACGGTAGGTCACAGTCACAAATGCAAGTCCTCAGTACTCTGACCAGGCTGCAGGTGTTTACGGAGTTGTTATGTGCCCCACCAAACCAGCCAGGAATGAAAATAACAATCACCTCTTTACATGCTTACAAGCCTCCTGGGCTATTGCACATGTAATTGAGAGCCGCCATCTTGTCTGCTGTCTCTCAGTGGAATGGAATGCCCGCGCCAGCCTTTTGGTGGCTTGCAGCATCTTGGGAGGAGGACTTTCCAGTCCACCTTGGTTGAAGTCCGCTTTGCTAGCAGGGTGTTTGTGTTCTGGTTGCTCCGCGACACTTCCTCATACAAGTCACTCGGAAGCAAGTCCTCCCTGCACATTTTCCCTGGAACCAGAGCAGGGGGCGGGTAAATACTCTCACCCAATCAGAACCATCAATTTATCATGCCCTGAAAATAGAGTTGTCCCTCCAGTCTGTCCTGCTCCCTCCCCCAGCACGGTGGCTTGGTAGGGATGGGGAGGACGGCTGGCTGGCTTTGAGCAATGCCACATTCCAGGGGAGCGGTTCCTCCACATTCACCACACACTCGGGCGTGTTGTACCTCGTGCCTGCAGCCACCCTTGAAGTGTTGTTGTTACACAACAGTCATGAACTCTGGAATGTCTCTAGTCATTTACGGCGTGATTCTGTCACTGTAAATGACACTGTCAGGCTGCAAGACCCATAGTGCAATTGGCTTGTTTTTCAATAGCTCATAGTCCCGCCCAGAACAGGGCAAAGCTCTCAGGCTTTGAAAATGAACCTCTTACTCTGAGACTCCTAAGACAGTCGAAGTGCCAGGGAAATGAAATACAGGAATAGATTACAAATCACACTCCAATAGTCTTACAGACCCATTAAAACACACTGAACTGTTTGACCATGTAATTTGTAGATAAGCTTTCTAGAAATTAGCTGGGCACTTCTTAGAGTGACATTTTGTCTTCTCTCACTCTTGCCTTGGTTTCTCCTTCTTTGGTTCATTTCCTTCGTGAGAGAAATGAAGAGAGCAAGAGATTAAGGTTCCAAAGAACATATGATTCATGAGTCACGTCTGTTTTTCCTCTGTAGTACTCATTTAAAATGGCATCATTCCAGGAGAAGAAACAGAAAGTAAAAACGAACTTAAATGCAGCTTCTGATGCTTCTGTGATTCGATAATAATTATGAAAATAATGCCTCACATTTTATTCTGTAGAAGTTCCTAGGTCTGTTCTAATCATCTCAATCTTATCCCCACAAGTTCCCTTTGAGATAAGATTATTGTCCTCATTTTGCATAAAAGGAAAAAAGAAGCCCAGAAAGATCAGATAAATTAGATAACTGAAGAAAACTTTATTCCAGTGCCCACAGAAAATATTCTTAAGTAACTTCCTTAACATCTCATAGTCACTATCATCAGAGCTACCACTTTCCTAAATCATGGCCACATCAGCAGAGCAGTCTTACTCCACAAAATGTACGGATCTTTAAAGACAGCTGTTTTAAACAGGAAGGCTACACTTTATTGTGTATTATCAGGTTTGAAATTTTGGGGAAATGCATGAAATGTAACTTACATGATCTTGTATTCTTTGACCCATTTCCTCCAAGGGAAAAAAAATTGCTTAGAAAATCTTCCCTACTGGCCATTTTATTTTTTAATCCTTCTGTTAGGTAGATTGAAC
The DNA here is from genome assembly GCA_004363535.1 of Dasyprocta punctata. Classification (NCBI taxonomy): domain Eukaryota; kingdom Metazoa; phylum Chordata; class Mammalia; order Rodentia; family Dasyproctidae; genus Dasyprocta; species Dasyprocta punctata. The sequence goes on along the minus strand of RJWM01000205.1, from coordinate 218,085 downwards.
CAGAACATGAATCCTAAGATTTATTTATTTATTTATTTATTTTCCTCAAGTTGTAGGTTTGTTATTCTAATAAGGAAAGATAAATCCAGTATTTTTATTCACTCATTCATTCATTCACTTGTTCACTAAGGGAGCATTTATTGCCTGTCTATCATACTTCAAATATCAAGCCAACCTGGGTTGAGGTCAGTTATCAACAAGACCAGGATCTTGACTTCGAAGAATTACTTGTCCCAGGAGGGAGAGGGCAATGTATGATTTGATTAAGGTATTGGCCCTTTCTAAATAAATTATACTAATAGCTTTTAAGAGAGAACAAATTTATTTGGAAACACAAACACCCAGCTTTGAGTTTTGTAACTAATTTTATAGGTGTTTTAGGTTTCTTTCGCATATGCTTATCCTTAGTTTTGAAAGGTTGAGTAAGAACAGTGTACATTCTATGTTTGGACTCAGATGTCTGACAAGAAATCTCATATTCCACTTTTTATATATGGACTAGCTCACACAGAACAATGCTAGAACAGAATTACAATAACAATCTGGCTACACCCCAAAATAGAAATCTGAGTAAATATGACTGCAGATTGGTTTCTAGGTAGCTTTTTTGAGGCCAGAATTTCTGAATAAGATCATAAACAAAGATTTAAATTGTTTTCAAAATGTTTATATCTTTTAAAATAATAAAACGGTCTCTGCTGAGATGTCCTAGGTTTTAACCTTCAACTGTCCTAGCATCTCATCAGAATGCACAAAATCATTTCAGCGAGCCATTATTTTTTTCAAAACAATGTGCTGCAGAACCGCAGCAATAATGTGGGTGTTGGTGGCAAGGGGAATGTTGGTGTCACGAAATGAAAGAGCATTCAGGGGGTGGGGTGTTGGGGAGCTGGTGATCAGGAGACCAGGGTTCACTCCTGGTTTGGTCAGCTGGGTGACTTTAGCAAAACATGTAACCTCTCCGCATCTCTTTCCACATCTGTGAAATGCAGCAGTTAAACTAGATGATCTCTAAGTCCACGTCAACAAATTAGTGCGTGTAAAGTGCGTTGCTCCTTTTAATAAAGTCGTATTAACATTTAAAAGAGTTGTTGAAACATTAGCCATTAGCGGGTGGTGCTCCCTTCTAGCCACTCGGCCTGGCAGTGCTGTGGGAGGCCTTGCTCTGCAGCTCTGGGCTCGGAGTTCGGGGAGGAATTGATGACTCAGCACAGGGCCGGCTGCCCGCCCGGTCAGGGCCACACGTGCCCAGGTGGGCCTTGTCGTGAGAGAGCTGCCAGCACACGGGGGTGAGGCAAGAGCTTGAAATGTAGACTATTTGAATAGCTACTGGGATTCCAGGGCACTTGGCTCAAGCTGAGGAGTGTCAGCCTGCGTCCCTCCTCACACTGTCACCTTGGGTAATCATGCTCCGCAAATCACTCTTGCATTTCACGGCCTTGTGGCATCCACACTTCCTAGTCCGCAGGGTTGTAGAACTCGTTGTTTTCCAGTCCTGAAGTGTGAGGACAAGGTTTTATTAGTTGAGGGTGGGGTAAAAGAATGAATTCGGATACTCTTCTTCCACAAAATGGGTCTGCTTCCTCCTTGTCACGGAAAGGAAAAGAGAGAAGGAACAAAGAAAACAAGCAATCCCTTTCCCTTGAGGGCAAAGGAAACTTACTACCTCAAAAAAAAAAAAAAAAAAAAAAAAAAAAAAAAAAAAAAAAAAAAAAAAAAAAAAAAAAACCTTGTGTCAATACTGGAGTTCTTTTAGATGGAGAGCTGGAAAAGTCTAGAAAATACTCATAAATATTAATACGTTTGTGTGTGTGAAAAACTATTTTGTTTTTAAGGGATAATGGGTTGCAAAACTACAGACCTGTATGATCTTTAAGCTATGAGATGTCGACATAATTGTTTTGAGACCAACCAATCGGACCATACATTTTGTACTACCCAGTTATAATGAGTGTTCATTAAACATGATAACAACACCCTCCTTGTTTGTTAACAAAGGCACATTCTCTTCCGTATCACCAATGACAGCTGCTGCAGAACAGTTAAAGGCATCTACTCATTCTCTTTTTCCAGATTTATTCCAGAGTTGTCATGCGGTTAGAGTGTGCTTTTCCTCCTGATTTATCCTCCTTCTTTTTCTCTTCCTTCTCTTTTTAAAATCTTCCTCTATGTATCAGGTATTTTGCCCAATGCTTAACTTTACCTTTACCAGGTCACTGGGGCACTGTTTTGTGAGCTGACGCCAACGTTACTAAATGGAATTCCAAGAGCTAGAGACATCTGCCTTCCTCTCAAAATGACAGATTTCTTTTCAGAGGAGTTGTTTATGCCTCTTGCTATGCCAGCCAATGGGGTTATCTCTTCTGAGTGTGCACAGAACATATTCTAAAAGCATGTTTTATTTTTATCTATTGTATTTTATTTTACTGGTGTGTCCTTTGGCTGGTTCTCTGTGATTTATGAAAGTCATTTAGCATATCAAATATCACTTGCTACTCTCCAAAGTATCATAACCACAAGTGAGGAGTTTAATTCATTCATCCAACATCTATCTGAGACTCAACCTCTGTGTATAATGCTGTTTTGCTTTTGGAGTCACAGGATAGCACTATGTCTACCCAAGTTCTTCAGGGCACTTGTGATCTCATTGAAAAAGTAGACATTGACACATGAGAATAAAACTAACAGCACAAGGCAGTGCATGACAAGACACCGTGGTATGCTCAAGAATGTTCACCACAGAATTATTTTATATAGCAGCATTATATCCATTAACAGAAGACTGAGTAAACATGATCATCTATATAATGGAATATTATGCTGCTATTTAAAAGGAATGGAAGGGTAGGGAGGCAACTCAGATGCAGAGAGCTTGCCTAACATGTTGAGGCCCTGGATTCAATCTCTAGCACCATTAATAATAATAATAATAATAATGATAACAACTGGGTGTAGTGGCACATGCCTGTAATCCCAGTATTTCGGAGGCTGAGGGAAGAGGATCACTGCAAGCCAGAACTACATGGAGAGACCCTGTCTCAAAAAACCAAAAAAAAAAAAAAATAATAATAATAATAACAACCAAGACAATGAGGCAGTTCCATGCGTGTTAAAATGGAAACACTCCAGGACCAGGGATTTAGCTCAGGGCTGCAGCATCTGCCTGAGGTCCTGAGTTTGATTCCCAGTACCCCCCAAAGTAAAAATAAAACAAAATAAAATGGAAACACTCCAAATATAGCTTTAAAACAAAAAGTAATTATGTAATAGTGTGTATTGTGCTTCCATTTGTAAAAGGAAAAAATAGAAACACATTCATAATCTTAGTCTTTTATTTTCTGTAGTAAATGGGATTGAACCAAGAGCCTTTGCATTGAACTGTATCTCAGCCCTTTGTAAAAAAACAGTTTTTGAGGCAGGGTCTTGCTAAGTCACTAAGTTGTCCAGGCTGAGCTCCTGCCTCAGCCTCCAGAGTGCTGGGATTGCAGGTGTTTGCAACCTTGCTGGCTGCAAAGTTTTATTGAGTGCTTTTTCTTTTTCATTGCTGGAGGACAAACTGAGGGTTTTGTACATGCTGGGGAAGCTGTCTGCCACTGAGCTGCACCCTCTGCTCTGCTTGAGTATCTTTGAGCAGATAACCAAGAATCTGGAAATCACGGATGTCTCTAGGGAAGAAATAGATTAGGGTATGGAGTGGAAGAAGACTTACTCTACCTTGGATATTATTTTGTGTTTTTTGAATTTTGTGCCACGTAAATGTACTGTCAAAAATTTTCAACAATATTTACAATATGTCATAATCCTCCAGCCAGCTCTTCACACTGAAGGCAGGTAAACATTCAGTTAGAGATAAACAGAGAAATCTTTTCAAAGAGATTCAAAGAATAAATGCTCTGCAAGAAGTTTTGAATTGGTTCTACTAGAGGAAGGGCTGCGTGATTCCTGCCCTGCCTCCTCTGAATCAGTTCCAAAGCAATGCTTCTGGCACGAGAAGCATGACACAAGGGGTTCTGATAAACTCGTGCTATGCAGCATGGCATTTTATTTAGGTCAGAATTTCAACATGATTATCCCAAAGGGAAAGGCCTGGAGGAGCACAGGAGAGCAAGCTGGAAGTCTTCCTTCCCCAGAACCCGTGCTGACTGTCACGCTCGTGTGTATCCTCTGTCACTTGCCTTTATAGCAATCTTTATTAGTAATGGGTTATATAAAATCTCCTGTCTCAGATCTGGAAATCATGTGTGAAGAATAAGACAGTAAAGAAAGTTGATAACTTTTGTCTCTTTTTTTCTAAAAGAAAAAAAGACAAAACCTTAGAAATTAGACTACTTTTTAAAAAAAATTTAATGATGGTCAAAGTCTTCCTTGCTTTGATCCCATTTCTCTTTTTGCTCTTCATGTGAGTGTCCCTTGTCTACATGATCAAGTCAAGTCTGGAGGCACCAGGTCCCATTGGTGGAGTTGACAAATGCCTCATCACCCATGGCACTGACCTCTAACAGCTTATCAGAAGTCTTACCTGTGCAGCTCTGAGGAGGTTTACTTTCTATTTACCAAAACTGAACTTCCTCTCCATAATGACTTCAGAAATTGGACTTTGGGCCAGTTGGCATTCATAGGGACAAGAACGAGCTTATCTCAGTCCTGCCATGAATCACTGCCTCTTCCCACCCATTTCAACAGACCTCTGACTTAATTTAGTCTCATCTAATTCCTCCTGCTGTTTTTAGTGGGATTTCCACCACCTCGGCCACATGAGTCAAAATGGATCATCCAGCTGCTAAACAAATTAAGGTATTTGTTTGGAGCTGAATGTTTACAATGAAAACCACCAATCGTCTTGGTTTTTCATGTTTTTACAGCCTGGAAATTTAGCAACAAGCAGAATACCTCTCCATTCCTGCACAGACGCAAGGGACTTTCTTATTTCTTGACTTTGATTGACTAATGCTTGGCTTCCATTGAATGCTTCGAAAGTTCTACCCTGTGTCCAGCACCCCAGGTTGTGATGAATAAAACAGTGTCAGCACCTCAGCTAATCTTCATTCTTCATTTCCAGTCACAGCTCAGGGGTTCTACAATCTGACTCTGGAAATGACTCAGCCAGCAGTTGGGAGGTGGGGATGGAAACTGCACCACTAAATTAATTATGCCACATTTTCAGGCTTTGTCCTTTCATTTACCAAGTAGGTGTTTAATTAACAACTCAAGCCTGCACTTCCTTACAGGCAAGTTTTGCATTTCACGAGATCATAAAACTAAAGAAAAAGTCAACCAAGCTTACTTCTCCCTCAAGGAGTGAGTCCTTGCCCCTGGCCTGACCCCGACCGATTACTTTCATTTCTTACTCCTTCCTTGTAGGACTTCTGTGTGTACAATAAGAAAGTATCCCAGAAGGGCAGTGAGTCCTCTTCACCTGTGAAGTGCTTACTGGTTGATTCTACTCCCGTGACTACGTTTACTACTATCTCCCTCTTTCTTTCTTTTACCTGCATTACGTGTCAGATGTTGGCAGATTATTGCATTGTCACTGAGATTTAGAAAATAGTTATTTTGGCACAAATAGGTACAGTGTATCCCCATAGCTTCTTTGTTCCTCCATTTTTCTATCCCATTCTTTGGTAAAAATATTAATAACTGATTATTTAGTTAAAAAGTACTTTAACAAAAGTTTTAAATTTTTAATAAGTAAAAACGCATTATGTAGTAAAGTTATCTACATTTACTTGATTATTTCTCATTTTCCTTTTCCTTGAAGCAGAAGGGAGGGATAGAGGAAATTTACCCTTGTTCTGACGCAGGACCTATTTATTTTATTTTTGTTGAAACAGGGTCTCACTGTGTAGCCCAGGCTGGCCTCAAACTCTCACAATCCTCCTGCCTCAGCCTCCCAAGTGTTGGGATCACAGATATGCACCACCACCCCTGTCCTCAGAACCAGTTTTTAGTCCTGGCCTTCTCTTTTCCCTGACTAAATATAGGTGTTAATGTTTACCAGGTGCTCTACTGATAATAACTCATATAGTATCCAATAACTGTATCCACATCCCTTTACCAACGAGATGGCTGGGGCCTTAATGCTATACCTCTCTGCCTCCCACCAGCTGTATGCCACCTAGTCACAAGTAAAATACACACACACACACACACACACCCTTACATTTTAAAGTGATCCATCTGTACACTTGGCATCTTTGAGCTTGGCCACGGTTTTCTGTGGGGAAGTCTAACGTGACAAAAGCAACACAGAATTTAAACTATAATACAGAAATCCCATACATTCCCAGGGTTTATGGTATTTTGATAAGACCTCATCCTTTCACAATGCTGACCTCTGATACACCAGCAAGGGTTCCATAAGATCCAGTGCTAATGCCCAACTCATGGATTATTAGCTGAACCCCTCATTTAGAGTTTTTTAGACTCTATTTACTCCTACTTTATACATCACCCTAAAAGGGCAAAGCATCTACTTTCCAGTCCACAGAAGAATCAAAACAACAAATCAAAAGGCCGAGTCAAAAGAAAGATGCTGCTAACCAACTTTCTAGGTGTGAGTCACAGAGGTAGCTGAAATGGATCAGAAAGAAGAGCTTCACAAGGCACAGAGGTGAGACCGTCAGCACAGGAGATGACCCAGCCTCCCTGACGTCCACACACAGAGCAGCTGCATCTGTCACTGTGTCCTTAAGTCATCAACACAAGGACAGACCATCCCCCACGTAACATGGTGAAGAGGCTCACGACTTCTTGAAAGGATTTCTATATGATTAAGTTTTTATTTCCTGAGAGATATCAGAAGCATCAAGAATAAAAATGACTCATTCCCAAAGATTTCTAGATGGTCAAGTTATTTGCATGCAAGTTATCCAAGTGATAGGCACTTTGTCATTTATTAAGCCAGGTTCTGATGATCGTGACTTTAAATCATTGAGTGACAGGTTCTCAGTTGTGAAACAGTAATTAATATGAACTTTATGAGTCTATAAAGCATGTAGGACTATTGCAGGGGACCTTGCATTTCTGCTAGTGCAGGTTTCATGACTGACTTTGTCAAGAGCTCACGCTGGAACTGTAGTTAGTTTGCATACATGAGAAGCCTCGTAATCTCTTCGGAGGGCCTGGGTCAGGTACAAAGGCCTGGATCTTTGTACATGATCCAAGTCTTTTTTCATAATGGTACTTTACTTCCTAAAACACAAATATATGATTTTACAAGAGAGAAAGGAACTGGGTTTCTGGCACATTTTTGTGTCATGATTTAACTTAATTCCTTGTGTTCAAAATGAACCTATTAGATTTAAACTGGCTAAATAAAGCAATATGTTTCAGATCCAACAGAATATTTTTCTTCACTCTTTCAATCCACACATACTCAAAATTCCAATATTCTGACCAGTCTTTGGTGAAAGAGTGTTTTAAAATATTCTGTTATGGAATTTTTTAAGCATCACAAAGATAGAAAAAAATATCATAATGAACTTTCATATACCTATCACCCAGTTTCAACTGTTATCAATATATTTTCAGTCCTAAGCACTATGCCTTAGTGTGTCTATTTGAACTCCTTCTATTTAAATTTTCCAGCAGGCTGGAAATATTTGGCGCTGGCCTCCAGTAAAGCAGACCAACCAGGCATCCAACCATGAGGTGTGATTAGAAGGGCGTCAAAGTCTCTTTACTCTGTGAAAGATGAATGCCATCATTACTGATTCATTCTGGATGTTATTTCTCTCTCTGTCTCTCTCTGTCTCTGTCTCTCTCTCTCTGTTTCTCTCTCTCTCTCTCTTTCTGTCTCTCTCTCTCTCTCTCTCACACACACACACACACACACACACACACACAGAGTACAAATGCTTCTACTCTGTGGGCATTAGTAAAATTCCTAAATTTTGTTCAGAGTTGATTTTATCAGAACAAGTTGGTTTGTAGCAGGTGACATTGTTCCGGGACAGAAGACTTGGGAGGTACAGCCTAACACCCCTATACTCTGGGGATTAACAGGGCCCTGAAAGGAAAAAAAAAGAAAAAGAAAGAAAGAAAGAAAGAAAGAAAGAAAGCAAGCAAGCTGTGAGGTAAGATAGCCACGCTTTCAGATAATATTTCTTTTAAGAGCCTGTGTTTAAAAAATATGTTTTAAATATTTTTGTTGCCAGTAATTAGGATTTGGAAATGATAGGCCTTTCAGATTTTTTTTATAGTAATTAGGATTTGGAAATGATAGGCCTTTCAGATTTTTTTTTTATTTAAGTGGAAAAAAAAAGACACATATAAGAAAGACAAAAAGCAAAAGAGACAAACAAACGACCAGAGTAAATGCACAACAGCAACATTGCAGATTTACAAAACAGGATGATTGAAACTTGACAATGGTTGCAATATTGTGTATTGCTATCTTTAAAATGATTGTTTACATTAACAGATATAGACATGCAAAATTGATCTAATCATATGAGTATTAACTGTTCTTCCTCAATAACGGATACATTTAGTAGTGTGTTCGTTTTAGTTATCTTACATATACAAATATACAGATTTATATCTTTTCCTTTTCCCTTCCCTCTTTCCCCCTTCTCCCTTCCCAATTACTTTTGCTCTTTGAGCTGTTTTTTACCCTTACATAGTATTTATTATAGATTTTGGATCATATATACTTTTTCAGTTTCTTACACTAGGGAGACAATACGGTATTTACACATGTGGGTTTGATTTATCTCACTTATGAGTATGGTCTCAAGTCGTGTCCATTTACTTATAAAAGTCTCAATGCAATCTTTCTTAATAGCTGAGTAGTACTCCACTTTATAAAAATACCACATCTTTTTAACACATTCTTTGATTGATGGGCACTTGGGTTGTTTCCAAGATCTGGCTATTACAAATTGTGTAGCTATAAACATGGGTGCACAGATATCACTGTGGTATGATGTTTTCAATTCTTCTGGGAAAATGCCCAGAAGTGGGATAGCTGGATTGAATGGGATCTCTAATCCTAGCTTCTTGAGGAATCTCCACACTGACTTCCACGGTGGTTGCACCAGGCCTTTCAGATTTTTAAAAAATGGTTTAAATTCATGTCATTTTGCAGAGTGAGAAAATATTCTGAAATTCTATCACATAAGTATAAAAAAGCAGAATGCAAGTATTTTATTTTATTTTACGCCTTTTAGTTGAGACAAGATGCCATGCTAAAGTTGCCAGCCGTTTCTATTTTGAGCTGAGGTGACAACTAGACCATTGGTTTAGGAAAAATTATTTGAGTAGAACTTTTCACTTCTATTAAAAAAAAAATGAGGAACTCTTTGGTCTTAACAAAAGTGGTCCCTCTGCCTATGTTATGGGAAGTCCCTACAGCGAGAATGCCAGAGAAAAGCGATTGAGCGCCTGTTATTTGTTGAGGTTCGTTAGTATTAGAACACCCTTGATGGACAAATATGGACCTGGCTACGCTATCTGATAAACAGGTACACCAGTTTCTACCCCACGCCCACCCTAGCTACCCTGGCCACAAGAATTCACCACGACTGACCTGCCTTGTTTGGGATAGAACTGCCTTGGTCGCATTTTGAGCCTCTGTTCAAAATGAACCTGGCATCTGAACTCAACTCGCTCTTTCCCCCTGACGTGAGTCAGGACAGTGGGAGATAGAGGAGGATAGATGGTGTGTGTGTGTGTGTGCGCGCGCGCGCGCGTGCGTGTGCAAGTGCGTGTGTGAGCACTGAGGGCCCTGTGTCACTGAAGGTACTCTATTTTGGTGTGGCATCACTTGCTTCTCCAAGGTATGTTATGCGTCCTTTTATCTCAAAGGGTCACACCAGAACTCTAGTTTCAGAAAGGGGATAAAAGCCACCTTCTAAAACCAAGAGATCCCAGGCAGTGCCAGTGCACACTAACACCCCAGTGTTGAGCAACAAAGAGGGACCTTGGGAAGGAAAGATAGGCCCTTAGGCGGGATGGGGCTCAAATCCTACCAGTTTCATTGTTAAGAGTTGGGACCCTTTGAAGCTCGAACTGGTAGAATATAATGGTTACAAAACATATGAAACGGAAAAAAGAATCTAGGGAAGTCCATTTATATGTTAATTGTTATACCTATATTGTAAGTTTTTGGTAGCTTATTTTCTTTCTTACTCTTTTTAACATCCTCTAAATTGATCCTTTCTATAGTAAAAATATCCCATTTTCTAGCCTCAACTCCAGAATTTTGCCAGTTAGCCAAAATGTCCTCTTTCTGCCTGGTGTCCTCTTTCTCTCCCTTTCCTGCCAGTACCACCAATGCTTCTGAAAGTTTGGGGTAAAAGCACTTTTAATGGCAGGCGATACACTTTGAGGGACATAGAAAGCTGATCAGAAGGCAAGGCTGTCAGTGAGGCTAAGGGACGAGGTCACGAGGGCAGATTCGGGCTCATCAAATTCCATAGCGATTCTTGGATGTAGGTGAGTTTGCACAATAGTCCCTTGGGAGCTTAGGCAGAGAGCAGATTTCTGGATTTTGTCCTAAAGACCTGAGTTGGAAGATCAGGGTCGAGGCAGAGGAATCCCAGCACTATTTTAGCAGATAACCCAAGAAGCTGTTCTTTAAAAACCGGCTGCATGGCCCAGCAAATCCAGCTTACAGAGGAAAATGCAAGTTAGGATTTCCAGAGGTCCATTTTCCTTTTGCATCATGAAACACCTCACAGCAGCTAGTGAGAAACTCAACCATTCTGGTTCCACAGAAACTCCACGTGGCCATGATGTAATGCTGCATCCCCATGGGCGGATGCTGTCACCCTGGTTCCGGCTTCACTTGCTTCTTGGCTGGCAAACTGAGGGCGGGACACTGTGACTTCGCACTCCCCATGGTGGCAGGCCACTGTCAAGACACCTATCCGGTTGGGTCATAGCCACATGAGGGGAGGCACCATTGATTTCTTTCAGTGTCCTCCCTTGAGATTTAGAGAGAGAAACATTTCAGAAAGGAGAAAAATCTTGCTGTTCCCAAAGTACCCTGCTGAGTGAAATCATATCTTGGTTTTAAAAAGTATTCTGTAAAAAAGCACAGCAGGCTGGGAGTGTGGTGCATTCGCCGTAGCACCGGGAGACAGTCACACGCAAGGTCCCGGCCTGGAACGCCTGGCACTCTCCCTCTTCCCGCCCGTGATGGGCACTTACTCCTGAGCCCTCAACCACTGGGTACAGAAGTGAAGCATCACTGACCCATAGTTTCGAAGAGCCTATCCACTTTGGACATTTTTGTCACCAATAATCTCTGCCAAGAGTTTCCTGCAGTGTAGTGGGTCCTCCTGGGGAAGTGACAACATGACGGTCATTGAGGAGCATCGCTCAAGGTGGAGATAAAGGCTTAAGGACAGCTGAGTAATGCTACTCCAGGGCTGGTCACTCCTTCACTGCAGTCACCATGAAAACAAGCGTTGGTGCAGTTATTGCCCCTGTAGAGAGGAGACTGCAGAGGGCAAGAGTGGAGTCTGCCTGTTACTCCAGGGCCCAGTAAAGTGCTAGGTGCGTTGTTGGCCTTTGATCCACATCTGTGGAATGAATGAACCACCAACCATTAGCCACACCGAACCATTTGTAGAATGGTGGAAATAAGAGAAGGAGCCAGCAGCCAGACTAATGAGGGCCTTGAGTCCTAAGACTTTGGGATTTATTTTTCAGACAACAGAGATGCGTTGCAAGTGTCTGAGCAGGCAGTCACATGGCGCTGTCCTCACTTCAGGAGGAGTAAGGCACAGCGAAGCTGACAAAGGATCTAAAGAAGGAGGAGCTGGTAGACGCTGCTCCAATACAAAAGTTTTTGAGACTTTCATTGTTTTAAGTTTTAGACATCTAGTGTGTATTTTATAGAAATCTGGTGTGTATCTTATGCAGGTTATAGCAGTTGCATTGCAAGTTGGCGGTGGCTGGAAATTCTTGGGGGCCAGCTAGCTACCTTTGGAGGCTCCTTCTTGGCAATCATCATTAATACAGGTGAGCAAAGTAAAGGAAACGCCCAGTTCCTGCTGGTCCTGGGGCTGTCTCAGTGGAATAAATGCTCTTCTTACAAAGAAGGGTCAACCATGGAGGAAGTTCTGGGGCAGAGAGGGGGAAAGAATGGAGTGGAAGTCCTTGACTGGTTCCAAGTTTCAGAGATTCTGTGAGATTTCGTGAAGCTAAGTCATACTGCTGGGGCTGTGGGCAGTCCAGGGAGAGAAACAAGCCCAGACAGAACCAAGAGAGGAAGAGGAAAGGAAGCAGGTGCAAGGGATTTGCTGCACCCGAACCAGGTGGGGAGGGATTACTGGCTGCTGGGTTTCCTTAGGGATGATCCTGTCTACCTGCAGCCCTGCAGCTCACAAGGCCGCCAAAGGGGGAAGGAGCCACCAACCACACCAGATGGGGATTCCTTTGGGAGATGAAAGGAATGCCACTGACACCCCAAGGGCGAGGGCAGACTCAAGGGCTTTGGCAGCCATGAAGACAGGTTGGGAGGAAGTCGATCTGTGGTCACTGCTCCCAATACCTGGTCTCCAATAACAAGGCCTCAGGGAGGGCCTCGGTCTTCCCTTCAGCTTTCATGAATAAAATCTGAAAGAGTGACCTGTAAAACACTCCAAATTACACAAGGTAATTCTAAGTGATTAAATGTGACAAAGAGGTATGTAACAGAGGGTGGCTTCCTGATTCCCCAGTTCTGTGTATCACTGGAATGAATCAACTCTGAGACTCTGAGTAATGTAGGGCAGGGCCACTGTACTTGGGCTGCTGTTTCCTAAAGAGAACTGGATCTTCCCCAAATTTTTCAGGTTCACCAGAAGCTCGACACAGGTAAAAGTGCCACCTCATGCCCGGCAACCACAAGATTTGCCTGCCAGAGGAATTTCCCTGTCAAAGGCCACTAGTGTGAAATGATGCTTTAAAAGTACACCTTTTAAAATGAAAGTAGAGTTTCAGGGTCATGAGGCAGTGACCAGAAGGACAGAGAGGCTTTGGGTCAAATGTCAGGCTGTCACCTATGGTATTAGCCTGGCAAGGCATGACTCATATGGCTCCCCCAATGCCAATGTGACCATTAGCACGTTCCGATAGCTTGTATATTCAGGTAGCTGTCTGTTCTCAGGCAGATTTCTAAGAAAATGACACATTACCAGGCTTTGGAGCTGGAAAATGACCATGCGATCTGCTTCTTGAGAGCCCATTGGTGGCTCTCAAGTCTTGCAGTGCTGGGGGTCCTTCACAGAGGCCCACCCGGGCTGTGTTAGTGGCTTAACATCCCAGACCAGATTGCTTGGAAGTCACACATATGGTAAACAAACAAGAGGGAAACGCATTCATCTTGGGTCTCCCCACGCATTTCTCTCCCACAGAGGAACAGCTCACTCTTGGAGTTCAAAGTTTTCCACTGGCCCAGAAGCTAGGACAATATGTATTGGCTTAGGGGGCTCTCTCTGCTCAGATCTGCGAGCCCGCCCACGAAACACTGGGCGCCCCGCAGCCACAGTGAAAATGAAGTCTGCAGCTGTCAGGGAAGACATGGGGCTGAGGGAGGCTTACTCCAGGAAGCCTGGCTGAACTGACGATTATTTTTTATGACACGGCCTACATTATGATGATGGTTTCATTTCTGATTATTACCTTCTATTAAAAAGCAGCTTGAGTAAGATGATTACGGGGCATCTCAATCCTGCCTCAGGAATCTACTCTCAAATTTTCAGAGAATTGTTGTTTTTTCCTGGATGTATCATCACTATTATTGTTTTTGTTATGTTTGTGATTATGTAAACTGCTAGTTGTCAAAGAGCTCTTTTTATTAGCCATCGCTAGCGACGCCATTGCTTTGAGGTAAACAGATACGGAGTGATGCCCACACAGAGCGCTAAGAGGTCAAGCGCCTTTATGAGGTCTCTCCAGGGGCCAGACATGGGAGTCACCCCCTCCTCCCCTCATCCCCTTGCTGGGGCCACTCGGGTACCGCGAGCAAGCACGACAGTATCTTCAGAGTGGTGCCAGCCTCGTGTACAGCTGGCCTAGCTCTGGTCCCCTGAGCAAGGTGAGCTGGTGTGAGGGCTTTACCGAGGGTCCCTGGTGCTCTAAGCTTTAGGGAGCTGCCCCACGGGAACAGTCTAGCGACAGACAGCATAGCATGACTTGAGCTGACTGCACCCCAAGTGAAGAATCAGTACTTACAGCTGTGAATATGTCTGAATCCTGAACCAGAACAAAAACTTAGCAGACCATGGCCACGTGGCTGTCCAACCATCACCTCACTCGACACGTCTAAAACTGAATGTGTCGTGTTGACCCTCGAACCGAAACGTGCCATCAACTCAATTCTATCAGTGGCACCTCTTGTTCATCCAGGAGGTTAAAAAAACCTAGAATTATTTTAAAATAAATAATTTCATTTTAAAATTATAAAGTACATGTTTTTTTTTAAATACAGAAACTTATTAAAGTTATAAACAAAGCCTTGACAATTCGTCTGTCCCCCTTCTCAGAAGTAAGCGCTGCTAATGTTTGGTGCGTGCCACTGAAGACCTTTTCCTATGCATAAACCAAGGCTTATTATCTTTTGCTGTTATTTTATATGGTTCCAGAACTGAAACCAGGGCTTCACACATTCTAGGTAAGAACTCTACTATTGAGATACATACCCAGCCTTTTTATTCCATTTTGTTTTGTTTTGTTTTTGAGACAGGGTCTCCCTAAATTGCCCAGGGTGGCCTTGAACTTATGAACCACCTGTCTTAGCATCCTGAGTAGCTGGGATTACAGGGACCTGCCATGGCATTCACTTTTTTGCTTCATCTTTGACCCCACACTTGCCTTCCTAGTATTATCCAATCGGCTGTAATCTCCCATGAGTACTTCCCTTATGTTTCTCGTATCTGTCCTATATTTCCGTCCACACTCCAAATTCTTATCATCTTGTACTTAGAATATCACTATTATATAGTGAAGTGAATCAGGGCCTTGGAACAGAAAGATTTCAGTTCAAATCTTGGTTTCTTCATTTGGGAAAATGACACCTTTAAATCTCAGTTTCTTTATCTGCTCAAAGCTAATAATGACATGTACCTTTAAAGGCTGATGAAAATGAATAAAGAGCTGGCACACAATAAATGCTTAATAACAATCAACAATTATTATTGTCTTTCAAGTGACCTCAGGGACGCTTACTTCAGTTCCCTCCAAGTTCCCTTGCATCCCATGCTTACTTTTTCTTAAAACACTGCTTTTATTTTCATAGCCTCACACTCAAAACCTTAAAAGGTTTCAGAATGTTGGTAGTACCCTAGCAAATAGTCTTCAAGTCACTCATTCACAGCAGCTGATGGTAAAGCCTGTTTTGGAGATGTAGCTGGGCCCAGTGGGAGAGAGTGCTGGGTTAGATTGGCCACGTCAGTTATGGAAGAAAGGGCAGGGAATAGCAGCATCCATGACCTGTATAATAAAGTTCAGCATTATTTCATCATCTCTACCTTCCCATGCAATCCTTTCATTACACATTTCTTTCTCTCCCTCCAGACTGGTTTCCTCTTGATTTGTCTGAAGTGATCCTTTTGCTTTCCATCTTTATTGTCTGTCTGCCCCACAGATAATGTCTGAAGACAGGAGCTTTCTTTTATTCCCTAGTGGGTCCTTGAAGCCTAGACTGAATCATGACACCAGTAGGAAACCAATGTCTTGCTCCTGTAGTTCTCACACATGGTGGATACTTCTTTGGTGACCAAGTCCTGGCTTTCCAAGCAGGCTGACTTGAAGCCACGGGTGGGATTTTTTTCGTGGTAACTGCCACACTTGATCTAGTGTGGCATACAAAGTGCATTCAGTAAAACCTGGATGACTAATTGCTGAGGCCCTCAGCAGGAATCTTACTAAGACATTTGGGTCCATGAGTGGCACCACATTCTATGCCCAAAGGCTGTAGGCTGCACTTGTATCCAGCCTTCCTTATTAGAAGCTACTTTGCACTCTTGCTAGCAAATTCCCTCTGGACCTTTCCCATGATAATTTTCATTAAATTATGTGTTGCTTGGTAATTTTAATAAAATCATATGTTCTCAGGACTAGTATTGGTGATGTACTAGTTATCTGTGCCATTTACATCTTAACTATTACAGTTTTCTACTTTTGGTCTTGGCATTGTATGTGTCAGGAATGAAAGCATCTAAATGGCTTAGAGTGTTAAAATCTACCCTGCTAAGGAATGGCATGCTCTTTAGGATCCTGCAAAAGAGAGGTGACAGGTAAGTGGAAAGCTAAAAAATAATTTGGATTTTTTATTTTGTTTTATTACATTTTTCCAGTGTGGATGAATTTTCAAAAAAGAAGTGATGAAAGGTTATCAATTCTCCTATGTTTAATTATTTTCAATAACCATTTTCTCTTCATAGAGATATTGTTTTAATTGAAGTTTTTTCTTAAGTTTATTTATGTTGGAGATCATGTAACATCAACACTAAAGAGAACATATTTGAAGAAAATTATTTTATATTCTGCCACCCCAGTAATTGTTTATATTACATTTTCTTCCAATTTTTCTTCATATGCATATTTTTCATATAGCTATAATCTGAGTTGTTTGAGAAACATAAACATTTACTGCTAAAGCTAATAATAAAAATGTAAGAAACAACCAAATAGTGTTAGTTTTTATAATAACATGTTCATTTTTAAAATGCTTGTGTAATTGCTAGACCCAGAGCACAATCCTGCTGTATAAAATATCCAGGGGGGAAAAAAAATAGAAATGCTAGTGAAAGATGACTATTCCTTCACAGAAAGACATTATGCTTGTTTCTATTTTAGATGGGGTCTTGTGAGTTGCAAAACATAAGACACTTCATTCCACCCCCAAATCCCATAGGACTTGCTTCCATGGGCTTTAAGTTCCAGGGAATGTAGATAGCCAATTCTCATTATTCGTAGATTCAATTTATGCAAATTTATCTACTCAGTGAAACTTTTTTATAACTCCCAAATAAAACCTGTGAAATGTTTGCAGTCATTTATAGATACGCACATGTACAGAGTGGCAAAATTGAAGTCATCCCATTTACCCAGCCCCAGCTGAGGCTGAACAAGGCAACCCTCTGCCTTCTTGATTCCATTCCTACCCTGCAAACAAGTGGCTTTCTCACTGACTTTTTTTTTTTTTTTTTTGCTGTTTGTGTTTTTTGTTAACAAATTCACTGTTTACAATGACTCCCAAGTGTACTGCTGAAGTGCTGTGACTCTTCCTAAGTGCAAGAAGCTGAGATGTCCTTTACAGAGAAAAAAGACATGTCTTAGGCAAGCCTCATTCAGGCATGAGTTGTGATGTTGTTGCTTGTGAGTTTGCAGATAATGAATCAACAATATACATAAAATAAGAAATCTTCACATAGACATACACATAAGGTTATCGATCAGTTGATGAAAATATTGAGAAGCGTAGGCTCATAGAAACCTAACACTGTGTTTCCCCAGAGATTTGCCAACTCAGTGTTCCTGGTGATTTCATAGGATATAAGTACTGTGAATAATTAAACTAAATGGTGCCAACTTTGTGTACATATGAATGTTTTAAGAGGGAGAAAGCTAAAATATTATTTATTTTAATTTTTGTAGCACTGGGGATCAAACTTACACCCTCGCACCTGACAGACAGGCACTTAAGCCACTGAGCCAAACTCTCAGCCCTAGTTTTTTGAGGCAGGGTTGCACTATGTAGCTCAGGCAGGCCTTGCGCTCACGATGTAGCCCAAGCCGGCCTCGAACTCACAACACTCCTCCTACATCAGCTTCCAGAGTGCTGGGATTAGACGTGTGCCACCATGCCCATCTGAAAGCTAAAATATTTATCAGATATTTAAGGGGTACTAAAAAAAGTACGATCATTGCTCAGACCCTCCCTTGTAAGAAAAACAGTGCTGGTCCTCTAAAAAAAGCCATGGGCATGAGCTCAGTGACCAAATGAGTCAGCCCAAGGCTGCCATCTTGATTTTGAAACCCTCTGTTAGCCATCACCTTCAGTATGCACTGGGGAAGGTATGTGATAGGGAGAGAAAGGAGGCCAAAAAGCAAGGGCCTGACATCTGCTCATTCCTAGGGAAAGTGAAAAACAAAAGAACAAGGACCGTCCGGGACAAGCAAAATTGGCCCTCTCTGTTTCATACACTTATGGAACACTTATACTCTACATTCCAAGGTATGCTATATTTTAGATCCCTAATGAAACTGAGTGTTGCAATTATCTTTCCAGTCATGCACAAGAGATATCCTTTTAATAACATGCAAAACTTAGGAACAGAATTATAGCTGCTATTCATTGAATGCTTACTAAGAATAAGTATTATCATGCATAACTCTTAAAACCATCCTGGAAGGAAGGACACGACAAGCTCTAATTAACAGATGAGGAAACTGAGGCTCAAAAGGGCCAAGCTGCTGGTCCAGGTAACATGGCCATGGTGGGAGGTGGGGCTGGGATTGAAGCTTGGGTTTGTATGTCCTCAGAGGCCATACTCCTAACCACCAGACTAACCTTGAACTTCGCAGGTGGGGTAATGACTGACTGCCTTGATTCTCCACCCAAGACTTTAACTATTAGTTGCCTTAGCGTGTTCAAAGTGTGCTTTACTTTGATAGTATCTGTCTTACGTACACTTCTCAGAAGCCCATCCGCAAAGGTGGAGAGAAATGTGACTTTGCTCTCCTGGGTAATGGGCTGTGATTCTTTGGATTTCTTATATCATGGCAAGGTAGCAAACTGTAGGCATTTCTAAAAATAGGCGTCAAATTCTAGGAATTTCTAAAAATAGTATAGAGACTTCAGCTTTGTTAGAGAAGGGATTATTCTGACCTTTTGCCTCAAGGCCCCACCTTCTGAGGGTGACAATTTCACTGCTTCGCATGACATTTGGTTTCCTCACATGTGGCTGGTAGGATTATACTTACAGGAAATCAGAGAGAACCTCTAACCTCCTCCTGGGCTATTTATTGCTTTTTCACTCTCTTTCTCTTCTAGTCCTCTCCCTCCTTTTGACTTCTTGAGTTTTTGAGATCTTCTTGAAACCCTCTGCTAGTAACCACCTTTAGTACGCACTGGGGAAGGTATATGACAGGGAGAGAAAAGGGGTCAGGTGACAAGGGCCTGACTTCTGCTAACTGACCCTGTTGACCTTCTGCTTTTCTCCATTTCTGAAGTGGAATACCCCAGGATCCAGTCCCAGTCCTTTGAGGGAAGTACAGACTGAAGAAAGTCATTTAATAGCTCCATGCCTCCTTGTCCAAGTCTATAAAAACAAGGCAATCACACTTACCTCCTCCCAAACAGAAGTGTATGAAGATTAATTACTCTCCATGTGTGCCTGCAGATAGCCAGATGAAAGGCTTTCTCCAGTAAGTATTATTGTCAGCCTGATGCTACTCCTCATCTAGTTTCCCTGCTAGTCACACTCCCTACTTCACTGCAGGGTGGGGGTGGGGGAATATCCTCACAATGAGGCAGATGTAAGATAGGACCAACATTCAGGCCTGAGTCCACAGTGCTTGACCTAGATAGTGTGGTGCTGCATGTCTGCTGCTAGAATGTGCTGGTTAACTGTGGCTGGGCAGGAGGCAGGCAGTAGAGGCTAAGCCAAGCAAAGCTAAGCAAAGGCACAACAGCTTCCACAAGACTCTCCAATATGTGGGAAGCATTCTAGCACCCATGCCTTTACCGTTGTAAAGTGAGACTGACTCAGTGTAAGTGGCTTTGGATGGAAGTGGAAAGGGTATAGAGGTGTTCAGATCACGGGCAGCTGAAAGAGTTCTGAACTATAGTCTGCCTGGCTTTCTCTGTCCTGAGAAGACACCCCAAGGTCCTGTTCTTCCTGCGGCAGAGGGCCTAGGCAGGCCTCCTTCTCTGTGCTGATGGTGTCATCCCAGCAGTCACCAGTAAGGTGGCTCAATATGCAACAACACATACCAGCATTCCACTCTCCTGACATCCCCTGAACAATTCCTTCAGGCTCACAAGGGATCCCCAAACATTTTCTACTTCCCTTCAGCTCTGAGACTAAGAGGACTAATGCAGGTTAAGAGATTCTGATGGGACTGTGGACTGTGAAGAGCATGGGCTTTGGAGCCAGAAAGACACGATTTAAAACCCCACTTCTGCCATCTACTAGCTGTATGTCCTTGGGCAAGCCTCTTATCCTCTCTGTGCTTTGGCTTCCTCCTCTGTTACATTAAGCTTCTCAGTGGATAAGATAGGGAAGTAAGCGACCATATGGAACAGTACCTGAGGCACTGAGTTTTCAATCCACGTTAGCAGTGCTAAGAAGGGGAGAGGACATCTATAACCAGTAGCAATTCTAGCTTTGGGAAGTGGCCCTTTATTTTCTTTTTATTATTAGGGCATGTGAATTATGCTATGCTCATGCCAGAAACCCCAAAAGGGGTTTTGCATTTTTTCACTCCACCCTTTTCCAGTGAGCTGGATGCCTCTGGCTGGGTTTGCCTGGTTTCCCCTGGATGTCTCCTTGGTTTTTCCCAGATCCTCCAACATTCTTCAGGATGAAGCCCCTCCTCAAAGTCAGTGAAAACAGTCAACTCCCTGGTTCTGCCCTATGAGCAGAGCTGGGGCCTCATGACATGGGCAGCAGTAGTGACAGCTCAGGGGGCTGCTAGGGCCTGAGAAGGAGACAGGAAGGGCAAGAGAGGGCAGCACCGGAGGCTTTGCCTGGCTGCTCCACTCTGGAGCCCCTCTGCAAGCCAGGACAGCATCTCGGATGCACATTTGAATTTTGACATATTCTGAAGTTACAATTTTTAAATAGTAGCCACATCATGAATTATTACTTTAAAAAAAGAAATCTCATGTGGGGATGGGGTTGAGATGAGGGGAGAGGAGAAATAAGAATGATTGAGATGCAGTATGTATATACACCAACTCCTCAGGATGAAGTAACCTATGATGTATCACAAAGACGCACCAGCAATAAAAAATGAAAATTACCTAAGGGGGGGCAGGGATCTCAGAGTACCTCAGGCCACAATATGAGGCCACAGGTCTCAGTGGAGGAAGTACACAGTGTGTGGTGCTAGCAGAGACACACTTGAACCTCACAGTCATTGAAGAAGCCTTGAAATGGTTTCTGAGGCAGTGAGTCTTACTATTACAGAAGCAGCCTCCCCCCACACACACTGAGGGGGCTGCTTCTCACCTCTCCCGTCCCTTAGTGGTTGGTTCAGGGCACTCATCTTCCAACCGCCAGGCCCCTTGGCCCAGCTTTGGGTTCTTGACCTAGATCCAAACTGGAGGTCTGTCAGAATACCTCCTTTCTGGGAATTAAAATAGGAGAAGATAACCAGCAATGTCTGAACTCTCAAAGGGGCTCCTCTGATGACTATCAAACCAAGGGAGAGTTATGTATCTGCATGTATACTTTCATTTGTATACATCTAACAATGATTTTCTTGCCAATTACCTCTGTTTTACCTCAGAAGAAATTTTGGAATACATTCAGTGACACTACCTGGAGCCTCACTACCTAGCAACAGAGAACTAGACACTGAATTACAGGCAGTTGTTGAGTGAGAAGCTACACGGAAGAGAGAAAAAAGCTCATGTCAAGCCTCACTCCTAAGCGGGCATGGCCAGCATTTGCTTCTCTGCACCTCAGTTTCACTATCTGTGGAGGAGGCAGTTCCACAGATGGAGCCTAAGGTGTTTCTGGTCCTGAAGTTCTCTAGAATGTCAGATCGTAAGCCTCAAGCAGGACATGGGGCACTTCTACTTCTTCCCAGTGGCCAGAGCTTCAGGTCAGATGACTATGCAGGCAAGGATGCTCCTGAAAGGGTTTGCTCTGCTTGGATCCATGAAAGATGTTTCACATTGTCTTGCTCAGCTTCGTGTGTCAGAGGACGATGCCTCACTTAAACTCGTAAAGACAGAGGTGAGGGCTGGCCCTGTTACCAGATGGTAAATGCCCTGGGGACTTACATGAGGCTTATAGTGTCCTCATGCCTCAAGTTTCCTATTCAGAAAAAAAGAAAATTAATATCTGCCTTCTCTAACCAACAGAGTTATTATAGCAAAGGAACAAACCTACACAGAAGCATTTGGGAGAAAAACAAAGCCCTAAATCATGTAAAAGAGATCTTTATCATGGGCATAAGTGAGTCCATCCACTAGATGGAAAGTAGGGTGCATCTTGAGCTCCATTCCGTCCTCACAGAGGGACAGCAGTCTAATCGCCATAATCAGGAACTCAAGTAAGCATCACAGGTGAATGGGAAAAGGGAGGTGGTTTCAGACCCCACTTTCGGTAAATGTTGGTCTGACAGCCGCAAAGCAGGCAGAGCTTTGAGAGCAGGTGGGAGATGGGGAGAGGAGGTTTCCTGGCCCCTGCCCTTCACCTTGGTCACTGACTCAGTGTGAAACAGCGCCTGCAGGGAGGAGGAGAGTTCTCATCCTAGTTCACGCATCAGCCTGTGGCCACAGTGGGGGCAGTGAGCTGAGTTCAGGGCGAAGGATGACTAAACAGCCTCCTCATCATTAATAACAATAATATTTGCCATTTATCTAGTTCTTTATGTTTTCAAAGTGCTTTACAATCATTAATTAGTTAACTAGCACTCACCACCCTGGCTCTGCCTGTTGTGCTGAACAAACAAAAGAGCCAGGCAGGACCTGCCGGTTTGCCAGGGGATTGCAGGGCTGGGGGAAAGTGAGAGCTGGCTTGGGCGGGAGGGCTGGGTGCTGTCACCAAGGACTGCATTTGAAAGGGGACAGTTGCAAGACAGTGAAATAGCAGCAGGTGTAGCCCTGGAAGATGTTAGGCACAGAGGCAGGGGCATGGTCAACCACTGGCCAGCTGGTTTTAATTTACTGAAAGGGTAAGGGTGGTACCTCGCAGGGGCTTAGGATTTCCCAGCAAACTGCTGGGCTCTGCCTAGTAAGCTAATATAAGAAACAGGTTGCACCTGAACCCTAGGCCTATCCCTTCAAACCTCCAGCAGAAGATGAATTCCCCTGCTTTTTGGGATATTGTTGTATTATGCTATTGCTTTTCTAAACTATAGGCTTCTGTGCATGGCCAAGATTCCAATCTGCTGGAATTGTTTATCCAACTTGCACTGGATACATGGAGATTAAGTTCACTGCAAAAGGCTAAACACATGGTGTCCCCAGACTCAATAATAATGCTGATGCTGACAGAGATGGTGACTGGTGAGATGAGATGAGCTTTCTGTTCTTCATCTATCTCCTTATTTGGGGAAAGACACAACTAGGCCACTTGAACTATGTGATGTGGCAGAACCTACAATGTATTAAATGAAACTGGATGTACTGATTGTCACTACCTAGACACATGACAATCTGATAACTGTTGTAGTTAGAGAATAGAAACCAAAGTCCTAAGCTAAATAAGTGACCAGAAGAAAGCATTAGTCATCTTTCTTCATGAGCGATCACAACACTTCTGAAGCTCCTCCACCTGCAACTTGCAATTTAGGGCCTTGTCTAATGACAGGGTAAGCTCCTCGTATTGATCTCTAGACTTCTTAGTAAATTAAATGGCAGGTTCACAAAGAGGCGAGGGACAGGAGTGTGGCAGCAGATTCAGAACACTTGCTTTGTTGGAATGAAGTTCGAAAAGAGCCCAGAGCCCCAAAGGTGACTGGCAGAGCCTTTTTGGGCTACATGCCTTACCTCGGTGTGATATGCATAATCTGCTGATTAGCCTTTGGTTTGTGGCCCTCCTTGTGGCCTTAGGCTGCATCTTGTCAGATACCAGGAATTAAAACCAAGGTGAGGGCTTGGCTTAAACTTGGTTTGAAGACCCGGGAATGATAATAATAATTAACACAGCCCAACTTCCACTTGCACTATAAACAGTAATTAATGCACACAACAGTCCAATGAAGCATCTAAGTTTGGATTATGAGCCTTATTTTGCAGACAGAGAAACTGAGGCCAAGAGGTTAAGAGGTGTTTTCTTTTCTTTCTTTCTTTCTTTTTTTTCAGGCCATGCAAAGACTCAGGATCATATCTGAAATTACAATTTAGACTAGTCTCCTGGTCAGAGGCCTGGTTCACACCTGTCTATCATCAGAGAGTTAAGACCAACAACAAAGTTACGCATTCAATACATTCAAAAAAGTAAAAATGACTGGTGAAGTACAGTGTTGGTGTTCCAATCCAGACCAAGCCAGTCACCTACTGTCAATGCACAGCTTTTTTTAAGCAAAGGATGAGTTGGCAGTGCTGTGCCCTCTCCGTGTAAGGAAAGGCAGCACCCCCATCAAATGCAATTCCGATGTACATACAGTCAGCCTGTTTACTTCCTTCAATTTGTACTGTAGTTTGCTAAGGTTACTTTATTGCCCCAACTTCTATACTAAAGACTGAAGATGTTTTCCCCATGTCTTAAACACCACATAAGAACCTGCTTTTCTCATGCACACCTTGCAACTGTTGCTTATTATCAGACTTGTATTAACTCAAAACTTCAAATATGGCCTCAAAGTATCCCACTCATAATCTCACAGCTAATAACTGATAAATTCCAGCAGAGAATAGATAAATGCAATTATTGGTCCAATTATTTTTTTCAAGAAGACAATTTTTGGGTGGTTATTAAAAGAACGGCCTTATTCTAGCCTCTTTTGATTGTCACAGAAAGAAATTCCATTCAAGCTGGCTTAAACAGAAAATTCCAGGAAAGCTTTGGCTACCTTGGATTTCTATGAGCAAACGATATCTCTGGTACCTGAGTCTCTTCATCTTTCAGTCTGGCATTTTCCCTGGTCAGGTCTCTTGCATAGGGGTGAGAGTAGCTACTTAAATTCAGGCTGACTTCCTCCAGCACAGCAACTCTTCTTTACCTCTACAGAGGCGGAGCCCCTTATTGCTGGTAATGTAGGCATAAAGCTCTAGGACTGAATGTGGCTGGCCCCTCGGCCCCGTATCCCTCTTGAAGGTCCCTATGGTTGAAGGATGTATCATTCTTGTTGTCCAGGCCTAAGGTCATACATTTACCCATGGAAGCAAGCTACAGGGATGGCACCCCTCACAGACCACCCCAAATTGGGGTGCTATCTGCCAATGAAGAGGAAAAGGTTGCAAAGCAAGTAAAAGCAACAGAGGCCAACTACCTTAGTTGTAGGAATTTAAAAATCAACATTTTTCCATGTATGCTAACTGAATATTCTTCTAAATGTTATTTCTGTTCCCACTCATAAAACTCTGGTATGGCCCTTGATAACATTTTGCTAAATGACAACACCATTTTGGGGAACTTAAAATTGAATGTGGCTCTCCTAGTAGCTTGAGTGTCTTCAGCTATTCCAGATAATGATGCTAATAGCTCTCAGGGACTAGGATAGGGAGTGAGGGAGGACAACAGAGACAAACACAGACAGCGCACTAAGCCAGCGAGAGCCACATTGTCAGAGCTGACAGATGCCACCAGCCTGGGACATCTTGACTTCAGCATCACATTTGACGAAATATACTTCCAATATACTTCAACATCATTTAGATTCTCATGAAGAGTAAAGAATTCTTTTGTAATTAAAAAGACCCCCCCTCCCAAGTCCATGGGAAATGAAGATGTAGACGAGTGAGTAGGGAGGCTGGGCTGGCTGAACACCGCAGGTATGCATCCATGCCAAGCGCCTGTTAGCCGATGAACTGACAGTGTCTGAAGGAAATTCTTCTGGGGCTGAGCTCTCATTTCCTCGTGTGCTCATTGTTAATAACGCCTCATGTGACCTGGACATCCATGTTCTCCAGTCCTCTAAGGTCACCCTCCTAGAGTAACCCATGTGAGAACATCCACCTGTCCCCCTCCCTATTGCCTTCCAGGGGCTTGCTGAGAGCATGCTCCGGTTCTCCAGGGCCAACCCTGGTGTTTCTTATTGTCTCTTGTCCTGCCCTTCCTGGTTAGCACCTGACGATCTGTCTCCAGGTTGCTATCTCCAAGGCCCCTCATGGTTCTTTGAAGTACAGCAGAGACAGGTAATGGTTTAACAGTGTCTACTGAGGGGTTAGCATAACATAAGGGAATTACAGAGCAGGAAAAGAAATTTAAAGTAGATAGCAGCTTTGTCACAAGTTACTGGTTTTCTATGCCACTATCTTTTCCTGGCTACCCTCATCAAGGCGCTGGTCTATCACCATGTAGCCAGAATAGCTGTTCTCTCCTGGAAGGTTGTTCCAGAATATCTAGTATTACACCTGATGAATGAAAAGAAAAAAGAAAGGAAAGAAGGAAAGGAAGGAAGGAAGGAAAGGAAGGAAGGAAGGAAGGAAGGAAGAAAGGAAGGAATGAAGGAGGGAAGGATCAGGTCACATCCAAAGGCCTGGCTGTAGTAGGCCATGTGGCAGGATAAAGGCTTCATAGCTCCTGTCACAAAATGTTAAGGTGTTTAATCTGGAGCAGAGAATTTCAGCTGAGAGTTAGTGATGACATAAAATAGTCTTCAAATATTTCAAGGATTTAAAACCTGCTCTGTTATTCCAGAACTTGGAACAACTGACAAAAGTTACAGGGGTGTAGATTTTAGCTCAATACTGAGAACTTGTTCTTACACTTAGAGTGGCTGCAAACAGCAGGGACTGCTTAGACCTTACTCCTGGAGGGGAGAACGGCACAGTCCCACCTCGAGGATGCCTTGGCGGGAATTCCCGATTGCATAGCGGGTGGGAGATGGCACAGATTATCTCAAAGTTCTTTCCTACCCCAAGAGAATGAACCATAGGAACAGAAGTATAAGGTGGAATGTCCCAGTTCCTCACAAGACCATTTCACATTACGCATATAGACACAGTGTTTAGGGCCTTTGGTACCTAGAGAGGCTTGTGAAACTTTTGATTTTTTTTTTCTCACATCAAAAAAAAAATTTTTTTTTTAGGGTCTATAGAAACTAAGCTAAGAAAAAAAAAAGTTTAGTATACAAAAGTGTCTTAAGATTAATTTTTATATTGATATTATTGCTATGGGAAGGGTCCATAAAAGGCAACAGTCGCAGGGTTTTATGTGACCCTAGCTACTGTGTGAGGCCCACTTGCCTCTATGCCCTGGGTCCCATGAGGAATTCCTCTGTGCCTTAGGCCAGTCTCAGCTCGGTGTTGTTTCAGCTCCTAGCCCACCCAGGCCTGATGTTTCCCTCCCCGCCACCCTGTGGGTCTGGGGATGATCTTTGCCCACTTAAACAAAGATGCAATTAGTCTTGGCAAACTAAAACAAGAAAAAAGCTGTACTTGATCAAATGTGCTTTCTCTTCTCTTTGTCTTCTTCTGAAGGACGCCGGGCCTTGGAGTGCAGCGTTCTCCTGCTGGAAGCCCAGGACTGCCTCACCTCTGCAGTAGACTCCAGAGTCCCGACAGCTCCAAGCCTCTCAGACCTGTCTACCTGGGCCTCCTCTGTCCTGGCTAGAGGACTCTCAGGGGCCTGTTCAGCCCTGTAACAAAGGGCTTCTTTCCGTACAGACAGATATGCCGTAAACTCTGTGATGTATGTGCTCATACATTCTCATCCTGTTGCATTCAAAGCAGTGCTGGAAATGATGTTTCTAGTCAGTAGGACTAGACTGGAAGTCATTGATAGCTAGATACTATTTCAGGAATTAGCAAGGATAACTAAAGAAGGTGTCTCAGAAAGGAAAGAGCGGGTCTGGGGATCTAGCTCAGGGCACAAGTGCCTGCCTGGCAAGCGTGAAGTTGAAGAATTCGATCCCCCATACCAAAAAAAAAAAAAAAAAAAAAAAAAAGGCAAGGAAGTAGGATGCCGTACATTCATGGGCCTCCCCCAATACCATTTTCTTTCATCCAGATGTGTGTCCTTTATGGTGCCCTGTAATTAATTTCTTTTCAAATTGTGGTAACATATACATTGTGTTTATCATTCTAGCCATTTGTAAGCATGCAATTCAATGATATTAAATATATTCACGATGTCATATGACACTGTTTATACCTAAAACTTTTTTATCACCCCCAGCGAAAACTTCTTATCCATTAGATAGTAATGGTCTCCATTCCTTGACAATCGCCATCCTACTTTTTTATCTAAGAATTTGCCTATGCTATGTGCCTTACATATATGGGATCATATAATACCTGTCCTTTTGTGTCTGGCTTATTTCACCTAACATAATTTTTCAAGGTCTATCCACGTTGTAACATACTTTAATTTCTACTTATGAGTGAATAATATTCCACTTGGGGATGTAACACCTTTTGTTTACCCATTCATCTACTGATGGTTACTTAGGTTGCTTCTACCTTTTGGCTACTGTGCATAGTGGTTCTAGAAACAACAGTGTACAAATACATTTTGTCTGTTTGGGTCTCTGCTTTTGATTCTTCTGGATCAATACCTGGGAATAAAACTGCTGGGGTAGCTCCATGGGTGGCTTCTTAAGAAACTGCCAAATACTTTGTAATCATGTTTTGATGGAAATGCTGAGCAGTCAGCTTTGTTTGGTGCAGATGGATGTCTGGGCTGGGAGTAGAGACAAATAATTGCTGCAGTTTGACATCAGGCCAGAGGATGAAGACACAGTATGACGGTCCGTCAGGCACTCTCTGCCACGTGCTGCCGGAACACCTTAGACAGTGGTGACAAAACCTGCAGTACACGTCCACAGCAGGCTGTTTGTACAACGTGAAGCTCAGTTATTGTGTTTTTCCTTTAATATATGAGCTGCTTTTTTCCTAAACTAAAACCCCAGTATTTAGGTTTAATTGCAGCCTTGGCACTTGGTGATAAGTAAGTGGGTTTTCAATCCCTAAAAGGTTTGTCAGTACCGCCCTGGACAGTTTCCTTATCGCACGGACAGAAGGCGGAAAATCATTGGACAAGCAGAATTGCTCAACCCGGCCCCCACGAGCACGATCATGTCAGCTGTCACCCAGGCCAGGAAGATGGTTTCCCACGCCTAATTACGTTCATGTATGTTTCTAAAAAATTACAAAATAGATCATATAAACAAAAGTTTGTAAATATAGAAAAATAAAATCAATGCCATCAAATCCATTACTCACCTTAGTAGATTCTTAACTTGGCTCCCATGAGAAATTCCTTTCTACCCTAGACATGTGAAGATTTGTTTTGTTTCGATCATATTTCGTTCCTTGCATCATACACAACCACTTCTCTAAATTTAGCACAGCATTCTCCTTTATAGATGTGTCACACACACACACACACACACACACACCTAAATAACATATTATCCACTTTTGCATGTTTTGGAAATTTATACAAATAAAATCATCTGGTATATATTTTTCTGTGACTTTTTTTTTTTTTGACACAGGGTCTATGTAGTTCAGGCTGGCTTTGAACTCATTATGTAGCCCAGCCTAGTCTTGAATGTGTGAAGATCTTCCTGTCTCAGCCTCCCAAGTGCTGGGATTACAGGCGTGCACCACCTGCCCAGCAGTGACTTGCTTTTTTTTTTTTTTCCACATGCCATTATATATTTTGTTTTTGTTTTTGATTTTGGTTTTTTGAGACAGGGTCTCTATATACTCAGGCTGGCCTTGAACTAGTGATCATCCTGCCTCAGCCTCCTGAGGGTTCAAATTACAGGCATGTACCACTACTACATCCAGGCCTCATTATACTTTTCAGACTCATCTATATGGAAATGTGTAGCTATCATTCATTTATTTTTACCACTGTATTGTGGGTGCTGTTTTAATGCATCCTAAATATATTTTACCAATTTTATTGAAGCTGAGCCACTTCAATTATTTCCTAAGAGTTCACTCAGATTAGAGTTTTTTCCCTTATAGTAATTGACACAAAATGATTTTATCTTTCAATACATGTAGGTTTTGTTTCCAGATTGTGAGCAAATTCCTGTCTTTCTTTGAATTAATAAACACTGGAGTCCTATCACATTCCCCACCCACTTTCTCCAAGCACTACCTCTCTACCCAGCAGTCGTATTTCATTGCAATTCATGATCCCACCTTCACATTAGATCACTGGGCTGGGAGTTTGGCTCAGTGACTTAAGTGCAGGCACAAGGTTGTGAGTTTGATCCCTGGTGTCAAAAAAAAGAAAAAAAAAGGGAAAAAAAAACAAAAACAAAAACAAGGTCTCACTATGTAGGTCAGGTTGACCTTGATATCACTATCTTGCCCAGGCTGGCCTCAAACTCGAGATAATCCTCCTGCCTCAGCTCCTGAGTCCTGGGATTATAGGTGCACACTCTTATAAGCACTAGCAAAAGAGAGTGGTCTTTGTTTCTAAGTGTTTGACCCAGTAAAAGTGGGAATTTATAACCCTTGGTCACCTTTTTTCCTTACCCTGTACCTGAAGAAAGAAAGGAAGGCCAGGCAAGAGGGCTAGTGTATAAATGAAAGGACTAAAAAGGATGTACAGATTAAAAAAACTAAAGGAAGTAGGAGGGCAAGAGTTCTGAAAGTCTTCCAGGTCTCTATCACAATCTTTTTTTTTTTTTTTTTTTTTTTTTTGCGGCACTGGGGATCAAACTCACAGCCTCGCACCTGCCAGACAGGTGCTTAAGCTCCTGAGGCAAACTCCCAGCCGTAGTTTTGTGAGGCAGGGTCACACTATGTAGCTCAGGCTGGCCTTGCACTCACACGTTGTAGCCTAAGCCAGCCTCGCACTCCCAACGCTCCGCCTACCTCAGCCTCCTGAGTGCTGGGATTAAAGGCGTGCGCCACCATGCCCAGCTTCTGTCACAATTTTGGGTCACAAGAGATCCGCTTGCTGGATTTCCAATAAATTGGTGTGTGTGTGTGTGTGTGTGTGTGTGTGTGTGTGTGTGACGGGGAGGGGGAGGCTGAGTTAATTTCAGCAACTTGCAAGCAAAAACCCTAACTTATCCATTTTATTTGCTTCTTCTCACCAACTTAGAAGAACTGCTGAGGTTAACCTGAAAATGAGGTAAATTATTTCCCTAACTAAACATAGGAAAAGTCTCCATTTCCAGAGACAACTGGTTTGGAGATAAACAGTGGAATGCATACTTAGCTGTTCTGAACTGCTACACGAGCTTTATATCACTAAGGTGTGGAGAAGCTATGCTGGTTGTATCTCATCAAGTTATTCTGACCAACTCTTAGAAATGACCGAAAGATTTTACTCTTAACTTTTTGAAAAAATACATGATAAAGATATCCCCCCCACCCCATCGACTGCTCATTACTCTCAAGTGATTGGGAAGGCAACCATGAGTAAATGACTTTTACAAATAATCCCCAAATATTATCTGAACTTTTATTTTGGGCAAGAGTTTCCTCTTCTGCCTTTTACCAGAGCATTGACAATAAGCACATTGACTGTGATGAGGAGAGTTTTATTTCCCTCACACACCTCCAACAGAGACACTGATGAGCAGTGATAGTGGGGAGAAGGTGGGTGCAAGAAGGGCAAAGGGAAGAAGCACCAGCTAAATAGCTTTAGGGACTGACTGGAAGCTGAGGGGCTTTAGGAAAATGTATTACTGAGAGACGGGGAAAAGACGCTGTGGGAGGCTATGGCATGCCTATGTCTTGCTCTTTATCCATACTCACAACACACTTTTCCAAAGATTGGGTCATTGCATTTGTAAAACAATATATTCCTTGCAAGTCCTTGAGATTCTGAAGCTAGGGCCCTCACTAAGTGGAAGCATAGTATGCTTCCTTTTTAAATTTGGTTTTGCTTAACAGCTTTTATCAGTATGAGCATCCCCCAAAGTCACTGGATTTTTTATTCTAGCCCCTGTCGGGTGGTAAAGCACCACACACCCTGTCTTACTTTTGAGTGTAGCCATTCTGCTTTGAAGTACAGAGTTTGAGGCAAGCTGTCTTCTGCCTCCCCTTCCTTTCTACACCCAAAACTACTGAATGGCCACAAAGATGAAGTGCAGAAGTGAAGATGGCTGCCCGGCAGTACCATCTTAGAAACGAGGGAAAACCTCAGCCAACTAAATCAGCCAATCTTTTGTTGTGATCTTTCAAATGTAACATTGCAAACTTGTTCTCAGAAACTGTTCGGTACTTATTGCTGAGGCCTTGAATTTGGAGGGTAATACCAGAACATAAGATTGCAGGCGGAGTGAGACAATGGTGTTTCATTATTCATGGAAACATACTGCTGGTGTATGTGCTTCGGTTTGAGCTTTTGATGAGCAGAAAATGTGCTCTGAACTTATTTTTCTCTTTGTGAAATCCTGACACAGCACTTCTGGTTTCAAAGGCAGCTGTACAAAAGGACCAACAGAAACCCCACAAAATGAGACCACCTTAAAATCAAGTTTACTGGCTAAATGGGATTAAGCTAGAGTTGTGTTTTAAGAAGAATAAACCAGAAAAAAAAAAAAAAAAAAAAAAAAAAAAAAAAAAAAAAAAAAAAAAAAAAAAAAAAAAAAAAAAAAAAAAAAAACAAGTCTTGCTGCACGGTGCCCACTTCTATCTGAATAGCTCTGAAGTCCAGATGCGAGCCGTCACTGCAGCATCTCTGGAGAGAGCGTGGGAAGTTAAAAGTCAGTGTTTCTGATTAATTAATAATCGTCCTCAGCTGTGTTGGCAAATGATAAAAACAAATTGTCTGCCTTTAAAGTAAGGGTGGAAGATGTGTACTTACCCAGAACAGAGCGGGAAGGAGGAACAGCCCCACTGGCCTAGTCTGCCCTTGACTGGTCTGGTGGTAGTTGAACAAAGACAATGTTGTGTGCCTCTTACCCTATAAAACCATGGTTAGGAAGTAGCAATCATAGCTCGGGCAGTCAGTCAGGGAGGGAGGCAAAGGGAGCCAGTGTCAAAGACATAGCCCAAAGGACTATTTTATGACTACCAAGTTGTCTTTGAGAACAACCCAGTGAAGCATTGGCAGGAATAACTGTTTCTCCATGCTTGTCAGTGGAAAAATCAGTTTGAGATGGGGCCAGCAAAGCTCTGAATGAGCATGTGTTCAGGTACACATGTGTAGGTGTAATGAGATAAAATTTTATTGGTAGTTACAACATAAATGCATTGACTCCTCTTTTTACTTTTTAAATTTTGTTTATTTATTGCAGTACTGGAGTTTGAACCCAGGGCCTTGCACATGTGAGGTAAGTCTACCACTGGACTATATCCCCAACCCATTTTTATTTTGAGACAGGATCTTGCTAAATTGCCAAGTTTGCCAAGAACTTGTAATCCTTCTGCCTCTGCCTCTGCCTCCCAAGTAACTGGGTTTACAGGTGTGTGCCACCACACCCAGCCAGTTTTAAATGTGCCACCCATCAGTAAAATGATTGTGTCATCCTTTCTTGAAGACCCTGCATGCTATTTTTCTACCCAAGGCTATAGTTCTTTAGCCATGCATCCCTCCTAGGATTTACCATGTGTTACCTGGTCTCCTAGTCATTTTTAGCTCCTCAGATGTAGACACCTTGCCTTTGTGTCACCCCCAGGGACTGATTACTGCATAGAGCAGACACACAACACATCTTAAATACCACTGGACAGAATGGGAGGAGGATGGTCTGAGGCATAGAACTGTACTGGATGCTCTAAGTGTTTTAATTCCTAGTGACCATGACATTTGTTTCCTTTTTCTGGTCCCTGCTGCTAGAGCTACCACATAGGCTCTGATTAATTTTTGCCTATTCTACTCTCATGGTCTGCAAATAACGCGCACTTCCTACTTGCTTTCTATTCAATCCATCGTACACATTTGATTCTCCCTGATTCTGTCTGGCCCAAACATCTCAACTTTTCATGGCTTCTCATTCCTTGTCAAATCATACAAACTTAATACTTTCTACAACTCAAGAGCCTCCACATTGTAGATCCAGAATATATTTCCATCTGAATCCGTAACTACCCGTGATGTTATCAAATGCCCTACATCCTGTGCAAATGAACAATGCATGTTTCTCTAATTCACTGTTCGTTTCCTACCTTTGTCCCTAAAAGTAAAACTTTCTCAGCCTTTAAGGCTCATATCAAATGCCATCTCTTCCACGACGGGTGTGATTTCACCTTTGGGTGAGATTTTGCTTCTCTTGATCTTACCCTACATTCTGTTCTATTTCTTCTCCCCCTTTGTCTGTCTAAGTGCCAGTTTAATTACCCAAGTTGAAGCCTATGAGGGCAGAAAAGCCGAACCCCACTTGCTACTGAATTACATTGAGTGAACCAGATGACTTGTTTTCCTCTTGTTTGTATTAGAACTATTTATACCATGTGGCTGCAGCCCTCATCTGAGGCTCTGGTATCATGATTAAAAAAAATTCAGAACTCCAACATGATTAAATATTTACCTACTTTCCTGGGGTGTCCAG
Organism: Dasyprocta punctata; assembly: GCA_004363535.1. NCBI lineage: Eukaryota > Metazoa > Chordata > Mammalia > Rodentia > Dasyproctidae > Dasyprocta > Dasyprocta punctata. The sequence goes on along the minus strand of RJWM01000205.1, from coordinate 183,831 downwards.
GGTGAAGCAGTTTCCACAACTCACACTTAAATCATCATTCACTTTCAGACCCTGTTATTCATTTCATCAGGTTAAGTCCAAATGTCATTGTGAAAACCCCATCAAACTGTGAGACCAGTATAAAGTCTGAAACAAGAGCCAAGTATTAGCTTCCATTTCATAGGTCCTGTAGACCTATTTGGGGTGGTAGTCAAAAGAAACTGAAGGCAAGTATAAGTCTATCCCTACTATGGGCTTGGATCAAGTCTTAAAACTCAAGGCAACACCAGACCACCACTGACATGTCCTAGAATTTTCTAGCCCCCAACAAAGTGCTTAGAAAATACTAGGCTGGTTTCTCAAGGACTTAAGGAGGAGGTAATGATTCAAACTTAGGAGAAATACACAGGAAAGGGATTTGATGACAACTTCCACTTTCCAGGAGAAGCCAGAATAAACTTTGGCAGAGAAGTGCCATATCTGGGGCAGACCTCTGTACACCAAACTTCAGAGAGCAGTCAAACATACAGGATTTTGTTTGAACCTCACAGGGTTCCTTCAACCTTAATAAAAAGATCTTTCCATACCAGGACACATCTAGCAGCCTGAAAGTACTCTTCAGACTGACAAGCATCTCTAAGCACTGGGTCTTCTCCACGTGAGCTTCTAGAGCAGGCAGGCCATGGGGCTAGTAGTGGGAGAGGGTTGCCACATGAACTGCTCTTGGTGGCTCCACCCTGCCCCAGCTCCCAGGACACATACAAGGCCTGAGGGTATCCTGAGAGGCACTGATGGGCCCAGGAGCCTGTGATCACTGGGGGCCTTGGTCTTTCGGAGTTTCCAGGCAGGTAGGCTTGCCCTGATCTACAGTCCAAGTTCTACAGGGTCTCGAGGAGTCTCTGAACAGGCAGGGTACGTATTAGAAATGACTTTCCCTTGGCCTCTCTGCTCAGCCTGAAAGTTCTTTTGCATCTTTCTAGAACTGAGCAGTGTCTGGCTTTATCTTCAACCCTGGGTGGCTATGGTAGTCAGTTTTCTATTACTGTAATAAATACCTGAGATACATCTACCTATAAAGAGAAAAGGGTTGCTTTGAAACTTTGAGTCTATGACTTATTGACCCAATTGCTTATGGACCTATGGTGAGGCAGCACAACACGGCAGAGGACAAAGTTCTCTGCTGTTCACCTTACAGCTAAGAAGCAAGAAAGAAAGTGGAAGGGTCCAGGGTCCCATTCTTCACTTCCAGAGATGCCCTTCAGTGACTGATAGTCCTCCCCCTTACCGGGCCTCGTCTTTTGAAAGCTCTGTCACCTTCCAAAAGTGCCATTCTGGGGACCAAGTTGTTAATACATGGGCCTGTGGAGGACATTCCAGATCCAAACTATGCCAATGGCTTTGTCCTCAGTAATTCTTGGCATTTGTTTTTGTTCTTGAGCACATTAACTTTAACCTCTAGAACTCCACCCTGCTCCTGATCTGAGCAATTAAGTCTTTTAAAGACAGACACTTGCACAGGCTGAGGCTCTTATCTGCTGACTTCTTAACCCAAGCACTGGTCTATAGTAAGAGTATTCCCACTAACTCTATCACTAAAGGGCTATGTCATTTGGGGCAAATGACTGCACTACTTTGGAACTAAATTTCTTCATCTATATGATGAGGAAATGGACTAGACAATCTCTAAGGTGCATCGGCTCCAACATCCCATCATCTCTGATCATACTACTCTGGGGTTTCCCTGGGCAGCCTCCATGCATTCATTCAACAAATGTTTATTCAGCAACTACCATGTGATGACTTTAGGGCTAGATTCTGAGAATATACTGTGAATGAGACATGGCCACTGTCCTCAAGGTCTCTACAATCTAGTAAAAAAGTCACCTCAATCTCCAGCACCCACAAAACACACACAAAAAAAATAACTGCTTATTAAATGATGTGAACTCTGGAGTAAGATGCAAGCTCAGTGGGGTAAGTGTAAGTGTGGGTCTGCCTCATTAGTTTCCTAGTTCTTAGGGATCAGTCTACCTCACTGCCTGATGTACAGTGTTATAAAAACTGCTGTTTTGTATATTATCTGGTTTTTTTTTTTTTTTTTTTTTTTTTTTTTTTTTTTTTTTTTTTTTTTTTTTTTTTTTTTTTTTTTTTTTTTTTTGTGCAAGTTGTTTCAGGTGGGAAAGTAAATTTGGTCCCTATTACCACATATTGGCCAAAAGCAGAGGTCTCACCAAACATGGTTGGCTATACAATCAAATCAAAGCAGACAAACAAACAAAAAAAAACTGTATTCCTATCATATTTATACTTATTTATGAATTATATACACATATACGTTGTGACTATGTAAATATTAGGCATGTTATTTACTACTAGTAATAGTAAAGCTTTGTTTTCTCCCTTTTTAAGATGAAAGCATAAATATAAATAGAAGTTAAACGTTTTTTTCTTCCCTGCATTTCAGTGGATCATCTGTGTAACCACAAATCCAGGACCAAAGGACTCAGGAAGTCCAGTTCTGTGAACTTTGAAAACTGGTTGTCAAAGTATCCAAGATTTACATGGTATGGGTAACATTATACATCTAGTTCTAACACAAGGTAGTAGTAGCAGGGCCAGGCCAACCCCTTCTTGTGAGCCAGCAGTGGCCATGTGTCATGGGAAGAGAACCAAGAAACAGCTAACCCCCTCTTGTGAGCCAGTTGGTACGCAGGCTGAGAGAGAAGTTCTGAGTACTCCCCACCCCCAGCAAGTGCTGATTTGGAGAAACAGAAGCTGAGATGGTAGCCACTGAAGTAAATAAACAACTTAATGCCTGTATTGTTTGATTCACTTTGCAGGCCTAAAGTCAGCATCTATTTAACAATATAACAATATGCAATATAGAAACTATGCTATATTGAAGGTGGTAGCCACTGTTAATTCCCTATTACCTTGCTTTGTATCATTTTCATTGTTTTGTTTTGTTTGGCTTTATTCTATTTTGTTTTGCTTGATTTTATTATATCTGATGGCATGGGAAGCTATTTCAAAGATAAGATATATTATGGTAGCCATTTTTGATTTTCTATTATCTTGTTTTGAAGTCCTGTATTGCTTTTATTGCTTTGTTTTGATTGGTTTTATTCTGTTTTGTTTTATTATGTCTGATGGTATGGGCACCAATTTTAAAGATAACAAGAGGCATTATAGTAGCCATTATTGATTTCCTATTACCTTGTTTTGAAGTCCTGTGTCACTTTCACTGTTTTGTTTTAACTGGCTTTATTCTACTTTATTTTGTTTGGTTTTATTCTTTTAAAAAAAAAAGTAGTAGGAGATTGGCATGCTTTGGCTGATACCAATTAAACTAAGCTTTTATAAAAACAGTTCTTTGAAAATAGTTTTGAAAAATTGTATTCCTTGCTGGGCATGGTGGTACTTGCTTATAATCCCAGCCCTTTAGAGACCGAGGCAGGAGGATGGCAAGTTCCACCCAACCTGGGAAACCTAGCAAGATCTTATCTCAAAAAGAAAAATAAATTAAAAAGGGTTGGGGATGTAGCTCAGTGAGAAGGCCCTGGGATTAATCCCCAGTACAGGTGGGTAGGGGGAATACATTCCTTGATCTTATTCAGCAAAATTTCCATTATCTTTTCTTGTACCTTCACCAGACTTTATTTACATGTCAAACAGCTCAAAAAATAATAAACACATTTTCAGCACTATATATCAGGCACGTGGGGAAATGCAAGATCTTTGAATAAAAACACCCATCTTGAATTTAAGTATATTTGCTTTCCTACCTGTGCTATGGGTGGGATGCTCCCATGAGTAATGTTTTAGTTTGTTTTGTGTTACTATACAGAATACCAGAGGCTAAGTATGTAATAATGAACCAAAATTTATTTGCTATGGATCCAAAGACTGTGAAGTCCAAGACTGAAGGGCCATCATCTGGTGAGGGGCTTATAGCTGCATTATTCTATGGCGGAAGAGCAAAGAGGAGAAGACAAGGGGCCTGAACTTCCCCTTTTGTAAGAACACACCCCCATAATAACTGCGTCACTCCATTCATTTGCCCTCACAGCATAATCACCTCTCCCACAGGGGATGCAGTTTCCAACATGTGCTCTTTCGGGCCATGTTCAAACCATGGCAGACAGGCTCTAACCACTAGTGCTGGGGAGGAAGGAAGAGGCCTCTGGGATTAGGTACATTTGCCTTGCTTTCTGGAACCCCAGAAGATGCTCAGAAACCTGGCTCGGGCTTTTCTCAGCCAGCCTTTCCACCTGGCTCTTGAGCCTGGCTCATGGATAGCCCCAGAGAGCAGGCAAGGGCAGGCAAGGCCTGCAGAGCCCAAAGTGGCTCAGGGCACCAATCACTTTCACTGTCACTGCCGTTCACTGGCAGAGCAGGGGCCCCAGGGCTGCTGCCAAATGGCCAGTGTGGCAAACCAGCAGGAAATGGAATGAGTGGCAGAAACCTGCCCTTTCTCAGATAGGAGCTTGATTTCCAACCTACCCACAGCTTCAAAGGGCAGCCGCCTATCAGGGAATGTTCAACCAAATGCAGTTTGCATGTTTGAAATAACATTTCTTACTCTGAAACTGAGTCCTAGAAGTCTCTGTTGCTAATAGCCTGATGTTCCCTCCCTACCCTGATATCTTGGTTGCTCCAGCTGTCTTGGAAGATAGCTGAGTCTCAGAAAGGGAGTTGTGTCCATGAAATCTCAGCCCTGGCCCCCATTTCAACCATTTTACCGACCTTTACATAAGAACAGATTGAACAAGACTGTACGGGTGAGGCAAAGGGAGAAAAAGGGAAGACTGTTTTCTGTTTATGACTGGGACACTGTTATTCACTGGGCTTGGGTTTTTCAGCTGAGTTCTGTGGCCCAGTCACGTTAGCACCAGAAACCTCCTCGGCCTCAGTCATACATGCTACTCCACCTCTTCCTCGCAGCCCATGCCTTTCCTTTCAGAGGACCCTCCCCATTTCGCGCTTTCACAGAGTGAAGCTGTTCCGGGGCTGCCTTGGGTCACACCCTGCTCATGCTGCCCAACAGCACCTGCCAAGAGGTCTGGGTGACTCTCTGTGGTCTCCATCTTCTGCTTCCTGTGGTGGGCAGGAAGTGGCACTTGGTGTGAGAGCTGGGCTCTGGCATTTGACAGTGGTGGAGCTTCTCTCCTGCCCAGTGGTTCAGTGAAGGAATGCTGATTACATGAAATCCAGGGGTGGCTGTGTAATGTGGGAGACGGCAAGTACCATGTTCCCACACTGTAAGTCATGATGACACTGTTAAAAATGACTGGTGGGCGGGGGAAAGTGAAAGAAAAAGAATAAGAGGGAACAGAAACCAAAGTGAGACATTCAGAAGGACCAAGCCAGTGTAACAGCCAAGGCATTAAGAGAGGCCGGGGGAATGGGTGGCCTGGAAGGGAATCAGGGCAAAGCGGTCGAGTAAGACTATGGGTAGGAGGAAAGAAGTCAGACCAAGGAAGAAACAATGAGGTGTGAAGAGAAGACATAATTATTTGTTTGAGGGAAAGGTAGGTAATTTGCCAACTCATGAACCAAGAGAGAGTGCTAGAGGTCCTCCAGGGGCAACACTCCTGAGCACATCATCTTCAGAGCCCCCAGCTCAGGCCGGCACAGCCCCTGACCTTGAAATCTACCTCGGCTTGCTCGAGGTCTAATTGAATTTAGGTAGAAAGGGCTTGTGAGACTCTATGGGGGAGAAACAGGGGATGTGAGCTGAAAAAACAAGACCAGAGAGTCTCATACATCCAGTTGGAACTCTCATGAGTTGATCTCCTAAAACGCTTTGCCTATAGTCTTGTGAGTGATACAAAGAAATAGAAATCACAGCTTTTGGCCTGAAGAAATTCACTTCCTAGACAGGGGGTAAGAGGTACATACGCAAAGTATTACATAGCTGCAATATTAAAGGTACTGCTTAGATAAACATAGTAAGAGAACACTGGGTGAAAGAAGGAATAAGAGAATTAAAAAATGCAACATAGAAAGGCTTTTTGACAATGTCACTTGTGGAAATTTTTTAAATGCAGGAATTAAGTTGAACAATTTGGTCAATGAGGATGAAAAATTTAAAACTATACCAAGAACGTTACAGTACCTGGGCTTGACAATAGCATAGCAAAGTTCCAAATTGAAGCAAAGAACAGAAAGCACTTTTTTTTTTTTGGGTATTAGGGATCAAACTCATGACCTCATGCTTGCCAGGCAGGGCCTATGTCACTGAGCTGTATCCCCAGCCCCAGGAAGCACTGTTAAATTCAGTCTTCCAGGTGAGTTGGATCTACCTAGATACTTAAATTTTTTTTTAAAAATTACTACAGTACATCTAGGAGTCATATTTAACACTAAGAGGTAATAAGAAAACCCTGGGTAGATAACTTTGGAGGCCAGCTGGCCCACCGAGGCTGGCCTTAGTCTGTTGTTCTGGATAGATTCAGATATTGGAAGACAACTGGAGATCAAAAATCAGACAAAATAACTAAGGTGGGAGGGAAGTCAAGTGGGGAAGGAGATTGGTTATGCACGTGTGTGTCAAATAGGTGAGGGTGTTTAATTGCTAACTTAAAAAGGATAGTGAAGGTGATAATGACAACATTTATAGAGCGCAAACTGTGTGCCAGATAACTTTAAAAAGGCATTCTACATACATGTATTAGTTCACATAATTCTCACTACCACTCCATAAGGTATTATTATTATTTGCATTTTATAGATAAGAAACCCATTGTAGTAGTTTGAAGACAGTTTAGAGTTGTACCAAGCAAAATGATATGTAGCAACCTCACTGCTGTTGGAAGAGTCAGTTATTGGAATTTCCATTTAAATGGATATAATACAAGACAAGTAGTAGTTTTATAATAAAAATAAGAGTATGTTTTGTTGCACAGAACTAAATGAAATAAAGTTACTTATCATTGTTTGATTATATGAAAAAAATGAAAAAAGAAACCCAGACATAGAAAGATCAAACAATTACCACAGAAGCAAGCCTAGGACTCTAATTAAATTCCACAACACTCTCTCTGAAGCCAGCAAGAGTTAGTGTTTCTGTTTATTTATTGTAAACATTCGTTTATGCAAACATTTGTTATCTAACCTGCTTATGGAAAGACTGTGGATGATAAAGCTTTTGTGGAGAGACTGTTTTGTCATCATGAAGAGTATCAGCATTATTATTAAGACAATGCTTTTTCCAGAAATACCAAACATATGCTCACATCATCAGGCAATCCTGCAAGGCCTTTAAATTTTCAGAAGCTCATGAAACCACCCTCCTGTGTATTCACAACAGACAACAGTGAGCAGGAATGTACTCTCTCGAGAAGAAAGGTCTCTTTCTGACACAGTTCTCACAAGCTTTGGGAGGTGGTAGTCCTCTTCTGAAAATGTTGCCCACTGGGACAAAGAGCCACGTTTTTGTCCTCAAGGGAGCCTCCCCCACAGGGACCAAACCAGAGGACCAAGCCGTGTCAGAAGCAGAGTTTTGAGTCTGAGAGGCAGCAGATAGAGAAACAGATAGCAAGTACATCTGTTTTCACAAGAGCCTGTTGTTCTCTGTACTAACTGCTATAAAAACAACATGAAACTAGCCACACATTAGTTTTGGTTCTCGTGACTAAATCAAGGAATGGCAAGATGGTGCTGTGTCATTAGAAATGAAACCAGTTCTTAAATGCAAGAACAGGGCCGACATTTTAGTAACCTGAAGAATTTCATAGAAAAATCAAAGCTGACACTTACCATCTGCTGCCTAAGGTTGGTTCTGAACCAGTGAAACTTCTTTTTTGCAGCGAAGACAAGGAAGGGGTCCTGACTGGCCCAATACTTGTGTGGTCAGGGGAGGTCTTCCTCCAGCTGTCCTGCCAGGTGGAACTGTAGCCTCAATCTTGCCTTCAACAGGACTGACTATATTTGGTACTTCGAAAAAAACACTACAAAGAAACCTCATATTTAACTTTTTGATATACAACCTTGTACACTTTGACACATATACTTCTGTTTTGCTCTAAAAAATTTGACCCTGAGGCATTCTCATTATAGTTTTTCAGGTGAAGAAATTAGGGCAATTGAACAAGTGAATTAGCTAGAAGTAGGCAGAGCAGGGTTTCTGACAGCTTCTTATCTATACATTCACTACCTCTAATTTGGCCTTTTTGACGATGACGCTGATGTTGATGTAAATACTCACAGTTGTCTCTTCAGTACTCACCTCCCCCTGCTCCTCCTAGAGCACCCAAGTTTTTCTTCAACCCCTCCTTAATCCCCCTACTTCTTGCTCCAGAATACAGCTATACACAGGCCTCTGATGTGCTTAATCCAATCAAAGTACCCAGCATCAGTTAGGTGATTGACTTGGGCAGGGTGGGCAGTTCAGACCAATGTGGTTTAAGGAACATGTGCCAGAGCTTCTGGGAAAAAGATTCCTCAGTCCTCTGTTGTGAGACCACAAGGGATGATCCTTCTTTTCCTAGGTGGTACACTTAAGAATACAAAGTTCAGTATTTCCTCAGCCATTTTTGCCACCAAAAGTGGTAGCCTGAGGATCAAGCCAGCATATGGCATGGACAATACTTATAACCAGAACAGATGTGGTGCTGGTATTATGAGAAGGGTGTAAATTCTAGATCAACCTCTGGAGTTTTCAGGAAATGAGTCAGAGCAGTCTCTTGGTTTGCTTAAGCCAGTTTGCATTTGATTTTCTGCCACACAGAAAATTTTAACCAATGAAAACATTGCTGGTGCCACTTCTAGTAACATCTGATTATTGCTTTGAGTTCTCAATCAATAACATGAAGTCCATTTGACTAAAATTACCAATCCTTCAAAATTCACCAGCGTTTCTGAGGCACACCTATCCCTGGTGCCTGTTTGACTCTATAGCAAGGACTCACATTTTTCTATTCCTGAGGTCTGACCCTTCAGTTTTCTGCCCCATCTTGTGTCAGCTTAGTATGGTTCCTTACTGAGTCTCAGCACACTGACAAGAGATAGCCGCACTCTGCCGAGGACGCCAGCAAGAAAGCAGGCAGCCGGCTGCAGATGCCCAGCATCAGCATTTAAAAAAAACACAGTTTTAGGAAAAGGATTTTGTCATAATATACATTCAAATACAACATAAAGCCAGGCAGAAGCAGGTTGTTTGGGCCATGGTCACAGGCACTATTACCTCGCCAGCTCCCTGTCCGAAGATTGGATCCCATGAAGTTTTGTGACCACGCTAAAGATCTTTATTTTTATTTGCCGAGGGTTAACTCACAGAGGGTCAAAGTTGGCATTAGAGTGTATAAAGTCATGTAGGTTTGAAAATCTGTGAAGAGAAATGATTTTTGTGATTCTACTCAATCTCAGTTTCTCTTGAAAATTTCTGTTATTTCCACTTCTGGTCAAAATGACTAAGCACAGAGGTAGAAATACAATATACAGTAAACAGTTGTAACTACACTCTGTAGTCCAACAGTAAGAATGACAGCACAGATAAGCATGGCAGGGTGAGATGTGTAAGGAGGGCTCCCTCTTTCCTATGCTAATTCCTCCAAATCCAATCTATTATCAAGACTAATATTTTCCAAATATTACTTAATTCCCTTCTCTCCATCTTTATTACAATCTTGCAATCTGTTCATTCAACAAATATACCTTGAATCTCTGCTGTGTTCCAGACAAGATTCCAGTGCCTTGGAGCACAAAAATGACAATGAAATGTAAGCCATACACCCTAGTGATTCCTCTTGCTTGGACCACCAAAGATCTTTTTACTGACCACACCATGCTTCCTCTTTTGTGCTCTCCTTCCATTTGCAAACAGTAACCTAAAACATTCCAATGGCTTTCCGTTGCTTTTTCCTTTATTTGCTGTTTTTTTTTCTTTCCCTCCTCTCCTTCCTCCCTCCTCCACCCCTTTCTTGCACTGAGGATTGAACGTAGAGCTTTCACCTTGACCTGCCTACCCTAACCCTTTTTCACTTGAACTTGCGATCCTCCTGCCTCAGATCCTAGAGTGCTGGCATTACAGGTGTGCATCACCACATCTGCTTAATACTTCTCAATTTAAATACCATGTGGCCTTCTGTACCTGCTGGCAGCTGCATCACTCCATCCAGATCTCTGACCTCTTCTTATACCATGTTCATTCCTCACAGGTGCGCTGGTCTCCTTTTAGACCCTCGAGCACTGAAATTTCTCTTTCTTTTCAGAGTTTTCAATCTGCTCTTATTTCTAGCTAAAACAGTGGCTTTCAAACGTTTTTTTTCTTTTTCTTTCTTTTTTTTTTTGGTACTGGGGATCGAACTCACAACCTTGCGCTTGCCAGGCAGGCGTTTAGGCCACTGAGCTAAATTCCCAGTCCTATCTATTGAGACGGGGTCTCACTATGCAGTTCAGGCTGGCCTTGAACTCACTTTGTAGCCCAGGCTGGTCTTGAATTCACAAAGATCCTCCTGCCTCAGCCTCCTGAGTGCTGGGGTTAAAGATGTGCACCACCGCACCCGGCTTCAAACTTTTTTAAAGTCATAATCCCCATTAAAAAATTCCTCTCTCCATGAACTAGTAAATACATCAACACATGTCTATACATAAAGGAACAAAAATTTCATAGATAATACTCTTGCAATTTTCTGTTCCATTCTCCAAAAAGCTACTCCTGACTCACTACCCTGCAGTTTGGAAATAGTCTTTGCTCTGCTCTGTAAATGGCTGGTCTTTCCCATCTTCCAGTTTTCTACCTAAATATCAGTCACTCAGAGGGGCTCTCTCCAACCACTTGATCTAAATCAGGCCCCTGACTTGTTATTTTAATCTCATCCAGTTGTACCTTCCTTTCAGAGAATCTGTCAAAGTTATAATTATTTCTTTGCTGAGACTTGTTCATTATCTATCTCACAAACCACATGGTTAGCTTTTGAAGGCAAGGACTTTGTCTGCTTTGTTCTCCATTTATTCAGCATCTGGCTTAATGATCAGCATCAGAGTAGAACACTGATAAAAATATTCATTGATGGACAGAGTTGTGGATGTATATGTGACACTGAAGCCTGGATTTAGAAACAAGCTTCCCCCAAAAAAGGAATGAGACCTGCTGATCCAGAGAAACACAGGCTGTGATGATAGTTATTGAGGTAAAATACAACTGAATGTAGTGTTTAGTGTTTCACTGACTTTGCAGGCCTAAAGCTGATAGTCTGATCATCTATTTGGAGGAAAACAATACGCAACGTAGCATCCATGAGGGATCTCCTTTGGAAGGTGGTAGCCATTGTTGATTTCCTATTATCTTGTTTGGAAGTCCTGTATCATTTTCATTGTTTTGTTTGATTGGGTTTTATTCTCTTTTGTATTGTTTGATTTTATTATGTCCAATGGTATGGACAGCTATTTCAAAGATAAGATATATTATGAATAGTATACCTCAAATCTGTCAAAACTTTGTGAAAAAACAAACCGTTACCAAACAGAGGAATTAGAGATGAGTTAAGCCCCATGTAAAATCTTATCTGAGATGGGACCATGGCACAGAAAAGAAAAACTAGTGGAAAAACTAAAGAAATCAGAGAAAGTATAGCCTTTAGTTAATAATAATGTATTGATATTGATTTATTAATTGTTACAAATGTACCATAGTAATTTAAGATGCTAGTAATAGGAGGAACTAGGTGAAAAGCACATAGGAACTCTCTGCATTATTGCTGCAACTTTTCTGTGAATATAAAATTATTCTAAAATGAAAAGTTTAGTGCTGGGCATGGTGGCACACACCTTGAATCACAGTATTTGGGAGGCTGAGGCAGGAGGATCAAGGATTGATGTGAGTTGAGGCCAGCCTGGGCTAGACAGTGAGTCCAAGACCAGGCTAAACTGCATAGCGAGACCCTCTCTGGGAAAAAAAAAAAAAAAAATCTAAAAAAAAAAAAGTTTACCGTAAAACAAAACAAAACAAACCCTTTAGACTCATTTCCAAGAACAAGGCCTTCATTCAAGTGGTTTTATGGAATACCTACAAAAAACTTCAAGACCTGCTGGGACACAAAGATACTTAGAAAACCTTGAAAAATGAGTACATGAATGTAGATCAGGAAGAGAAAGCATGGAGGTCTACAGGTTGATGTGAGAGAGAAAGGTGTGAGTGGGGTTGGGAAGAGACAAGAGGGAAAGGGCTATCAGAGAGCACGATGACAAGAATGACAAAGTTAAGAACTTACTGTTTTTGGTTTGGTGGATTTAGATATTTCCCACTGAATGTAAATTCCACAAAGGGAGGGACCTTGTCTTTTAATCTTTATATCTTTAGAACCCTAAAACTAAGCCAAGCATACAGTAAATGTTTTTAAATATGTGTGGAATGGATGTGTGATGAGATACACAGACAAGAGGTGCCTGTGGGAATGCCTACTTCAACCCCAAAGCCATATATTTTGTTAGGTCTCCCAGATACCCACTAGACTTGCATTTTTGGACATGCTGATTATGTTTGCATCACTAGAGACCTTCTGGAAAAAAAGCATGCAAATGTCAGTCTTGGTTTAGAACACTCCTAACATCTCTCTAAAGACACACAAGAGCTTGAATGTGAACTTATCCTTGAAGCATCTTTTGATATAAGCCTGGTGACAAGCAACAGTGAATGGCATCTTCTAACTGTGCTTGATCCTGTGAAAGACAGCAGGGTTATAACATTGTGGGGCCAGACAGAACCAGCGGGGCCTTCAAAGCTATCCGTATGGTCTCTCTGAATTGCTCTGTGGACATCCACTAACATTCTTCTTCAACGGTCCTTAATGCTAATCACATTCATTTGCATATAACTATTTATGAAGAAAAATTAAAATTTTGGAAAAAACTATACAGAAGTATATTCATTTGTCTCATTTGTGATCTACCAACAAGAGGACTGTGTGCATTAATATAAAATAACCTATGAAATACATAATGAAAACAAGGATTATAGAAGAGTATAATGTGTCACTTGTCCTACGTGTAGGATGGATGTGCACATGCACAGGTACATACATGTGTTACAAATGCCTGACAGTCCTCTAAAATACACATACGAAACTAGTTTACAGGAGGGAGTCCTGTGAAGGAAATACAGAAGAGTGGGGAGATGAATCCAGTGACCACTCTTTGAAAGTTGAATTTCGTACATGTCCTACCTATTTGAAGCTAATAAATGAATGAATGAGTACAGAGGAAGAAAAATTTGAAGTTTGGCTACAGGCTATAATAAACTCGTTTTAAAGTTATGCTTGCATTCTCCTTGAGCCTTTTTGCTTTCTGTGGGACCTAGCACATGGTGGGGCCACAGACAGAAGCCATTCAGCTCACAGAATCCTTGCTTTAATGTCAACTTCAAACAAGATCTTACATGAGGGGATTGATGGTGCTGAAAAAGACATTTATTGCAGTTTATGCATTCTAAATGAGGAATTTAAAAATTAAATCCTGTAAGTAGAGTACTCGTATTACATTATAGTTTTCCTTTTAAAAAGCTTTTCTTGGGCTGAGGGTTTAGCTCAGTAGCACAGCGCCTGCCTGGCAAGCACAAGGTCATGAGTTTGAGCCCCAGTACTCCCCCTCCCACCAAAAAAAAAAAGCATTTCTTTGCTAAATGTTAGTACCTTAGGAACAATTTCTATCAAGTTCTAGTTAGGCAACTTTGTGAAAATCTATCTCAAGAAAAAGAAAGAAAGAAAGAAAGGAAGAAAGGAAGGAAGGAAGAAAGGAAGGAAGGAAGGAAGGAAGGAAGGAAGGAAGGAAGGAGGGAAGGAAGAAGAGAAAAGAAAAGAAAGGAAAAGAAGAGAAAAGAAAAGAAAAAAAGAAAGAAAGAAAGTAAACCAGAATAGGCTAGGGATGCAGTTCAGTGGCAAAGTACCCTTGGGTTTGGTCCCGACTACTACACAAGAAAAGAAAAAAGAATCTTACCGTTAATAATAAATCATACTAAGACCCACAAAACATCTTAAGAGAGTTTTCCGCAAGTTCCTTTGTATCAACAAATTAAAAGTTTCCTTAAATAACTGGTCAGTGATTTACTATAATTATTTCATCACAATCCCATTCTACTTTTATGCAAATTCTAAAAGCAGTATCCCAAAGCAATATAGTTTCAAATTCCAAAGATAACACCTTGCTTTGTATTTAGGGAATTAACGCTTGAGACAGACCTAAGAATTCTGTTTTTAAAAAGAGAATGTTCACATTTCAGTGAACTTCAGGAGTAAGGACATTCAGTTCTGTTACACAGCATTCACTATGAGGTTAATCCAAATGTAAAGCATTTGCATTTCACTGCTATTGAAAGAAGAAAGTCTCATGGAGGCAGGCACAAAGACTGAACACAGGCAATAACAGCATCACGTGGGTGTGGCTGGAATTACAGAGTCGCAGGCTCATGCCAACCAATCTGATCAAGACCTTCAGTCAAGTAAGAACCTCCACATGATGACTCTTATCCCTATTGAAGACTGAGAAGCTCCAGGCTAAAAAATTTTAACAAAATTTTCAAAATATTTAAATTTGAGCTATTCTTTTATAAGGGCTATATATAAAATATATATAAAATTTAGTAATAAGGGCAATGTGACTTTTTTTTAAACCAATCGGAGCCATATCTATTAGAAATGACTGTAGTAATCATTGTTCACATCCTCCTTCATACTTGCAAAACATTCTTTCCTTTTCTTAATCTTATTTCCTCTACTTTTTTTTCCCCAGACCACCCACCCCTCCTCTTCCCAGGCAGAATTACCTTTGTTTTCCATTGATTTTGGTTCCCTCCCTTTCGCCAATATAAATAACTGAATTAGGTCTCCCTGATGCAATAAAATATGCATCACGCTAAGGGGTCAACTACAATCAATCTCAATCTCTCAATAAATCTCAGTCTATTTTTTCAAGAGTCTCAGCAACCTGGCAACTGTCACACTCAAGATTCCAAGTGTTTAAAGATTTAATTGCCAAATTCAAAGATCTGGTCTCTGTTTTCTCTTCTGACCCTACTATTCCTTCTTCCCTTCTTTTTTTTTTTTTTTGCGGCATCGGGGATTGAACTCACAACCTCGCGCCTGCCAGGGCAGGCGCTTAAGGCACTGAGCCTAACTCCCGGCCCTGGATTTTTTGAGGCAGGGTCGCACTATGTAGCTCAGGCCGGCCTTGCGCTCGCGTTGTAGCCCAAGCCGGCCTCGAACTCACAACGCTCCGCCTACCTCAGCCTCCCCAGTGCTGGGATTAAAGGCGTGCGCCACCACGCCCGGCCTCCTTCTTCCCTTCTTAATACCCTCAAAGAATTAGTCCAGACCAAGGTGCTTCTCTACTTGAGGTGTTTCCAGTGAACGTAGTGCCTTATTACCCCTCACTACAAGGGTCAACTCCATGTAAAAAACTCAAACAGTATCTTCAACACTGACTTGTCTAGAAGTCTAACAGTCTTGTATTGTGTTCATTCCCTTAATAAGATTTACTGAGGGCCTATGATACGCTATTCCACTGTATTAGGCACTGCCGAGCAAAGCAGGCCCAGTCTCTGCCCCTCACAAAGCCTACAGCCTACCAGGAAACATAGTGCAGTGAACACAAGTGGGAGTGAGCTGTGGGAGGTGTAAGCAGATCTAGTTCAGGAAGATTTCCGGTAAAACACGGGGCACCCAGTTAAAGTTAATTTCAAATAAGTAAATTCTTTTTAGTATGAATATGTCCCAAATATTGCGTGGGATATACTTACACTAAAAAATTATTTATTTATCTGAAATTCAGCTTTAACTGGGTATCTTGTGCTTTTATCTGCTACATCTGGTAACCTTACCATGAAGGAAACTCTTGAACTGAAAAGATGAGTAGGAAGTAACAAGCGTAAGAGGTGGTGGAAGAGGGGGACATGTTCCAGGGAGGAGAAACAGAAAAGGCATGGGTTTGTAATGATTTTCATACTTTCAAGGCTCATAAGGAAGAAAACCGAAAGGGCTTCATCCCACAGGCAATAGAAAGCTATTCAGATTTCAAGCAGAGGAGAAAATGAATCGAATCTGATGTTTTCAATGACCTCTCCAGCTGCCAGACACAGAAAGGCACTGAAGAGGCAGAAGTGGATGAAGGAATTCTAGTTCTGAGGCTGCAGTTAGAGGCGGGGGATGTCAGTGACCTGTGCGAAGGAATCTGCAGTGAGAAAGGAGAGGTGGATAGGCATGAAAGTGACTCATGTGTGACTGACTGCATTCCATGCCAAACCCTCTGCTCCAATTCACATCTCGTGGTGGTTGACTACCATACCCATATTTCCTCGCAGACTGTAGCCTCTCACTTACAAAGCTCGTGTTAAAAGTCTGTAACAAGGACTTTTTAGTAGTCAATTCCCAGTGGGGGTACAAGTGAGAACCATTTGTGGAATGGTAAACAAACCTTGGTCCTGGTCCCTGCCAGGTCCCTGACTGGAAGGGAGCAGGGATATGGGAACAGTAATTTTGTAAGCAGCTCCACAGACTATCAGGACATAGAGATACCACAGAGAATCAGTGTCTGTTTTAACAACTCAAGTCTTCAAAGCTAAACGGATCATCTGTTTTCAACTGCATTCTTACCTGTGTAAGTAACCTAAGAGGGATGGAGTGGCAGTCACTCCCTGCTCTCATGGACTGTAGCCTGTGGTAATACCAGAAGTGAGCCACGGCAACTGCAAAAAGTGGGTAAGAATATGGAATCTGGACCCATTCTGCCTGGGCTTAATCCTGGCTTAGTCACTTCCCTCAACATAGTAGAGAAAAGACAGAAATGTTCTGTGCCTCATTTTCTTCATGGAGATCATATTAATAATTATCTCTTAGAGTTCTGAAGTTGTTAATCACTGAAAAGCATTTAGCTAGAATAGTACCTGGGACATTGTAAGTGTTCAGGTAACGGTTAGCTACATGGCCATAAACATAAATATATATATCATTTCATGGAATGAATCCTACCATGAAGAGAGTATGATGACTACAGAGCGACAGTGAGAAGAGCCAAAAGTCACACTGGGTAAGATTTTAGACCAAATGGTCAAGAAAGACTTCTATGGATGGGTGATATAAACAGATACCTGGAATGAGGAAATGAGCTAGGCCAACAAAGTACCAGGAAAAGGTAAAATTAAGTGAAGTCCCAAATAGAAGAATCAGCTTGACACATGCAAGAGACAACAAGATGGGCAAGAAGGCCAGTAGAAAATAACAGAGTAGCTTCAAGAAAAAGTCGAAGATGTCTAGACTCTCATTTAACATAATTCTTCAAATTTTGCCCAGGGCAATTAGGCAAGAAAAAAAAACCTGAACCGAACTGAATCAAACCAAACCAAATCAAACCAGAGAAGGGACACATATAGGAAAGGAAAACGTCAAACTGTCCTTGTTTGCAGATGATCCTATACCTAAAAGACCCTGAAGATCAAAAAGATTTTCAGAGCTGATAAATAAACTCAACATAGCAGGATATAAAACCAACATTAAACCAGGCGTGGTGGAACACACCTGTAATCCCAGCACTCAGGAGGCTGAGGTAGGAGGATCATTGCAAATTCAAAACCAACCTGGGTTACAAAGTGAGTTCAAGGCCAGCCTGAACTGCATAGTGAGACCCTGTCTTAAAAAGACAAAAAACAAACAAACAAAAAATCAACATTAAAAATTCAACAGCTTAACTATATACTAATAATGGACTACATGAGAAAAACAATTCAATTTATAAGTTCCAAATAAAATTAAAACTTAGGAATCAATCTAACCAAGGAAGTGAAAGATCAATACAATGAAAAATTCAGAATACCAAAGAAAGAAATTAAAGAAGACATCAGAAGACAGAAAGATTTCCCATGTTCACGGATTGGCAGAATTAATATTGTCCAAATGGCCATATTTCCAAAAGCAATTATTATGGCTTACATCTAAATGACCCACCCAAGGCTTCATGTGCTCATAGGAGCCACCTATGAGAGGTGGCTGGATCATGGGTGTATGATACTAGGATTAAGGGGATGTGGTACTGGATTAGTCCAATAACTGGATTAGCATGGTGCTGCTTTCTGCCTGCCCTGCCATGGACTATTTCTCCTCCCTCATGTCCCTGCCCTGTCTTGGACTATTTCTCCTCCCTCACGTCCCTGCCCTGTCTTGGAATCAGCTAAGCACTAAAACTTCAACAAACTGTGACTAAAATAAGCCTTTCCTTCTTTAATTGTGGGTGCCAAGTACTGTGCCTCAGCAACAAGAAAAGTAACTGAGACAGCAAATTACTGATTCAATGCAATCCCCATCAAAATACCAACAAATTTCTTCACAGTACTAGAAAAAAAAAATTCTAAAACTCATATGGAAACACAAAATAGGCAAACTAGCCAAAGCAATCGTAAGCAAAAAGAGCAATTTCAAATTACATTACAAAGTCACAGTAACAAAAACACTCACACAAAAAATAGGTATACAGACCAATGGAACAGAACAGATGACACAGAAACAAATCCACACAACTATAGCTACCAGGTTTTGGTCAAAGGAGCCAAAAATCTGTGTTGGAGGATAGTTGGCCTCTTTAACAAAAGTACTGGAAACCTGAATATCCACTTGCAGAAGACTAAAACTAGATTCGTGTTTCTCATCCTGTTCAAAAATCAATTCAAAATAAGATTCAAGACCTCGGTATAAGATCTGAATAAAATGCTAAAAGAAACCATAGGGGAAACACTTAAAGCACAGGTAAAAAATTCTTGAATAGGACTCCGAAAGTACAGGAAATAACAGCAAGAACCTACACATGAGACTACATCAAATTAAAAAGTTTCTGCGCAGCAAGGGAAACAAGAGTGAAAAGACAGCCTAATAGGAGAAAATCTTTACTAGCTACTCTTCAAACAAAGGACTAGTATCTATATAAAACAGTCAAAAAATATAACAGCAAAAAAATCAAAGTCTAATCAATAAATGGGCAAATGAATTGAACAGATACTTTGCAAAAGAAGTGTATGAAAGTGGCCAATATATTCAGCATCTTTAGCCATTAGGAAAAATGCAAATCAAAATACACTGAGATTCCATCTCACCCTCATTAGAATGGCTATCACCAATTGGAAAACAGCCAGGTGTGGTGTTATATACCTGTAAACCCAGCAATTGGGAGGCCAAGGCAGGAGGATTGCCACGAGCCTGAGGTTAGCCTGGGCTAAAGCCAGTCTGAACTACATAGCCAAACCCTGGCTCCAAACAAAACAAAAAAAAGTTACTTAAGAGTAGAAAAAACAGTAAAACCTGGTGAAAATGTAAATTAGTACAGCTGTGGAGGTTCCTCAAAAAACTTAAAAATGAGTTACCATTTGATCCAGCAACACCACTCCATCACAACAGCCAAAATATGGGATAAAGAAATGGGAGAGCTATAGATACAGACAGACAGACAGACAAAAAGACAGATAGGTAAGATACAGATATAGATGTATAGATATAGATATATATATTTCAGCCATAAAGAACAAATGGGAAACGGATATGGAGACCATCGTATTGAATAAAACACGCCAGACTCAGAAAGACAAATATTACATATTCTCCTTAATACATGGAATCTAAAAGTGACAAAAAAACAAAATAAAGACTACCAGACAAGTGGAAGAGAATGAGGGTGTGTGAAAGCATACTGGGGGGATGTATATGAGCAAAATACATGCATTGAACGCCCCCAAATGTGAAATGTGATGTGTGAAAATGATGCTATGTACATGTACAAATCTGCCAAGCCCATTAATCCATATAATTAATTAAAAAAAGTGGAAAAAAATGTAGCTGGGGTAGAGAGAGCTATCAGTCATGAGGACCAGATGAAACAGAACTTGGTAAGTTCAGATCCATTCTGGTTGAGATGGAAAGACACTGGAATGTTCAGATCAAGGAATTCCCTGGTATCATTTATATTTTAAGAGACATAGTTCAGTGGTAGAGCTCTTACCTAGCATGCAGGAGGCCCTGGGTTGGGTATGCAGCACTATGTAACAAAAAACAAAACACGACACAACACAAAGACTGAACAGGGACAAGAATGGAAGTAGGGAAGCCAGATAGGAGGCCACTGTACTAGTCCAGTTTAAAAAATGATGGTTGATTAGATTTACATCATGGCAGTGAAGATAAGCAGATATACTCTGGGTATATCTAAGGATTCATCAGACTCCATGACAAATATAGATGAAAAGGGAAGTGAGGAACAAAAGTAGACTCTTAGGTTTTAGGACTGGGGAACCAGGTAGCATTTAAGATAGGAAGAACGAAATAGGTACAAGGTAATTGTTCAGCTCTGATCCCAGCCAAACTTAAATTATTACACATCTAACACGGATGTCAAGTAGGTGGTTAGATATCAAGTTTGGAGTTCCAAAGAATGGTTAGTGGTGGAGGTAATGCATGTGTGGTGTCAAAATAGGACAAGTTCAAGTACTACATGTAGCTAGAGAAAGAGAACCAAAGTCTCAGCCCGATGACATTTCAGTATTTAGGAATCAAGAGCAATCAAAGGAAACTGAGAAAGGGGCTCAGGTAAGAGGGAAAACAGGAAGGTGTGCTGTCCAGTATAGAAAGTATTTCAAGAATGAAACAAGATGTGGTCAACTGTCAAATGCTGAGGGGTTAGGCAAGGTACCATCTAAATTAGCTTCAAGTAAATAATTCTCTCAGTTCAATTCTCATAATACTTTGTGTCTTTCTCATTACAATTTCCCAGCATGATGCTGTGCAATTATTTTTGTCTTTTCTCCTCTTATAGAGATACCTTAAGGTCAAACTTAAGGCCAGAACATCGACTACCATGTTTGTTCAATAAATATATCAGAATTCTATAAAATGTAGGAGAATGTGCCTAACATATTTATCAGTAGTTAGGGCTGGTTTTACAAAGATGTTCTAAATGTTCTTTAAAGCTAATGTGTGGATTTTGTTCAGCCTACAGTGGAACAGTGGAAGATATCCACCATACATCTAAGTAACAGTCTTTGGACTATTACTTAATCACAACCATCTGGCATACATATATAGTTGTATGTACACACACACACACACACACACAAATTTTTTCCCTTCAATATCATGCATTTTACAGCCCAAAAATTACTTGGTTTTTACCCCAGGATGATTTTCTCCCTCAACTTTCAAGTCTGCTCCAGCACCTGGTGATACATGCAGAGGCCACCAATCACTTTGTATGGTATACTTGAACACAAGCATCAAGGTCGCTATTTTCATGATAATGAATTTCAAAACAATGACAGAAGGTATAGAAATATAGGTACTGAGAGTGATCAAAAATTTTAAAGGAGACATGGTTAAGATGGTTTATCCAAAAAAAGGCTGACAGGATGAAAATCTTCCCTAAGCTTGCACAAAATCATAGGAGTCAGATTATGTTTCTAAATCAATGAATCATCTGTTAAAAGAAACATAAAACTCTACAATCAAGCAACAACAACATAAAAACCCAATTTACGGACAGGAGCTTTTAGCAATATATTTAGAAAACTTGCACTAAATACCATAAAAAGACAGTCCTCACATCTCAAAACAAGTTCAGTATCTAGGCAGAGATCAGAAATATATGTTTCATGTGCCAATGTCACAGAAACCCACCGACCTGTGAGCTGGCCCCTCTGTTTGACCTTAGCTGTGCTCCACCAGGGGCTCTTGGTGATTAAATTCATAGGGTGCCACATTTCAGTTTGTGGTTCTCAGTTACCTCTTCATGGTGACTCCCTGAAAGCCAATATTCACATTCTCACACCTTAGGACTCCAAAGGGTTTTTTTTCCAATTCATTAGTGTCAGATACTCAGCATATACTTGGTAAATGAACTTCAGTAGTCACACTGACAAAACGGAACACATCTGAGCAAAGAAATGTTTTGTTTTGAGATGAGTTAGAAACTTCAGAGCTTCTTTCAAATAGCCAAAGTTGTTAGAAAGGGAGGAATAAAAATATAAGACCAATTAAAAACATTGTTAATCACTAATTTTTCCTCTTCACATATATTCCCCAAAGCACCAACTCTGTGGCAGGTACTCCATTAGAACTGGTAAAAACAAAGAAAAAGGTGTGGTTTTAATTTGGGAGTGCAGAGACTACAGAGGAGGTCTGAGTAATCATTTTTAGAGGAATCAAGTGACATGCCAAATTACACTGACATCTCTAAATCCTTATCTGTTTATCATTCTAACACATTCTGAGTTAATGAAAAATGGTTCAGTTTTTAGAAATCGAAGTACTTAATGAATTATCTAAAGAATCTAAAAATTCTTCCTTACGATTGTTATATTATGCCTACTAGATTCCATAGCATTGCAGTATTGCTAATAAGTGTAGAGAATTTTTATTTCATATTTGAGAAAATCTAAAGGATCTTTTAGTAATATAAAGCTATACAATAAATAAATTTTTATACAAATGCTCCTTGATTTAGTTGGGTAAGCTGAAGGTGTCATTAAAAGATGCATTTAATATATCTAACTTAAGGAACATCACAGCTTTGCAAAACACGGTACGTCACAATGTACCAATTGTTTACTGTCAGACTGCGTGGCTGACTGAGACGCATATCTCTGCTGCTGCCTAGCTCAAAAGAGAATCCTACTATATACTGTTAGCACAAAAAGCATCAAAAGTCAAAATCTGAAATGCAGTTCCTATTGAATGCCT
This sequence comes from Dasyprocta punctata, assembly GCA_004363535.1. Classification (NCBI taxonomy): domain Eukaryota; kingdom Metazoa; phylum Chordata; class Mammalia; order Rodentia; family Dasyproctidae; genus Dasyprocta; species Dasyprocta punctata. The sequence continues at coordinate 161,152 of RJWM01000205.1, read as the reverse complement.
ATCACTTTTGCACAATCATAAAGTCAAAAGACTAACTGTAATTACAGGGTCATTTAACCTCAAATGATTTGAAAAAGCATGCCCCCTTCTCTTCTCCCTACCCAGTCCTGGAATGTTTAACACTTTCACACCAGGAGACAAATGTAATTTAGGAAACACCTAAGAGAATGACAGAACTCCATAAGACAAACAGGTATTGTGACTGATTTCTTCCCAGTGATTATCTATGAAAGGGTTCAAATACTCTAAATATAGTCATATTTCATTTTTTTCCCCATCACATGCCAAGATTTTATAATGCTATTTAAACTAGTGCTAGTACATGGCACATGTACCCCAACTTACCTCACACATAAGTAACATGATAAATAAAAGGTGAGACTGTCATTTTCCAGTATGACCCACATGAACTAAGTTTCTGAAGAGTGAAAGGAAGAAAAGTTATCCAGAATAGTCTATTTTGAAAATAGCTCATAAAGATAACCATTAAAAGTTATTGCTACTCAATGCCAAATCTTATATATTGTTTTCTTAGAGAATGATCACTTTGGTTTCCATTGAATGGGATGAGCATAACTCGAGTCCATTTTGGGGATGGAGCCTGTTCATACTCAGACTGGAATATGGCCTATACACCACGTCCCATGAAGAACATGAGATCAACTTTGAGATCCTGTGGTCCTCTCCTGTTCATTCATAGGGCTCTCCTTTATTCCTCCTTTTTACATCCATGAGAAACTTGTTGACAGGTTTAAAATGAAGGAAATTTTATTTCCCCATACCTTGTTTTATTATGAACTCTATTTCCAATTTCTAGAAATACAGACACAACATTTACTTAATTTCTTAATAAATCATAAAATTTAAATGTTCAAATAAAAAGAAAAAAATATTTAAGCCAGTCCCAATTTCTGGTTTTATTCTTCCTCTGAGACATTGGAAGTCTGATTTACCTGGGATTACAGAAGGATAAAAATGTTAGGATGCTGGTGTCATAAAGAACAAGTAAGTTAAAAAAAAAAAAGAGCAATGGCTTGATAAAATTTTCTTTCAGATCTGGAAGTAAAGGTCAGCAGTTCATTTAAGTCCACTGCAAATACCTTCCTCTGATCTCTTCGGTGGAAGACTATTTTGGTTTACCATTCTTACCACACTTCATCACAGGTTAGCACTCCCTGGCATTTTGATCCTCTTGCTCACTGAAGCTCACTTCAGTCTGTCAAAACATCAAGGGGGAAAATCCCCAAACTGAACAGATGAATAAACACTTTTAATATGAACAATCATATTTGGACCAATCTCTTCTACAAAAATACAAGTCAGTGGACTTTTTTCCTTATGTAGCTCCAACACTGCTTTTTATTTCCTGCCTTTACCAAAATGGCATTTCATTGCACTGGCCAGTTTTCTCCTGTTTACTTCTATTTTTGTAATTGATATCCTATTTTACTTTATGATTGTGCCTTTAAATTTCCATTTCAGAATGTAACTTTGGCCAAATTTATCTAACTCTGTGAATAAATTTGTTACCAATCAGTGAAAATCACAAAATGAAAAAGGAAAGGAAGCAATGAACACTAGCAGGATTTCACTTGAACATTCATGTAAATTTTTTATAAGAAAAACATTCAATTTTATTGTGGAATCTAAAACAATTTTGTATGATACTATAAGCCATTTAGCATATTCAAATGAGTTGACATTCAACATGGACAGTAAGCTAGCTCACAAGAAATTAACTGTAGTGCACAAATACAACTGGTAAAATTCCAGTAGCCTGTTAATATAAGTGCAGCAAACTTTCCTTATAATGAGTAAGAACTCCAGTACTTTCTGGATATTTTTGGTAAAGTTAAGGAAAAGCTACTGCAGTCAGGAGATAGATAATTTTTAGACTCAGAAAGTGGCTGCCAGGGGACCACAGTGAAAAAGAAGTCCTAGAGCCAAAAGAAAACTAGATTGGAAAGAAATGGATTTTAAAAAATGCAAAATTATACAGATGCTTACCATACTATGGTTTGACAGGCTTACCGTGATAAACAAAACAACAAAGATAAGCAGCTAACACTGTATCCTTAGTGTGTAGAGAACAAAGATTTTAAAATTGGCAGCAATAAATTCTATGACAGCTCCTGAGACACTTTCCTATCCCCTGTATCCACCCCATGCTAATGCTAAACAGTAACAGAATAAAAAGTGATTTACTGTATGGAGTCAGAAAGTACTTGAAAAGTGACAAAATTGTATGCTATTAAATGACAAAACATTATTTAGAGGCTTTATTTAAAAACGTCTTACTGTTCATTATCAAAGTTACAAGATTGTTTGCATACCAATAGACAGACTGTAAACATAGGAAATTTTCATTAAGGAAAGATGGGTTTACTGTAACTTGATCTTTTACAAAAAATTACTGCAAGTTATTGATAACAGAATTTCTCTTTTACTTTCTTAAGTCTAATTCTCTTGAAAATTAAACCAATGTTTCCATTCTCTTGAGCTAAAGTTCAACCATGGTCACCTTAGGAAATACCCCTGTTTATTTGTTAAACAGAAATACAAACTGAGTGGCACATATTTCCTTTTTCTTCTTAGGCCAAAGGTTTCAGCTTCATTATATTTTACAAGAAAACAGAAGACTTGCAGTGGTCCTGTTGAGTCTTTCCCGTTGTGGCTGAGGTTTAATGACGGCAGTGGAGGAAAGCAGTGGTGATACACAGTAAGACCAGCCCAATTGCCTTATCTGACATGGAATCTCTTTCCTGCTTGGCTTGCAGCAGCAAAGTGTCTCTGGTCAGGTTGCTTCCACCAAACCTGATTGAAGCAAAGGTTGACATGCTCTGGTAGATCATGTTTCAGGGTGATTCTATCCAGACTAAGAGTTGGTCCTTCAATCTGTTGGCTGGGGGATGACACTAATGTGAAGAAAATTATCTGGGTAGCTCAGATGTTCACTCAGCCACTGAAGAGGTGTTTCCAACATTGGCTCAATTCCATGAATCATCACTTGGTTCTTTTTTCCCCCATCTATTCCGAGAAAGAAATCCAACAATAATCAATAGGAATCAAAACTGCTTTAAAAAAAATCAGTTGTTTTTTCAGAATCTTTAGTGAACTAAACTGTTTTGTCCCCTGAACAGAAAATGCAGACATGGGAGAAAGTTAGAATGTCACAATGTATCACCCAAAACAGAAACCTGAGGGTTACAATCAATTCTGATAAAAATTCTGTTGCTATATGTGAAAGTATTCATTCTTTCTTAATTACTGTGCTTACCTAAGATTGACGTTAATGAAACTATAGTGGAGAAAACAGCCCAATGTACCCACTGACCAAAATTATTTTAGTTAGAATGGTACTGTACGCCTATTAAAAGTGACAAGTATATGTAGTAGGCCCATATATATTTTTAAAATGTAAAACAAAAATGTGACTAGAAATCATCAGAATCAGAGCAGTATTTGAGATGTTCAATAAAACAAATAGCAGCTTTCATTGATTTTCAGAAGAATCCCAATATAACTCAAAAAGTATTAAAGATATTAAAACACCAGTTTAAATTTTAATCAGAAGAAACTAAGAGTCTGACTCAGGGATTCCTATCTTAAAGAGTCATGAAACTTGATTTATTTTTATCACCTATTCACTAATTAAAAGAATACTGAAAAAAAAAAGGATACTGCAATCCACTTTTCTTTTAAATTTAAATTTCATTACAAACTGCAAATTAATTGTATGTTTTCCATGATTATGGTATAAGCTACAGACAACTTTAAAGTAAATAGAAAAGAATTAAACAAAATTCCTCTAATGTAAAGAAATAAAGAAAAAGAACCATCAAGAAGCTTTTCCTGCCAGGTGTATAGGCACACACCTGTAATCCTAGCACTAAGGAGGCTGAGGCAGGAGATAGCTGTAAATTCGAGGCAAGCCTGGGCTACAAAGTGAGACCCTGCATCCAAAAAAAAAATCTTTACTTTACTCTGGTGACATAACTTGTAGGGAAATCTCTCAACTTCCTGACGATAGAAGACAGTGATACAACAGGGAATTCATGCAAATCTATGAGGTAAACACCTTAGTTTTTTCTTTATACTGTATTCAAAACTACGTTTCAATCTCTAATACTCTAATGTCTGGACAAAAACAAGCTGATGATACATGGTGAAAATGGCCATGGTGGCACCTAAATGATATCTTTTTAAAAAAATATATTTAGATTTTCTATTAGAGGTAGCACAGTCCTGGGAGGTCACAATTTAGGACAAAACACTACACAACTGGTAAAATGGAATGCCAAAAATAAAAACCTGACATACATTTTACTAATTCTAAAGACAATCACCTTCACCCTGTACATGCTCCCAAATCACTGTATCACAGTTTAACATAATTTCAGGAAGATACTACCTTGTAAAGTTACTAGTCTTAAAAAAAAAAAAGTTTCATTGCTGTATTTTTTCTGCTAATCTCTGATATGTCTATATATATAGTTTTTCAAACAATTGTGAATGGAGTATTAATACAATGACTGGTTTTTACAATGGAATGGATCTTTGAACAAAAAAAGCTATACACAAATACTGCAAAATGTATGAGAATAGTACTTCAGGAAGAATTTTTTTTCAAATGTTGGTATTCAACTGGATAAACCCTCAGTTATCTGGAATGATTTGTTCTTTTTAAATTCTTAATTGACAAGGTTTTGCTGTATTAAGTCTTTCTTAGAATATTTGAAAACATTTCTGGTATAGTTCTCTTCCAATTCTTACTATATATTTCTGTGAACTATTTTAATATTCTCAGAATCTTCCTCCTACTTAGTACTGAGTCAAAAAATGAAAGTGCAATGGTGTAAGAGTAAAAGTTCTTTATGTGTAACATTTAATTATAAGCCAGAGTTACCTTTGGGTCCTCTGAAATAGAAGAAACAAGTCACAATTCAATATTCAAAATATTATGCCAACAGCAATATTTAACAGTGGGAATAAACACATTATGGCAGACAATCAATGCATGCACGGTATGTTGCAGGGCAGAAGACCAATCCTGTTACAACCAAAGAAGAGTTGGAGTTTATGAGCTATCCAATGAAAGTAGAGAACTTTGTGTGTAACAAACTTGATCAATCATAATTGGAGCCCTGAACTGGCAGCACTGATTCTCTACTTTGGAAGCTGTCACCTTTAATCTGCAACATAAAAATTTAGAAAACTAAGGAAGAGTACCACCATACCCCTTAACAGAACAGCTACAGATATGAAGTACATTTTGTTACTGCATGCATTTGCCCAAATATTTCACCTGCATTTATCTTTTTGTTTTCTAATTTCCTTCAACAACATAATTGTAAACAGAGGGATTCTTAGAATGGGACCACAGTTTCCCTGGAAATGTCATCTAAAGTTTCTTTCTTATTAATCACTGTGGCCCCACTGGTTAGCATGGTACTTGACATACAGTAATTAGTCTGTAAATGCTTCCACAGCTTAGGTAACTTTATTGATCGTAGAAAATACTGTCAAAATTAATGTTCTGAGAACAGTTTCTGATGGCCACCCCTGTTATGTAGAAGAGCTCGACCTGTGAAGACACTTTTGCTATTAAAACAACAAACAAGTAAAAAATATTTTAGATAAACCAAGTACATATGCTATCACTCTAATTTGTGCTACCATTAATGACAAAAAAAAGCATGACTGTAGCATCATTTGGCAATATGTAGATTAACAAAGGTAACAATGATAATTAACATACATTCCTTTTTTCTAACAAAAGAAGTAAAGATAATACTAAAGTAAATAATATTTTTGGAGGCCTGGGAGTTTGGTTCAGTGGCTTAAGCGCCTGTCTGACAGGTGCAAGGTTGTGAGTTCGACCCCTGGTGCCACAAAAAAAAAAAAAAAAAAGGGAATCTAGAACGTAATACTTAGAATAAGAAACATGTCACTTTCAAAACAAATGACTCAGGAGAAAGATGTCACTTCACATCTCTCTCACTCAGGGATTTAGTTTTCGGTAAAGGGCCTTGGACATGCTAGGCAAGCCCTCTACCACTGAGCTCACCCCCACTCAGGTTTTAAAAGTTACTTTGAAGCTTTAAATTAGGCAAACATTTAAGGCAGCAATCAAGTTAGCAAACTAGTTCTTTATAACCTTTCATACATGTCATGGGGGAGGAGTAACTTTGATTTTCGTATTACTTCAGATTTATAGTATATATTTTCTAACATATTTCATGTAACCACATTATAGTTTCCAAAATAAAAAATACATAATACTATTAGGTAGTCCATATTCAACTTGATTCTCTGATCTAGAATCCAGTCTAATATCCTCTTGGTCTGTTTGTGCTGCATTAATAGGGCATTAGGGACTGGGACATTTACAAAAAACAAACTTTATTTCTCACAGTTCCAGAGGCTAGGGATTTGAAGACCAAGGTACTGGAACATGGAGAGGGCTTTCATGTAAGGCCCTCACATGGTAGAAGGTGGAAGGGCAAGAAAGCAAACCCTTCCCCAAAGTCCTCTATATAGAGGCATTAATCCATTCTTTTTAAAAGTTCTATCATTTGTGATAGTATCGCAATACAGCAGCATTAATCCATTCTTTTTTAAGGCCTGTCTTTTATAACACTGTTGCAATCAGAATGAATTTGGGAGACACTTCAAACATAAGAAGGATTCACACACCACAGTGAATTTCCCAGTCTCTCTACTCTCCTTTAATATACAACAGATTAGTTTCTTTATTCCTTGATAATTTGAAAACTCCATGCAATTATTTTGTACAATGTGTACACAGTACTTTTTAAAACCAGCATCAACTTTATAGAGTGCACATCTTTAGAGTTGTGCTACATGCTAAGAAAACTATATTCAGAACATACTTGGTTACATGAATGGTAAAAACAACAAAAAGAATATTAATGATCAAGGGAAAAAGAAAAATCATACCAGCTATATTAGTTGCTAGTGAAAACTACAAATATAAAACAATAGAGATATCTTAAGTGTATGTAAAAAAAGTTGCTCTACATAGACATATATATAATAAATATAGCAATATAAAATGATATAAATGAAAGTTAAAGGATAGAGGGCCAACCATGCACCAACAGTTAATGAGGTACTACTGAAAGATGTATTGGGAGTTTAGTACTAGTTCTGGTAATTAATGACTCTGGGTAGATTCATTTTTTCAAGTATAAAACGAAAACATCCGAATAGATGACTGGTTTACAAATCTGGCTATTAAAATCATATGAGAGATTAAAAATTGTAAGCTGGGCTTCTCTCCAAACCTTCCAAATCAATCTCTGAGGAAAAATCTACTTTTAAATGTTCTCTAGAATTTAAAAAAAAAAAAATTGTTTGTTTATTTATTTAGACAGGGCTTCACCATGTAATTCAGGCTGGCCTCAAACTCGCAGTGATTCTACCTTAGCCTGCAGCCTTTTTTCTGAGTGCTGTGATGGTGGGTGTGCAACACCACACCCGGGCTAAAGTCAATTTTATAATCATACTGGTCTAGAATTTTTCAAAATGTTGTATAGAAACTCTGTAGGCAAAATTAGTGAAGACAGGGTAATTTAGGGTGATGTGGGGTTGAGCCTGACTCCCAAATCCTGCTCACTAATCCTGATTAACTCCGTGAGGATCACAAATTGTAAAACTTTGGTCTAGAATAGGGGAATCAGTAACAGGTCTTTAGTTCTAGCGTATGTCTTTTATGCCTTAACAACAAAATATTTCTTTAAGAGTTCAAGTCATAATTTTTCAGTTTTGAATTCTTAATTAACTCACCTAAACATGTGAGTCTTCTGTCCCTCATTCTGTAAGATGGATAAAGAATTCTAATCTCCATGGCTGCTCTGAGAATTACATGGCATACTTAAGCAAAACACCCAGTACGCTTTTGCTCTAGTAGTTATTCAGTTAATATGAGCAACTCTCTTCTCTACCACTTTCAGGGTGTCCAAAGTATTATTTATAAAGAAAATGAGGACAGAACACAAGTTTTAAGAAGACCATCATTTAGTAACAAAAAGCAAAGTCACTATAATTCTTTTTCTGTACTCAAAAAGTTATGTTAATTCATTCAGTACTAGACATATTAAAAGATAAGATTTTTTAAAAAAACCCACGATTTCAATGATGTGATTGGCCTACAAAGGGCTGTCAGAATTTGGCCTTGTATTAATATGTACTCTGATTTATTCAATTCCATTGTCCAAAGAAGGACAACAAAAACTCAAACTCGATAATTACACAAATTAAATGATGCTTTAAAAACTTCTGAAAGCGATTTAAATCTTCTGGATAAAGTGAATAGAGGACCTATATGCAAATTCAGTGTAACACCATCTACTAGTCAAATGAACCCTAGTACACTATGGTTGTATTGTTTAAAAGATATTTTTCACTTGAATTCAATTATTTCTTTTGAAGTTCATAGCCAGGCAAGGTGGCACAGTCATGTAATCCCAGCACCCAGGAGGCTAAGGCAGGAGAATCGCCACTGAGGCAGAAGTTTGAGGCCAAACTGGACTACACAGTGAATTCAAGGCCAGCTTGAACTGCATAGTGAGATCCTGTCTCCAAAAACAAAAACAAAAACAAAAACAAAAACAAAAAAAGAAAGAAAGAAAAGAAAAAGAAAGGAAAAGAAAAGAAAGTTAATACTTGTAAACACGAGTAACAGAAAAGCTAAAGTTAAATGTTGTAACCATTGTGCATAGTTCTGTGTGTTCAAATGTATATGATCCAGGAGAAAACAGAAACATCTGAAAAACAAATTTAATACTTCTGAAAAAGTTTTAAACAAAGACATGAGCTTTATGATTAGCACTAATCTGAACAATTTTGTTTTATCTGACAAATTCTTTAACCTCTGATATGTTCATTAGTAAAATGGCAACTAATTGAATCCATCGACATGAAAAACCACAAGCTGAAATCTGAAGTGCATATATCATGCTGAAGGATTTTGACTCAGCCACGGTGGTAATAGTCAGTGAGGTCAGGTCAAAGGGGGTTAAACCAAGCCAGGATATAGCCAAAGGAATACATCAAACGCTGATTTTAAAAGGGCAATTAATCTTAGACAGAAATGCTTCCTGGGGAATAAGATCTCAATCTTAAGAGCACACTACATGATGTAGCAGTAAAAATGAACATATACAAGCTTACACAGCTTTTATCCTATGATCACAAACAGAAGGAGTGTGCTGTTTATCAGAAAACTACAAACCCTTTTAAAGATACTTACATTAACTTCTTCCGGATCTATACTCACTTAGCAGCACAGGTCTTAATGAATATACATCCTAATAAATATACTCCATATATTTTTCTATGTATAAATTTTATATTTCATAAGATTTTTATTATTTTGACGTGAAATAGTTTGAGCACTGACTTTTAATATTTAAACAATATCAAAACATGTCCACATTGTTTCTTTTAATTTTCATTTATAATAATTGTATTTATTAAGGACATAATCCAAATTTAAATATAAAAAACCTACAAAATTAACTTTTACTATGAAAAGAAAATTATATGGATTGTTGGACTATTTTAATAAACCAATAAAAAGCCTCCTAACAGTAAAAATAAGGCAAAAATTTAGACATTAAACTCTGTTGGCTTACAAAAGTAAAACTTTGAAAATACAAGTTCAAAATGTTTTTGATCTGCTTTCATAAAAATTCTCATTGGCTATAACAGGAATCATTAATATTTGTCAAATATGAATTATAAGATAGCACAAATGATCATTTTTCAATATTACCAGACTGAAGTCCCACAGAATTTGTTTTAAAGAAGGAGTAACTGGTTTTAGATTGTCTAAATATATTATTATTTTGGCATGGGAATTATGTTTTCTAGTGCTGAAGATAGGAGTGAGCATCTGTTTCTTACTTTTGGAAAAGTTGGTTAATTAATTTAGGTTCTTGAGATTAAGAAAAAGGATAATTAAGGAAGGGAAATTAGAAGTAACTTCTGTCAGGTTCGGTAATCTCATCAGCTGCATTAATGAAAAATGAAAAATAGTTCTACATGATTCATTTTAGAAAAGACATGTCCATGGACTCAGATATTAGGAGAATCTGTATCACCAATATTAAGTCAGTGGTATCCAAGTGTTTAGACAAAGCACAGAAATGGAGGCACAATGAAACAAAGAATTTAGTAGGGCCATCCTTATCATCCCAGTTCTTTGACAAGCTGAGGCAGGAAGATCACAAGTTTTAACCCAGGCCGTGCAATTTAGTAAGAGATCCCTGCCTCAAAAATACAAAAATCCCAGGGATGTAGTTCATTGAGCCCAGAGCCCTGAGTTCAATGCTCAGTACCAGGGGAAAAAAAAAATCAGTTAATATAAAAAGTAAAAAAAAAATTTTTTTAAATCAGCTCATTTAAATTCAGAATTGATAAATTTAAGAAAATTACCAAGCTTATGCTGAGAGTAACAGATTAAATATGCCTACCATAGATTTTTGTTCATAAAGGGCTACATTTGAAAAACTTTTACAGTTCCTACTGTGAATGATGTCAATCTTGTACAAAATACATATGCAATGAAGAATACAGAACAATAAAAGCAGACAGTGTTAGGAAGAAACTGAACAATGAGGCTTCCACTACAACTGAGTGAACCCAATTCTATACTTCGGATTCACATTATCTCAGCCAAGTTACAAACGAGCATTCCAGAGTTACTTGCAAAGAGCTGCCACACCAAATAAAAGTGTTATCAGCTATTTATGGTCTTCCTCAATGAAAAACTTTCAATAACAGCAACAGCATGTTACAGTCTTCTTTTTGAGTCTTTTGCCTTTAAGAGGTTTGGCATATTTTAACAAGTTATATAATAATAATCAAGCTGGTTGCAGGAGATGCAGTTACTATGGAAATACCTTCATAAAATGAGGTTCTTTATTCCTTACCAGAACCAGTTCTGGTATTTCTAACCATATTCAGAAGTTAACTTCTAAAAAAGTAAATCAATGGTATGGCGCTTCTTCCATAATTTGAGACATTCTTTTCTTATAAGCAGTTTCAACATTGGTTTATGGTTAAGAGTTCATCATAAATTTATACTTTCTGTGTGTAAGCTGAACAACTATTACTTGTCATTCAATAAAAAAACCAGCTGGGCATGGTGGCACACGCCTTTAATCCCAGCACTCAGGAGACTGAGGCAGGAGGATCCTTGTGAGTTCAAGACCAACCTGGGCTACAGAGTGAGTTCAAGGCCAGCCTGAACTGCATAGTGAGACCCTGTCTGAAAAAAATAGGGCCAGGGATTTAGTTCAGTGGCCTAAGTTACTGCTTGGCAAGCGCGAGGTTATGCGTTCGATCCCAGGTACCAAAAACAAAAACAAAAAAATCAATAAAAAACTGCTTGCTTGTAATTTGACCTGGAAAATTCTGTTTGTTTGTTTATTTATTTATTTATTTATTTATTTATTTTTGTGGCACCGGGGATCAAACTCACAACCTCGCACCTACCAGGTAGGTGGTTTAAGCTGCTGAGCCAAATTCCCAGGCCTAGTTATTTATTTATTTATTTATTTTTGTGGCACCGGGGATCGAACTCACAACCTCATGCCTGCGAGACAGGTGCTTAAGCCACTGAGCCAAACTTCCGGCCCTAGATTTTTGAGGCAGGGTTGTACTACGTAGCTCAGGCCGGTCTTGCGCTCACATTATAGCCCAAGCCAGCCTTGAACTCACAATGGTCTTCCTACCTCAGCCTCCCGAGTGCTGGGATTAAAGGCGTGTACCACAATGCCCAGCTGACCTGGAAAATGTCTTGAATATACTTCATTTGCTTAAAAAATTAACAAAACTTTAAGAAACAAAACAATTGACTGCAAAACCTGGAAAAATACTATACTATGAAGGCTCTCAGTGACAACTCGGTTTGCTTAAATTCTACAACTAAAAAATGAGATGATAGTAAGAAATACTCTTATTTCATAAAATAAGGAACATTCTTATTCCATAAAATAAGAAACGTAGGTCCATTTAAAATAGAAATTCAAGGATTATCCAATTCAAACAGTGAAGATACACAGGGACACTGGTTCATTCCAATTCAAATTTTAAATGAGTGCATAAAGGACTACTGAAATTATAAAATCATTATTTTTCACTCTTACTCCCTCAATCTGAGGAAGTTGCAGGGTCCGCAGTATTTTGTTTGCATGGCATGCACTTGCAAATTATTTTGGAGGCAGTGTCATCAATGCAGACTGTGATTACTGCAGGTTCAAACCTCAAATCCTGAGATACCAATCAGTTTTAATTCTGTTCAAACACTTGAAGGTTCTGCCTCCTAAGGTCAGCAAGAGATTCAGATTTTTTTTTTTCTCTAACTGCTTGGTGTCTGAAAAAATGCATCACAACACTGAATAGTGAACTTCGCTTTAATAATCTAATTACATAGAGCAAAAGGAGAGAAATATGTATAAATCATAATTTCTTACTTATAACTACTACTTTTGGCTTCTTATAAATCATATTAAAAATAAAGGTTTATAATTTATAAATTAGACTACCTAAATAAGATGCTCTAATTTCCCAGCCTCAAAGGCATTCAGTACCTCAGTGCCTTTCCAACATTTCTGACCTTACTGAAAAGTTCACATACACGTGTGGTAGAAAGGCACAAACACACTACTCTCTCAGCAGAGTAGGGACATTTTAGATCACATATCACCCCTAGCAATCAGCTCCTGAGTGGCTGATGAGGTAATGTGCAATGAGCCTGCGGCACATGTGACCTGATCCCTCCTCCTCTGTATGTCTAATTTACACTCATTTTTCATTTAAGATTTAGATCAGTCCTTATTCTCTCTGCTAGATACAATGAGGGCAATCCTAGGAACAGTACTTCCTCCCTAATATTCTTGCATCTCTCCAGTCCCAAGCACACTGCAACTGCAGACTACTCTGTCCATTTCCAACAGGACCAAAAGTTTCTTAAGAGTACAGATTACACTGTGTGTCTTATACGTCTTAGTATGCCCAGGGCCAAAGACAGTATATATAATACAAAGAAAATGACTGATGAATAATGAAATAACCAACAGAAACCAAAAGTTAAATGATAGTTGGGAGGGGTATTAGGGAGTAAATCAATTCTCAGGAAGCAGAGTAGAAATGGCAAGGGGAAAACCAAGTGGTTACAGGGTTGTATTTCTTGATGAGAGAGATGCAGGGAACTTTTACTAATTTACCATGGAAAAGTACACCTTTCTTTACGCATGTGTTCTACTTATGCAATATCAAATATGAAATCAGGTTAAAAACAGCCCAATACTGACAAAGTGCTATTGGTGGAACCATGAAAAAATTTAAAAATTGAGAATGAACATTTGTATTCTAACCTGAGCTTATTAAGTTTTTATACATTATATTAGAAGACAGAGAAATAAGGAATGACTGGGCAACGTTTATAGGTATTTTATAAAAACTAAATGCTGTATTTTAAAATTTTTGTTTTCATAAAAATTTCAGTGTGCGTTTGCTTTCACACATATTTAATGTTTTCCTTAATGAACAAAGAAATATTCACTTTAGCTCTGGTGCAGACATATATCTCTGAGTCATTTTAACTACAGCCGAAACCACAAAAACAATTTACCTGAGTTCACCTTTTGTTATTTCCTGTTACCTCTAACTTGGTCAACTCCCTTAGCTACTTAAAATCAAAAAGAAACACACAAAGGAGCTCATCATGAGTTATTCCATGAGAACAATGACTTGAAGTATGTCTTCATAAATATATTAGTATATCCTACTTTCATATGACGAAATAAATTCTTTCACAACTGAATCACATCTTGCAGGGAAAAGTAGACAATGGTGCCATATAACTTTTATTAAGTACTTTCTCTTTTTATCATGTGATGACAGTCAGTTCTTATCCATACACACCCAATTTTAAAGTCTTTTGCTTTCAACTTGAGTGGTGTATCAAAATGCTTCGTGTGTGACAATACTACAGGTGTACTGAACCATACAGTAAACAGGATTTTTTTTTTTAAGGTGGCAGTGATACTTCAATCCTAAGGTCTTGCCATTTAGCTACATCCCCAACCCTTTATTTAAGACAAGTAAGTAGCTTAACTTGCCCAGGCTGGGTTTCAACTTGCAACGTTTTTGCCTCAGCCTCCCAGAATGCTGTGATTACAGGCATCACCATACTCCACCAATACTTCTTTACTGAAACAGTGATGTGACATTTCTTGCAGTACTGGTCATTGAACCTAGGGGTTCTCTGCCTCTGAGCTACATTCCTAGTCTTTTTTTATTTTCAGACAGGGTATTGCTAAATTAGTCTTGAACTTTTCATTCTCCTGTCTCAGTCTTCCAAGTAGCTGGGATTAGAAAGTATGCCATCATGCTCAGCTTTTCCATAGATTTTTTTGGGCTGGAGATACAGCTCAGCAGAACAGAACCTGCCTGGCAAGCGTGAGGTCATGAGTTTGATCCTTGGTACAAAAATACACACACGCACACATGCATAGAAGAAGCCAGGATAAAAATGTTTTTTTCTGAAGGAAAAACATGGGTGTTATAGATGTGTCCTCCTCCTGATAGGAAACATATCAACAAAAGTACCTCAGTAGGCAGCATTTATGTCCTACTTCAATAAAGTATGACACTTCCAATCAATACAGGCACTTGACAGTCTGGAAAGAGAGAAATCTGTCATAGAAAGGTACTCACTTACAGTATCTGAAATAATTAAAATGTAGGTCTGTGGATTAAATTCTGAGTGATCATTTTACAGTTTTCACTGTTCAAATAATAAAAGGGATATCACCTTGTGTATTTTCCAGAGAAGGATGTACTTGTAAGTGCAGGCTAGAAATTTAGGAGATAACAAAGCATTGTTGAACGGAAAAATTGGCATCACAAATTTGCATGCTATCCATGTGCAAGGCCACGTTAATCTTCTATAAATTGTTGTGGCTAGGGTGGAGGGATTGGCAAAAATGAGCATGAAATGAATTCTGATATAGGGTGTTGGACTGTTTCATGTTCACATCCATCATTTTCAGAGCAGACAATTATATACAAGAATGTTAACACAACAAAATAAACACAGTGGAGCTCAGCTTCCTAAGATTATACCAGGAAATAATGTAAGAACAGCCCATAGGGAATTAGATACTAAACAAAAATCACAGAATGAAGAATCAGAAAAAAGTAAGCATTTCAGAATGTTACTTTAAATAAATTAAAAGGTTAAAAAGAAAAACAGCTGGGCATGGTGGCGCACACCTGTAATCCCAGCACTTGGGAGGCTGAGGCAGGAGGATTGTTGGGAGTTTGAGACCAGCCTGGGCTACAAAGTGAGCTCAAGGCCAGTTTGAACTACATAGTGAGACCCTGTCTCAAAAAGACAAAAAAAAAAAAAAAGGAAAAACAAATCACAAATAAAGTAGGGGAAAACAAAATCAAAACCAAAAACAATGAAGACCCAGAAGGTAAAGACTTGATTTTCAAATGTAGATATACAAGTAAGTAGCTAAGAGAACTTTAATAAATCACTTGCAAACTTACACCTAACTCATATTTTTCCACTCCACCACACCTAACATCCGGAAATTGGCAACTATGAAATAAAAATGAATTGAAATAATGAATTGTAGGTGAAAGAAGAGACAAAATTCAAGTCTTCTTTCCTGGATTAAAAAGGACAACAATGAAATTTACCTTTTACAAATAAAACTGGTGTATGAAGAAGGAACCCATGACATCTGCACAATAGGTCACTCTGTGTGTGAGTAACTGTGCTGCCAGTGAAGGCACAGGGCATTGCAGAGCACTTTCCTTCCCAGGCTTTGGATTTAGTTATGATATTCTCACTCAATAACCAAGGGTCTTGTTAAAAAATAATTTAAAATGACCTACTCTGATGATCATTTTTTTGGTTTTGTTTTGTTTTCCCCGGTACCGGGGATCAAACTCACACTCTCACGCCTGCCAGGCAGGCGCTTAAGCCACTGAGGCAAACTCCCGGCCCTATCTGACAATCATTTTTTTAAAAATCAAGAAAACCTCAATAAAATAGTATTCGATAAACATCAGCTTAAACTTTAAATACTCTTAACTGATAAAAGCATGTTCTCTAATTTTTTTTTTAAATGCCACTATATTAAAAAACAAAGAAAAATACAGTACAGAGAAACAAATAACTGAAAGCCCATACTATTGTGGGCAGGTATGAGAATGACACTCATCTCAATCAGCAATAAACCATTACTAATGTTTTAACTACACTTCAAATCTACAGTCCAAAATCCTCAAGAACACAGCAAAACAAACATTAGATAAAAAAACATTCTCTGGCAATATGGAGAAAATGAACTAGAACCATAAAAGTATTCTTGAATCAATGAAGTTTCTCAAAATTTCTGTAACCTGAGTTCAAAAATAAAGATATACAGTAAAACTGTGACACTGATTATCTCCAGAAAGGAGAACTGGATCAGGGTTTGGTGAATAAAAGACCAAGAGATCTTTCAATAAATTCCTTCATTTATATTTTTATTTTGGAATTATAATCCATTAAAAACTTGATAAATAAGAATTTACCAAAATTAAATACTTTTACTCTTCAAAGGAAAATGAAAAGACAAGTCATATACTTGGAAGAAACATTTATAAATCATAGAGTTGATGAAGACCTTTTATCCAAATGTGTAAATAACTACAAAATTCAGTAATAAATCCATCAAAAAATGAGAAAGGAATTTGAATACATATTTCAAAGATACTCATGATTATATATAATATTAAATGTGTGAGAATGCAGACAACAATTAGTCATTAAAGAAACAAATTTACTACACAGCCATCAAGATGGCTATAATGAAAGACATAAGTAATACATGTTAGTGAAGATGTGAAGAAACTAGAACCTTCATACATTGCTGGTGGGACTGTAAAATGATTCAACCACATTGGAAAAGTTTAGCAATTTCTTTAAACATAGGGCTGGTGACATGGCTCAGGAGCACAATGTCTGCCTGGCAAGTTCGATTTCTGGTACAAAAAAATTAATAAAAGAAGTTCTGTGTTATTGCCATGGATGGGGAGTGTGCACTGCAGATGATGATTGTGTACTATCAATGTCAAAAGGTTTTAGGGGCTGGGGATTTAGCTTTGCGGAATAAGTGCCTGCCTAGCAAGGATGAGTTTGATCCCTGGTACCAAAAAAATAAAATAAAATAAAAGATTGTGAATCTGTAAACATAAACTTATCATATAACCTAGTCATTCCTCTCTCAGGAACCTACCCCAGAAAAATGAAATCATACGTTCCCATTAAGACCCATACGTGAATGTCCATAGCAGCACTATTCATCAAAGTGAAAAGCTGGAAACAACTCAAATGCCCATCAATAATCAGACAAATAAAAAGTGATACATCCACCCAGTGGAATATTTTCACCAATAAAAACGAACAAACTGCTGCTTCTTGAATATGGATGAAGCTCGAAAACACTGTTAGTGGGAAAAGATTACATAGTATATAATTCCATCTATATGAAATATCCAAAAAAGGTAATTTACAGAAAAAGAAAGTATGTTTATGGCAGGTAGTCAAAGCAGTGATTAGCTGTAAATAAGTACAACAAACATACTGAGATGGCAGAAATGTTTTAAAACATTATGGTGAGAGCTGTACAAATCTGTAATATTTACTAAAAATTACTGAATTGTAAAGAAATTATTTAAATGGAACACTGAAAATGAAAATTACACAGCAGCAAAGATGAATTAAGAATCTAAGATATTATTATAACCAATTTAATATTAATTTTTTTTTTTTTTTTTGGTACTGGAGATCAAACTCACAACCTCGCACTTGACAGGCAGGTGCTTACACCGCTGAGCTAAATCCCCAGCCCAAATTAGTATTAATTATACCATAATTTAACTATCATACATAATGATTTGGGATAGCAATGATACAAAGAAAGACATAACTGGAATGTTTAGCAGTCATTTGCTCCAGCACTACAGTACAAAGCTGTGTAAAAGAGATAATCAGAAACCTTGATTACATAAAGTGTACAGTTAAGATAAATGGTACGGTAAGACTTTAGAGCTTTGTGGTGGCATATTTCTGTAATCTCAGCACTCAAGGAGGCAGAGGCAGGAGGATTCCAAGTTCAAGCCCAGCTTGGGCAATTTAAGTAAGATCTTATCTCAAAAAAAAAAAAAAAAAGCCTGGGGCCCTGGGTTCTATTTCCAGTACCAGGGGGACAAAGTCTTCAGAAAAATGTTTATAATATTTAAAACTAACAAATTCTATTTTAGTTCATAAATTTGGGTAGAGGTCAACAGTCTGCTTAATCTCTTATGATATGGGTTTTGACGGTATTTTATATGTCTTTCTTTTCTCTTTCCCACTGAGCCCCTTAACCATTTTAGAGCTGCTAAATGTACTCAGAAATGCCAGTATAAGCAAGCAAACATGATTAAGGAAAATTATGACATCTACAGACAGAATGACACACATCCTGACCTTCATATTCTTTGTTTAGTCATTTGGGTTAGAGTAAGTATCAATCCCTAATTCTATTGTTCCTAATTCTACTTCTTAGGAATTAGAATACTAGAATTTACTTCTTAAGATCATGTTCTTTTTTCAGTATTGGGGATAGAACTGAGGGGCACTCTATCTTTGAGGTAAATCCCCAGCCCCTATTTTCAAACAGTTTCACCAAGTTGCCCAGGCTGGCCTCAAACTTGCAATCTTCCTGTCTCAGCCTCTAGAGCCGCTGGGATTACAGGCATGTGCCACTGTACCAGGCGACTTTCTCAGATTTTTGAACTGTGTGGTACAGTGAAAATCATATAAGTAATATAGCAATTCCCTAACTTAAAATACATTCATAAGAAAAACGACATTACTCAAATACATCTTTGATCCTAAAGGCAAGGCTCATAAAAATGCAACATTATTAAGTATTACTTTCATACTTACTAATACCTCACACCTCTTTCCACCTATGATTTAAAAGTAGCAAGTTTTCCATTTTTTTAATATGTAATGAGTACAAGTCTATGCAATACATTAATGAACATGCTAATGTGCCACTGTAAATTACATCTTACAGATCAACCAATCATCAGAACAGTAATCAACAAAGCTGAGATTATAGGTCATTCAGTAACTGGACAATGATCAGGTGAAAAAGCAGAACATTATGTGCTAAATATATTTGAATATTGCAATATAAAAATACAAAATGGTCCAAAATATTTTAAGTGCCAGTATGACAGGATAAGTGGAAAATTCCACACCTCACTGCACGACAGCTCACAGTTGAAATATAGGCACAATAAAAATATTATATAAAATTACCTTCAGGCTATGTGAATGGTTTATATGAAGCTTAAGCAAATCTCCAAGATATCTCATAATGCTTACGTAATATTCCAAAAATCTGAAAAAAAAAAATTCCAAAACCCAAAATACTTCTAAATCCCAAACACTTCAAATAAGGAATATTCCACAGTAGATATACTTTCAAATTTACCAGAACTATATCTATAAATTATAGATCCAGAGCACCAGGGATGTGTTAAGGTGGACATTTTTAAAAAATGTATTTTATTTTGTCAAAGAAAACCAAGGTCTTAATTTGTTACTAGTGGTTCTGTTACAAAGGATATTCTCCTACAAGATATTTTTCTAAACTAACTGAAGTTATATACAAATGAAAAACACTTATTTTACCATAGTAATGTAGCCTGTATGAAAGAGGATGAAAGAAATGGCTTGATGTTCATGAATGCATTACCTTCAGGAGCAATTGCAGAAGGACAGACTTCTCTGAGGAGATCTCCTAGTGTTTGTAGTTGTCCATCTGTAGCCACAGGACGAAACAGCTTCTGAATGAAAGGCCGTTCAGTCGTTGTCTATTAAAACATGAAAAATATAATCCAATCAATTAAATCTTTACTGCTGCTATGTGCAGACAAATAGACCATAAATTTTATGTTGGCCTTGGAGGATCTTCTGATATGGTATAATCAGAAGTATCCAACATTAAAGATTTAGTATCACAGAGAAAAATGTTTAACATGATAAATTCACATAACTCTAATCCTCAGAAAACAATTTAGGAAATCTAGAATGCCAAACATTCTAAAAACAACTACTCAGGCCTTTTCAAGACAGTCAGACATAGACATTAATATAGCATATAAAAATACAGGTAAAAGTGGTTTTTGTCAATACCTCTACAAGTATCTGTACATAACTAAGTACTGCACAAGAATAAATCTGGCTGAATACTGCACTGGATAAGAAAGTTTTTAAAAATTTCACTGTAAAGGAGAATTTTGGGATAACTAGAATATAGCCATAAGGGCAATCATTATATAATTTTTGGTTAATTATTCCACTGTTTTATCATATTTAAAATGGTTCCATCTTCCTCAACTACCTCGTCATGACCCACAGTACAAAGGATTGGAACGAGCCATGGTCTATAAAGAGTACTATTGTTTATGAGCTCCATAATCTTGCACTCATTCCTTTATCTGTTAATCTACAACATTCCATTTCTCTTAAGAACTATTTGAACTGGGCCAAATTTAAAATACATAAGCAAATATTAAAAAGAATAAAACTATCTCCCACCTCCCTCTTAACAATTACTTCATTTTAAGATGTTATAATTTTAAGTTTAAGCTTCCTGGAGTAAAAACTTACCAAAAAAAGTAATGCTTAATATATACAAGTAAAGTTTCAACTACCTAACAGAGAAAAGGTATATGTAAGGAGAGGGAAGATATTTTTGCTGTTTTGTTTTCTAATCAGAGATATACCTTAGTATCTTTGATAAAACTGTCACAGCTTGTGTTTTTAAAAAATCAAGTCCTAAATACTGACATAAAATGAAATAAAAGAAAAAACAAACTGGTGAGCATGTGTGCAATCTTTCCTATCTGTACACCATGCAGTCAACAGATATACAACAAATATTAAGCATGGTATTCAAATTCAAAAAAATCTATTTAAGTATCTGCTGCTAATATGAAAACTGTAGAAAATAATTGAAATATTGATAATTAATATGCATTGAATATAATTCAGTTCATCTCATTAATTGAATTTTTTAGGAAATTGGGGGGGGAGCAGCTTCTAGTTAAGAAGTCCATAGTTTTCTATACAAGCTGAAACCAAGAAAAATATGTCCAAGCATATTTTCACAATTAACTATGAAAGACAATAACGGCTGGAAGGGTTTAGAGCAAAAAGAAATGTATAGGGCACTATAGTAACACTTTAAAATAGCCACCACCCACTTAGGGCTTTCTATCTTCCAGGCCATGAAGAGGCTTTTAAGACTTAGCAAAGGAAGTGACGTGATGAAAGAGGCTTTTTCTGAGGGCTGATGGAAAGCAGTGCTGAAAGTGATGACTTGGTGAAGAGGTGAAATCAGGATGACTGGTGTGAGGCGCCCTGAGTAAAGTAAGCCTGTGTTGACGACAGCTGGGGCTGGGAAAGTGGGAAAGGAGGCATAGAATTACCCCTGAAGTCTGACCTGAAAAGACCAACATCAAAGAAATTTCTAAGAAGCTGAAGATCTCATTCATGCCCTAATTAGTTCAAAACTGTGAGAAGACTATAATAAAATTACACAAAAATACATTAAACAGGAAAGGCCAAATAGTCTTACATATTTAAAAATAAAAATTGTCCTCTAAATCCCAGTATTGGAAAAATGTCGTTATTATTTCTCTGTACCTCTCCTTCTTGTACTCTTTCCCAATCAGACCCAAAACTATAACCTTTAACAGTCTTCTTCTTTTTTTTTTGTACCAGGAACTGAACTCACAACCTCAGACTTGCCAGGCAGCTGCTGTGCCACTGAGCTCCTCAACAGTCTTTTAAAATGAAGTATTTGCTTAGTGGGGAGAAAGCTCAGGTATTAGGAACACACTACTAAATTCAGTAGAATGGTAACCAAGAAAACTCTCAGCAAAGTGAAGTGTTATTTGTATTTATCACAGGGTAAAATGCAAAGAAAAAGCCTATTCCAAAAACAGTTTTAACTTAACATTGGTAAGACAAGACATGCTGACTTATCTAATAAGATGAAAATCAAGGCATTTTTAAAATAATATAGTTTTTTCTTTTTTTTTTTTTGTGGCACCAGGGATTGAATTCACAACCTCGAGCCTGCCAGACAGGTGCTTAAGCCACTGAGCCAAACTCCCGGCTGTAGTTTTATGAGACAGGGTCGCACTATGTAGCTCACGTTAGCCTTGTGCTCAAGTGGTAGCCCAAGTCGGCCTCGAACTCACAATGCTCTGCCTACCTCAGCCTCCTGAGTGCTGGAATTAAAGGCGTGCGCCACCATGCCTGGCTAATAATATAGGTTTAAAAGATAGAAAAATCTGACTTCCAGTCCTAGCTGTCTTTTTTTAGGGAACAATGGACACAATGACCTACCTTCTAAGAGCCTCAGTTTCCTCAAATGAAAAACAATTATATACAAATAAACAGACCTTTAATCCCAGCACTTGAGAGGCTGAGGTAAGCGGAGCATTGTGAGTTCCAGGCCGGCTTGGGCTACAACACGAGCGCAAGGCCGGCCTGAGCTACACAGTGCAACCCTGCCTCAAAAAACAAGGGCCGGGAGTTTGGCTCAGTGACTTAAGTGCCTGTCTGACAGGTGTGAGGTTTTGAGTTCAATCCCCGGTGCTACCAAAAAAAAAAAAAAAAAAAAAAAAACACCACACCAAGTTGTGTATGAACAGGGATAACATCTACAATGTAGAATTTTTGACATGTATTTTAGAAATACTTGTCATTATCCTAGCACACAGTAATTGGTAACTTAAAACACATACTATAGCTTTAGACCACTATGGTTTTAGAACACTGCTGTGCATGTTTTAATAATATTCGAGTTTAGTACACTTAAGATTTTATTGGGGGGCAGTTTGATCTATTTTCTCATTCTCTTGTCTGGATAACAAAAAGTCCAAAATCATGAAATTCAGAATCTTATTTTTTAATGCTTATTTTACATGGAAAAGATAAAAATGTAAGGTCACTTTAGGACTTTATTCCAAACTATTCTATAACTTAACACCAAAGTCATGACCCATAAAAGAAAATACTGATTAATGGGACTTCATCAAAATTTTTAAGAAGCTGGGCATAGTGTTGCATGTCTGTTAAGCCAGCACTCTGGGAAGCTGAGGCAGGAAAATCTACAGGTTCAAAGCCAGTCTGGGCAACTCAGTGCCTTAGAAAAATACTGTCCCAAAATAAAAACATAAAAAAGGACTGGGGACATAACTCAGTGCAAAGGACTGGCTTTCAATCCCAGGACCACAGACACACAAAGAGACAGACAGACAAACGCACACACACATGTGCACGCGCTTACACACACACTGCTCTGCAATATGTCCTGGATAGGATGAAAAGCCAAGCCATAACTGGAAAAACTGGCTGTCCAGATGCAAAAGACTGAATCTAGACCCATACATCTCACCATGTACTAGACTAAAATCAAAATGGATCAAAGATCTAAATGGTAAAACAGAAACAATCTGCTGGAAAATAAACTAGGTAAAACTCTTGAAGACATAGGCACAGAGAAGGACTTTCTGAACAGAATCCCAACTGCACAAGAAAACACCAAAAATCAACAAACAGGATAACATTAAATTAAAAAGCTTCTGCATGGTGAAGCAAACAAACAATAGAGTGCAGACACAACCTACAGAATGAGGAAAAAATTTTTGCAGGCTTTTTTCTGGACAGAGGACTAGTACCGAGAACTCAAAAACTTAGATTTCCCCCCCCAAGATAAAAAATCAAAAAATGGGCAACTGAAATGAGTAAGTATGTACAAATGATCAATAATTACAACACAGCAAAAACGTTCAACAACTCTGGCCATTAGAGAAATGCAAATTAAAGCAACACTGACAATTCCTTCTTACTCCAGAAAGAATGATTATCAAGAAATCAAATGATAATCAAGGATGTGAGGGGAAAAAAGAAACCTACATTGCTGATAGGAATGTAAATCAATGTAACTACTTTGGAAATCAGTATAGAAATTCTTCAAAAAACTACAAACAGAAATTCCATTCGACCCAGCTATTGCCCTTCTATGTATCTTCTCAAAAGAGTTAAAAACAACTTATTGTAGTAACATGTGCATATTCATGTTCACAACAGCATAGTTCATAATAGCTATATCTTGGAAGTATGCCCAACAAAAGATGAATGGATAAAGGAAATGTATTTATATACAATAGAGTACTACTCTGTTATAAAGCATAAACTTAAGCCAATGAAGAAAAATGGGATGTATCCTGAGATCATAATGTTAAATGAAATAAATCAGATATACTGCTTAGTGTTATGATCTTTTTTGAGAAATCCAAAATACAAATAAATTAAAGAGCAAAATAAAAGATAATAGGAAAGAGGAAGTTAGAGCTTTTGTAAAAGGGAAAGGGACCAAGAAATGAAGGAAGGAGAAGTGGATGAAAAAGAGAATTAAGATGGGTTATATACACGTTCCAATTGCCCAAGATGAATGCAATCATTATGTACTGCAAAAGCATGCACTAATAAAAATTTTTAAAAGGAAAAAGAAAATCCAAACCACAGACTTAATTTGGTAGTATAGATTATACATGTTAATTTAGGTCAGTCAATTGTTAGAACAATGCCTAGCACATAGATAATGCTGAATATGCAGTACTGTTCTTATTAAAATGTCACTTAATCAACAGAGCTTAACTGAATGTTAATAGTATTAATATAGACTCTGCCCTGAGTTGCAAAAACAAAATGATTACTATAATAGCATACAGTACTATCATATAGTCAACTCTGTTAATATATTAGTGCTTACTTTATTGTTTTGGTCATATATATTTTATCAATATGATATGAATAATGAATGCAGGGCTTTTTAGGTATCAGGAATTGAACTAAGGACCTTGCGCTTGCCAGGCAGGGGCTTATGCCACCAAGCTTTATCTTCAGCCTTAGGAATGTGGGTTTGTAAAAACCAAAAAGAGGAAAAAGATTCCCATCAGAGTAAAAGGAGATTCTATTCACTGAAACAAAACTACAAGAAGTTATGACAGAAAAAATAATTTAACAGACACCCAAGGCATAAAACTTAAAAATAACTTTAATTAAAAGGTGAGGAGGAATGGGTGGATCCTACTACTGACAGAGGAGATAACACCTAATGATGAGATAAATAAAGCTCGAACAGGATTGCCCAAGTAGTGGTCCCAGGCTCAGGATCTCCCCAAAACCAGAATCACTAAACTGAATCTATAATATCATTTATTTCAGTTAGTTTTAGATGGACATTCCAGCCTCCTTCATTGAGTACACAAAACAAATAGACTGATAGCTATAATTTTTTCCCAAGTGTAGCAAAAAATTGATATCAGCTACCAATTTTATGTACACCATTTTAAATTCTTTGAAACAGGATGGTTTATTTACTCCATTTATAAGTAAAACTTATTTAATTTAGAAGGGCTGTTTACACATCAGAGTATTTCATTTGTTAAGATTTACAAGTATTTGAAAATAATCAGCTATCCTGAACTGGAATTAATAATGTTTACTGATTAATTACAAATGTAATGTTTAAGAACTATGTAAAC
This sequence comes from Dasyprocta punctata, assembly GCA_004363535.1. Lineage (NCBI taxonomy): Eukaryota > Metazoa > Chordata > Mammalia > Rodentia > Dasyproctidae > Dasyprocta > Dasyprocta punctata. The sequence continues at coordinate 135,433 of RJWM01000205.1, read as the reverse complement.
AGTATCACATGGTAAGAATTAAATCTATAAAATGGCTAGATTACAAAAGTATTAAATGAGACATATTAGTAGCATAATTTCAACTGAAGGCATTAGAAAAGTAAATTTAGAATGCTAATAAAACAAAATAACTATAAATATGTCCATGTATGCACAAAAGCTACCTTTCAATTAAAAATTCCATCAACAATTATTAGTGCTACCAAATCTTACATTTTCATTTGACACACAATTTAAAATAATGAATCAAATTTTTTAAAATGTATTTCCATAGTAAACAGTAAGAGCTTCAAAATGGTTATGATGAATATTGGTAAAATTTATCTTACAAGTCCTCAGTTAAAAAAAAAAACCAGCATAATACATAACCTTAGTGAATCACACAGTTGCTGAAATTCCATTAACAGTGGTAACAGGCACTTCAACGATACAAACAAAATCAACAAAACCACAATGAAGAATACTGCATGTTTCCTTTGTTTAAAAGTAGCTTTCAGACGGCTTATAACAAAAGCATAGTAGTAACAACAACAACAACAACTATTTACTAACAGAATTATTCTAATAGTAGTACCCAGGCCCAAGATCTCATCATTCATTAAATATTTACTACATACTTACTAGTGCGTGGATATAAACACGAACAGCACACATCTAATTGTAACACAGTGTTAAGAGATAACAGAAACACAGACAAAGCGTTATGAGAGAATATTATGGATCCGGAGTACAAATTTCAACTCTGGGGGTTGGGGATGCAGTTCAGTGGTATACCACATGCTCAAAATACTGTGTTTCCTACCCATACCTGCAAAGAAAACAAAAACAAGAAAATCTCCGGATTTCTTGGCAACGAGAGCAAAAAAAAAGAAAGAAACAAACAAAAAATCGTAACTGGTTATATAACTGCATTTCCTAAGAGTAGAAGATGCTAGCACGTATGAAATAAAATATACTGTGACAGAAGGTAAAATTTTATAACAGGAGAGAATTTCAAAAGTTTGAAAATAAAGGTGGCTTGCTAAACCTGCTTGTCTGTTCTACTGATTTTTATGTAGATTCTTTGTGAATAATCTATAATCTACATAAAAAACCTGACTTAAAATAATATCAAATCAATTCAAAAATAAACAATTTACTCATTAAAAAAAAGAAAAAAAAAGAAAAGAAAGGTGGAAATATAGATGAACTTCAAGCTTCCAGATTGAATGGTTTTTTTGTTTTATCTTGTTTTTAATGGAGAAAGAAATATGGCCATTTCAGCATTCGGAGGGCAGCTGGTATGAAACTGGACTTGTCGGAAATTAGCATGTGAAAACCATAGGTTAAAGGTTACAGGACAGAGACTGAACTATCAAATGCAGTGGGATGAGCAAAACTCTGGCAGTCTGTTTCTGAATTATGATGGAGAAAATTTTTATCTCTGGAAGACTGCTATGATAATTAAATGATATTAGATAAACAGAATATCTAATGCAACAGGTACTTAGCAATGACTAGCTCTTTTCATGCCTCTTTTAAGCTACTGTTTAACATGGAAACCAAAGAAAGGATACAGTACTTACTTGTTATGAACCTAATACAGAGAATTAAAAAAAAAAAATGGTATTCAAATTTCAGTTTTCTTCCACATCTTGTTAATTGTATAAATTTTGTACGTCATAAAGACGAATAAAATAAGGATTTACACAGGATATGCTGCCACACTTTAACAACAATGACATGATATATGCTTTACACTGCCACATGCTTATTTGGCTTAAGAAATATTCATGCATGTCAAATTTTACAACTCATGACATTCAGGAGGCACATATTTAAATTAGCTTAAGAATATACATGATTATAATATCTCATTAAATAAAAAGAATGCTTTTAGACCTTTACAGTATATGATCTTCTTTTGGTGAGAAGTGAGGAAACTGATGCAAAGGGAAATCTTTGCCACTTAAAATGTTTGTCCTTCACAGAAAAAAAAAAAAAAGAGGCTGAAAATAATCACTTTCTGTAGTTACGCTAGGACAGTCTGAAGCCAATTTTTAATATTCTTGATAACAGTAAAAAATAATTAACATTTGAAAATCTGTATTATTATATAGTCAGAGACACTTAATCTCCAAAGCAGTAGTGTTTTAATTCAGGCTGTAATTAAATGAAAAGCGCCCATCTGAATTATGACCACACATCTGGTTTAAAGTTTATGTTTGTCTATTTAAATTATTACAGTTATTATAATTCTGTCTAGACAATGCCAAATATATTTTGTCACTAGATAGTTAAGGCAAATACTGGCAACAGTGTGTGTCCTCCTCATATCCTCACACATAATATATGTTACAAGGAAGCACAATTTAACTTGTAAGACTAGGATTAATTTTGTGTTAACTTATTACCTCATTTATAAAACAAGTTAGTTCTTTTAAAATTTTTAATGTGAAATTATCAGAATGGCTAGAGGTAGAGTTCTCTAAAGGTAGTAGGATTATTTCAGCAATGATTATATTAATTCTTCAAGGATTTCAACATCATATAAAACAATCATAGTGGGAGGCTGGGGAGTATAGCTAAGTGGTACAGCACCTGCTTAGCAAGCATAATACTGGGTTTGACTCCCCATGTCCCTCCTCCACATCCCAGTTGTTAATTTCACTGAAAGCCACACATTAATATAAGAATAATGTAATTAATCAGCTATTTTCTTCTGAAAAGTTGGAGGGTATCCTGATGTTTTTCTCTTTATGGTAAACACACACACAAACTAAGAAGCACTTTTCATTTGTACAAATCAATTAAAGAGAAAACATCGGAGTAACAGCAGCTATCACAACTTTAGAAATAAAATTTTGTTAGAATACCCAGTTAAGTAAGTGTCTCTCCACAAGAAAAGACAGTCGAAAGCCAGGCGAGGAACGCCTGAAGCTCTGTAAAGAATATCACCTACACTTAATCGTCTAAACATGCTCCAAATGTTTCACAACAAGCGCTAAAGTTTGTGAGATGAAAAGCTCTATTATCAAATAACTTTAAAAATTAGTACCACTGAAGCATCACTATGAGTAGATTACAACTGGGTGTAGTGGTGCACACCTGTAATCCCAGTTATGGAGAAGGGTGAGTCAGGATGATCTCAAATTCAAGGTCATCTTGGACACTTACAGAGAAAACCCTGGCTTTAATCCCTAGAACCGCTAAACAAATGAACAAATAAACAAATTTATTTTTTAAAGGGCCTGGGGATATAGTTCCATGCTTCCTGAGTTGAATCCCCAGTACCACCTAGGGGGAGGGGATGAATCTTGTGATATAGATCACATAAAAATTTTTGTGAAATTTTTAGAAGTACCAAACAAAAGTCATAGATACTTTTACATATTTGGCTGCTGACATAATCTGCAGACGAAGAAATTTTTTAAACAGCATTTTAATATGAAAAAATATGAAACAGTATTATAGTAAAATTTTTAAATTCTCTGAAGAAAACAGGAGGAAATGTTTGTGGCCTTGGAAAAAGAAATTTTTTTTTAGCTAGGACAACCTAAAAGCACAAGCAATAAATAGCAGCAAAAATAATAAAAGATATACCAAATTTCATCAAAATTAAAAACCTGTTCTTCAAAGGACATCATCAGGAACATGAAAATCAATCAAATGTGAGAAAAATCTATGTAGATCATATATCTGATAAGAACAGTATACAGAATAAAGAATTCTTAAAACTCAAATCAACTTAAGATAAGCAAAGGATTTGAAACTATTTCTTACAAGAAACTTACTTCTTATAAGAAATGATCACCTGCTGGGCATGGTGGTGCACACCTTTAATCCCAGCACTCGGGAGGCTGAGGTAGGTGGAGTGCTGTGAGTTGAATGCTGGCTTGGGCTACAACATGAGCAAGGCCAGCCTGAACTACGTAATGCGACCCTGCCTCGAAAAAAATAGCGCTGGGGAGTTTGGCTCAGTGGCTTAATAACACGAGGTTGTGAGTTCGATCCCCGGAACCAGGGAAAAAAAAAATGATCACCTAAACACAAGAAAACATGCTTAGTATCACTACTCATCAAGGAAATGCAAATCAAAACCAAAAAGGGTCACCCACTCAGTGAACCATAATTACAATGATAGAAAATAAGTGTCAAGGGTGCTGGAACCCCACTGGCAAGAATGTAAAATGATACGAATGCATTGGGAAAATAGAAAATACTTCAAAAGGTTTAACAAAGAACTACTACGTAACACAGTAATTTTATTCCTAAATATCTATCCAAAAGAACTAAACATATATGTCCATCAAAAAACTTGTACATGAAAGTTTACTGTGCAATATGTATAATAGCCAAAAGGTAGAAACAATCCAAATGTCTAAAAGTTGGTGAAAGGATAAACACAATGTGAAATTACCACACAATGAGACACTAATAAGCCATACAAAAAGAATGAGACATTCTCTAACAAGGATGAACCTTTGAAAACATTATCCTAGTCAAAGAAACTGAACACAAAAAACCGTATTATAGATTCTGACCACAAAAACGCTCAGAATATGCAAAAATATAGACACACAAATTAGTAGTTTTAAGGGGCTGCACGGAAAAGGCAAATGATGACAGACTGCTAATGGACATGGGGTTTCTTTTAGGATTGATGAAAATGTGAAATTTTGCAGTGGTGACAGCTGCACAACTCTGAGAATATTCTAAAACTCACTGAACACTCTTTTTTAAAATGGTGGCCTTTACGATATTGCAACTACACTTCAATAAAGCTTTCATTTTTCTTTAAAAATTCCTCACGTAACTGATACAATAAGTCCTTCTGGGGTGATGGATCAAGTTTCAAAAGTGATTAATAGCTATTCATCATACTGCGTTTGTTTTATGTGAGCATTTTTTATTTTTTTATTTATTTTTATTTTTTTGCGGCACCGGGGATTGAACTCACAACCTCACGCCTCCCAGACAGGGAGGTGCTTAAGCCACTGAGCCAAACTCCCAGTCCTAGTTTTTTGAGACAGGGTTGCACTATGTAGCTCAGGCTGGCTTTGCGCTCACGTTGTAGCCCAAGCCGGTCTCGAACTCACAACGCTCCTCATACCTCAGCCTCCCAAGTGCTGGGATTAAAGGCGTGCGCCATCATGCCCAGCTCTATGTGAGTACTTTTTAAAAAATCATTATATTTTAAAAAACGAATATCTAATATAGGTCAATAACTCCCAAACAATGAAGATCAGAGAAGCAGTTCCCTCTGCATCATTTGTAATAGTTTTACTATTTATTTCTATTAATTCATTCAAAAGAAAGGTTTGTGTCTGTAGTTTGATCAGTTTGTCACGCCTATATCTTATAATCTAAGCAACTACTTTGAAGGTAACAATATGCAATGTATTAACCATTGTTACTCTCCTACTATCTTGTTTTGAAATTTTGTGTCATTTTTACTGCTTTTTCTCCTTAAAATTAAAACAAAAAAGAAAACTTATGTGTTCTTTCTACAAAATCTGTATAGCCTCATGGCAATTTTAAGTCACCTATAGGAACTTAAGTAACTTTGCTTTGTTTACCAAAACTCATCTAATATTCATATTCTAATAATTAAAGCTAAAAAGTTTTTAAAATTACAAAATGAGAGTTTAAGAAGGGAGTCTACAAAAATATAAACATAATTTTATTATAAGATTTAATGTGAAACAGAAGTAAAAAACACAATGTCTAGATCATTAAAAATGCCCTTATTGATAAAATGCTGCCCAGATTATAGATTCACTATATCTACTGTTTTTGAGCTTTTCCTGGAACCACCTCCACTAGTGAGGTTAGCCAAGGAACACATGTCTTCCTTCTTCCTTATGAGCTCAGGAACTTCTGGATTCCTACTCACGCAGCTGGGACCTGAATGGGAGGGGGACTCCACAGTAAGAAGAACTCTTCTGACAGATTCGAGAAGTAGTCTGGCATAAAAAAAGAATAATGCTATAAACTCAGGTCAGGGTTTACAGAACTGATATAGCAGTGCAATGTCGTTATTACTTACATGGCCTACTCCGGGAACTGAACATATTATTTATAATATAAACAGCTATCTTCATCCAAAATAAAGGAAAAAAATCAAATTTTTGAATACATGAAGAAGGGACTATGGACACAATGTAAACCAAGTTGATATGTCTCAACGGCATTTTAATTCAAGGCAATAACCCCAAACCACCAGTTCAGCATGTAAAATTATAGGTTTCTTTTTCATAAAACACGTTTTAAAACAGTAGAAACATTTTATTATTTAGTGCAATGAAGTATTTATTATACTAAATATGAAGTGCTTTTTAGTACAACAATCATAATTTAAGTGACAATCCACTTGAAAAATAGAAAAGAGACTGTGGAAGGGAGTACAATTAAGAAGTATCTTTTTTTTTGTTTTCCAATGCTAAGGATCAAACTAGGGCCTTGTATAAGCACTCCACTACTGAACTGTATCCTTAGCCTCAAAAAGACAAATTCTAAGATTCAATAACAAAAAATACATTTTGGCTAAAAGCTATAATCACAGCACTTATTTTCAAAGACCTCTCAGAAACCAGAGATTAAGAGATGATAAATTCGGCCTCATGAATATTTATCAAACTGCAGAAATGAGTGGAAGAGTGGGTATTACAGCTTAAACTATGATCCTTTACTCAACGAATTTTAAGGCTCCAAAAGTTGCAGCATCATTTCCCAAAATTAACTGAAATTAAAGGAAACTTTCATTATACAAAACACAAATTACAACAACATTTAATGCAAACACTATTAAAATGTTCTAAAGTAATAAAACTACTCAATTATATGTGATATGGCACAGAAAAAGCATGGAAGTCAAAAGTATTAAACACTTTAAAGTGATGCTAAGAGAAAAAGCAAATTTGTTAGTTTCCTTCTATAAGCATTCCTCAAGCAATGTAAAAGCAGAGTTCAAATTACACTTTGAAGTGTAGATCCTTTTGAAAGCTACTCTGCCTTGTTTTATATGAAGCATCTGTAGCTAAAATGAACACCTAGTGAAGAGTATGGATGCTACATTACATAAGCAGACGTCAGAACTGTCCCAAGCTGATTCTAAGTTACTTTAAACATGTACACAGAGTCAGAAATTAGCTATGGCTTACTTCTTAGAAGTAACAGATAATTACCCTCATCATGTTGAAAAAGAATTTAAATGTAAGCTAATAGAGGTATTTTTCCTCTAGCAAAGCTCTGCTTTAAAAGTAAACTTCAAAACTTTAATTAAAATAGGAAATGGTTTACTATGTAGTAAAAACACTTTTCAGACTTGTGAGGCAGACAAAAAGAATTGCATGAGGAAGAAAAGATGGAACAGAAGGCAGAGGAATAAAAAAAGAAGTAAAACCAAGAGAACAGAGAACAATAAATATTAAAATACATTAATTAAACCAGCAGAATAATTCTTTCCTTTTTAACATGTGAAATAACTTATGATTTCTCTTATCTATGCTTTGAAAAATGTAGACAAAATGTTAAGAATAAGCACTAGGTCTTAGGTCTTTAGTTTTAAAAACATGGTATTTCTTAAGCTACATAAATCCTCTATTTTTGAAATTAGTCTCTATTTATAAAGTTATAAAGTCAAATTTAATGATATACAAGATAGTTAAGTTCAATAAGTTTATATATATATATATATATATATATATATATATATATATATAATTTTTTTTTTTTTTTTTTTTTTTGCAGTACCGGGGATTGAACTCACAGCCTCGCGCCTGCCAGGGCAGGCACTTAAGCCACTGAGTCAAACTCCCAGCCCTAATAAGTAATATATTACTTGATTTCTCAAAGTTTCATGCGCATTAGTTCAGTCGCATATCTAAGACACAAATCACTCATCAGTGAACTTAACACTCCTCTGAAACTAATTTATATAATTTCACAACTAGTACATTTTGAATTAATTTGTGTTGAGCACATAATCGTGTCACAACATATATGTAGACATCCAAGGTAGACACATGGTCTACTCAAATGTTTTTAAAGTGTATCCAAACTGGCATGGTGAGGGCCAGGAGTTTGGCTCCGTGGCTTAAGCACCTGCTTGGCAGGTGTGAGGTTGTGAGTTCGATCCCCAGAACAGCCAAAAAAAAAAGAATTAAAAGACATCCAGAGGAGAGCTACGTACATAGAAATTGCAAAAGGGAAGAGGACCAAACTGGCATGGTGGCACAGACCTATAATCCCCGCACTATGGGAGGATGAAGCAGGAAGACCCAAGTTCAAGTGCAGCCTGGAGAACTTAGTGAGATACTGTCTTAAAATCTAAGAAAGGGTAAGAATGTAGCTCAATGTAAAGGCCCTGGGTTTAATCAAACAAACCTGTGTGTCCAATCACGCTGAACTGAATTATATCAGACTCACCATTTCATAGAAACCACTCTCTATCCGCTCTCTAACCCTCTAAGATTACTGTCAAATAATGGATACTTAAGTGGCCCTCTTCTAGGCTGATAGCCTTGGTTTAAGCAGACCATTGAGAAACACACCCTGTTTTAGAGAGAATATATTTTGTCCCCAAGTCAGGAAGCCAGGTAACACAATTCAATGTTTACATTATACTTTATTTACTGAGAATTAACATTTCAATATACCATACATACTATGCAAAGAAGCAACCTGCCTACTTAATGATTTGAGACGTTTTAAATACATGTCCCTATCAACAAAGGTTTCGAATACATGTCCCTATCAACAAATGATAGCAACATAATCACATCAATATACCTATACATATATCTGTACTTATACTATTGCTTCAGTACTTACAAACAACATGCATGGACCAAAAAGCAAGCTATCATATAAACTTCCATAACACCTTGAAAATTAAAAGCACAACTAAAAAAGAAGTATGACTGAGCAAGTGTGGCATATGCTTCACAGAGTACAATACATTAAAATGAAATGTCAAACAAAATTGCCTAGGCTCAGGACCTTAAGAATACATTAGCTTTTCTCTTTTAAAATTGATTTTTTTCTTCTAGCATTTCTAAGTGATCACCATATATAAAGCCTATTTGAAATTATTAGCAAGTAGTTATTTTTAAAGTATGAGTAATTAGACCAAAAGCAACTCTTCTATTTACCCAAAAGAAGGAACCACTACTGAGAATCAATGCCTAGTAATTCTGTTCTTAACAGACAGGTGTTGTGTGTTCTGGCCTGTTATATGAAAATCATTTATGAGAAGAACAGGAAAAAAATTAGAAGGCAGTTCTCACTATTGGAACAGATAAGTGATTGAGCAGATTTCTAATATCATGAAACTGAATTCTACAAGCTGAATGCTTGTACATCAATCAGTCTAGACTCTGGCATTCTCTGTAAACAGAAAAAGAGACGGAAAGAAAAATGCAAGTGACACAAATCAACAGACTAAGGCTTTAGAGATCTTTTTGAATAGTAAACCTGAAAGAACTGGACATTTAGATAGAGACTAAATACAAGCACAGGCTTGTCACTGCCAAGACTGTATTAGGCCATCAGTAAAATGGGAAGCTGAAGTCCTTTGTTAGTGAGCAAATGGGAGCTTAAGTCAGTCATTACTGAATGCAGCAGTAATACTGACAAAGCCAGTTGTGGTGGCTCATAGCACTAATCCCAGTACTCAGGAAGCCGAGGCAGGAGAATCATGAGTTTGAGACCAGCCTGGGCTACACAGCAAGTTAGAGAAACAGAGACAGGAAAGAGAGAGGAGAAGTGGAGGTGAGAAGGGGGCGTTAAATCTCTCTCTCTCTCTTTTTTTTTTTTTCTTATTTTGGTCTTTTTGAGACAGCATTTCACTACACAGTTCAGGCTGGCCTTGAACTCACTTTGTAGGACTAGGCTGGTTGAACTCACAGCAATCTTTCTGCCTCAGCCTCCTGAGTGCTAGGATTACAAGTCTACGCCACCACACTTGGCCTTAAATTTCTTATTGCAACCTGGAAGCTTCTTGTAAAGAGGGTTAGGAAAATAAAACCATTTTTTTGGATCATGTTATTTTATTTGTTTATTTATTTTTTTGGTACCAGGAATTGAACTCAGGACCTTATACTTGCCAGGCAGGCACTTGTGCTGCTGAGCTATATCCCCAGTCGAATCATGTTATTTTAAAATGAAGTATTATTTATTTTGGTTTTAAAATTACTGCATGTACTACCTGGATAAACATGAATAACAAAGTTCACTCAATTTCTAAATCTGAGAGTGCATGTTTTAATGTGATCACTAAAAACTGTCTAATTGTTAAGAGAAAACTTTTTGTATATAAAAGAGAAGCCTTACAACTTTAGCTGTTTCACAGTAAAGGGAAGATGTTACATTTTTACTTTCCATCCATGTATGCTCTCTGTTAGAAAAAAATGGTCTGAAGCAACAGAAGGTAGGAAGCTGCACAATAAGCCTGAGGGGTATGAAAACTGGAATGCAGTCTCAAATGGAAAGTAATAACAAAAAAGGGCTAAGAAAACCAAATGAATTTAATACATGAAAGAGAATAGGTTCTTAAACCAGACTAGACTGCCTGGGGTCCAATCCTCTTCTAATTACTAGGTTACTGAGACTGGACAAATTTCAGTGACCAATCTGAATCTCAATTATCTCATCTATATAATAGCACAAAATCCAGAGGACAACAGTAAGGACCAAGTGAGCAACACAGGGTCTGGCACTCAATAAAGAACAAAATAAAAGCTAGTTATTGTTGTTTTCATCTATAGTTTGCTTTAATTACTAGCACTGTTTTTTAATCTTTCAACTACTGACAAATAACCTAGTTCACTGTAATAACGACTAATGAGAAAGTGTTAACTTCACCTAATGACAATTTTAGTAGTCTGGGATAATACCATTAATTTTGCATATCTTCATTTTTCTATCTATAAATTAGATAATATTTTCCATCAGATTATTTTAAAATCATTAGATACAGTTAATTTTAAGAAGCTCTTTAAAAGCTTAAAAAGTAGTAACATTTGTTCTCACCCAATGCTCTACAAACCACTAAATTATATGCATCAAATGTTCCCATTCCTGTGCATCACACTCGTTTTAAAATACACCCATCAAAGGAGTTTGTAAGTAATAGGTGCTTTTATTTTTCAGAAATTCCCATAGGAAGCAATTTAACTTGAAAAAGACCTGAGAGTAGCAGGGTATTTAGTAAGGGCACCCAAAATTTGCTGTGTTGTGCTGCCCCCTACAGGCTTCAATATACCTGTCCCATTTAAAAGCTACTCTTAAAAAGGGAGTATGATTCAAACTTTATCTTAGAATATTAACTCTGCCAGGCTGGTAGAGCAACCCTCTAGTCCCATCACTTAGGAGGTTGAGGCAGGAGAATGAAGTGTTCCAAGTCAACCTGGGATGCATAGCAAGACCTTGACCCCGGCACCTGCTCTTCCAACACCCACTAAAGCAAATTATTATTAAATGCTAATTCATTCATTCATTCATTCATTCATTCTAATAGGAAATAGTGTCTGACAGTCAACTATAAAGGTACAGGGAAATGAAACAGTCTGTCCACAGGGAATTCATAGGTTACTGACTACAAAGAGACTATATACTTCAATAGCGACATAGTGAAATTCTAGAGAACGGCTTATGTCTCCATTATATTACAATGCTTAATACAGAAAAAGAAATAGGCTAATCATCCAATACCTAAGTGCAGATACGCCATCAAACACTGAACTGAGTATTGAGCAAGTCAGCTTTGTGCTAAGTTGTCCTGTTTCCTAAATTAGGGAGTTACATGAGATGATTCCTCTAGCTTCTGTGGCTGTAATATTCCGCTGCTACATTTGCCACAGCACAGGCTGAAATAAATATTCTAAAATAAAAGTTCAGAGAATGAAGAAATAAATTCTAAATGGTGTGATGGGGTCAAGGGTATAGCTCAGTGGCACAATGCCTGCCTGGCAAGCGCAAGGTCCTGAGTTCAATTCTCGGTACCAAAAGAAAGATGGGTTGGTGGCACACGTGGAGAGATCAAGAGACTTAGTGAAGTGATCGGAGGCAAGTTTCATTCATGAAGGCTATTCCTTTCCTTGTGTTTAAAAAACGTCTAAATTACTCTGGTAGAAAATGAAGTTAACTTTATGGACTGATCTTAGATTATTTTTACAAAAAAGATGAAAATTAATGATTTGTCTTCAAGATGCCAGTATTGTTTATAATTATCTTCACTTAGACCAAAAGTTCAAGAAATGAACATTCACTGTATTTTTGTCTTTCTTTTCATGAGATGAGTCATACGTATTTTATTTTTTGACTTTTTATTAATAATGTCTGCAGTACATGATTGTATTTCTCATGGGGAGTTGGTACACATACGTAACTCATCCATATTCTTTTTTCATCCCTTTCTCTTTTCCTCCTTCATCTTCTCTTGGTTCACTTCCCACTTACAAAAGATCTCCCTATTTCCTATTACCTGTCTTTTATTTTACTCTTTATTTATATCTTGGGTTTCCCATGTGAGAGAAACCATGTACTGTTTAAGATTGTGTCTGATTTATTTCGCTTAACGTTATGGTCTCAAGGTGCAGAATTTACCTACTAATGCCTCACGTTTTTCCTTTTTCATGGCGGAGTAGCATTCCATTGTATATAACTACATTTTCTTTATCTATTCATCTGCTGATAAACATATAGGCAGCTCACAAAATTTAGCTATTATGAATTGCCCTTCTATAAACATGGGTATGCATGTATCACTGCAATATGATGTCTTTAACTTTTTAGGGAAGATATCTAGAAAGGGAATAGCTAGTTCAAACAGAATTTCTATTTTTAGTGTTTTGAGAACTCTTGATACTGATTTCCATAATGGCTGTACTAGTTTACAATCCCACCCCATCAATAATGTTGGTGCAGGTGCTGGGTTAGGGCAGGGCCTACATGAGGAGAACTAAAACTTCTATAGGGTTCTCTGTGGGTAGACATAAACTTGAGGAAAAACAAGTAGAGTGATCACCAAAAGTTGAGGAAATGCTAATTAAGTAGCTGAAATTATTTGTATTTCTTGATAGAGAAGTGAAAGATAAGGGCAGATAGAGACCTTTATCAAGAGTCCTGTCAGGAATAGACACCTTGGATACTTACTAACCATCTCAGGAAATATGTGTTGAATAAGCATCCTTGAAATAAGAGATAAAATCTGCAAAGCAAGTGTGGAATTAGCCTAAAACTGAAGATGCTAAACTACTTGACCAAAAATTAAGCCTTAGGGAGTGATGAGTACTTCATTTTTCCACTTTCCTCTGCAAAGTAGAAGAAAGAAACAGTGGAGGAAAGGGAAAGTATTCTAAAGGTTTCATCTTACGGGGAAAAAAAGCAGTGAAGAAACAGTGCCTTGGTAAATAAACAGGTCTTTTAGCAACACGATCATGAACTTCCAGAAAGCCTGGGTCAACACTATGGAGTGAAAACACCGAAGTGCCAAATGTAAAAGAACAAAAGGAAAACAACAATAACCTCAGATCAGCCAATGATTTAGCACTGATTTCTCATTAAATATTCTAGAAGAAAATTACTAATAAAAGACTATACTACAATTCTAAATGATGAAATGTTAAAACACTAAATCAGTAAATTCAAGAAACCAAACAGAAATGTCTGCCAGGAGTATCATTGTTGAAGTGCCTTGGCAATTTAATGCTAGCAATGCAATGAAGTAAGAAAAAGAAATGGTTGATTAAAAACAGAGTTATTGTTTGTTTCACTGATGCCATAAATACACAGAAATTGAAACTGAATTTTAAAATCTACAAAACATCTAAAAAATAAATTAGAAAGTAAAATACTGTGCCTATTTGAAGAAAATCTTAAAATCTGAAGAAAATCTGCATAAGAGAGAGCATCTTGCTTGAGAAAAGATAATCTAAGACAAATAAATTGTAGCAAAATGAAAACTGAGATTCAACATATTTCTGCTTAAACAGCACACTACGAGAAATTGTATACAATGATTTTAAAAGCCACACGGAAAAATGAGTGACTAAAAATAATCAGGGAAGTATAGAAAAAGGGGGGAAAAATTACCTGCTCCAGCAGATACGGAAACACACAATAATTAAGAATAATTACTAGAAAAATAATAGGATTATAAACAAATATACTAAAAGTAGAACAGAACATCTAGAAATAGATTCCAATAGACAAACCACTTTAATATTAAGCAGAGGTAGACTATTTAGCCAGTGGAAAAAGGATATTTTATATCAGGAGTGAATAAGCTGTGGTCCCCAAGCTAAACTGTGCCATTCACCTGTCTACATAAATAAAGATACACTGGAACATGGCCATGCCTATCATGAGCAAACTTTCTACAGATGCTTTCATGCCACAAACTCACAAAGTTGCAACAAAATCATCTGGATTGCAAAGCCGAAAATATTTACTCTTTGGTATTTAAAGTTTGCTCTTAAGAATGGGGCAAGGTACTAGGGAATGAACCTAGGGCCTTCCCTGGGAAATAAATTCCCAACTATTTTGTTTGTTTGCTTGTTTTGTTTTGTTTTTTTGAGACAGGGTTTCACTAAGTCACCCAAGCTGCACTCAAACTTGTGATCCTTCTGCCTCAGCCTCCCATACTGCAGGCATGCAGTACCATGCCCAGCTAATGTATGAATGGATAAACAAGTATGTGATACATGTATTTATACATTAAGCCTTAAGGAAGAGGGAAATTTTGATGATGCACCTTGGGAGAATACTGAGAAAAAAGTCAGCCACAAAAAGACAATGTTAGCTCAGAAGGCTAGGTAGGAAGATAATGCACAGTGAGGCAGTCTCAAAAAAGGAAGGAAGGAAGGAAGGAAGGAAGGAAGGAAGGAAGGAAGGAGGGAGGAAGGAAGGAAGGAAGGAAGGAAGGAAGGAAGGAAGGAAGGATGGAAGAAGGAAGGAAACAAATAATGTATAATTCCCCTTACATAAGGTACCTAACATAGTTAAACTCAGAAAAAGTAGCTGCCTAAAGGATACAGACTTTCAATTCTGTAAGAAGAAAAGTTTTGGAGAACAGATGTACAACCATGTGAATGTACTTAATACTACTGGACTACACACTTAAAAATGATGAAGACGGTAAATTTTATGTTATTTTATCAAGATCTAACATTTTAAAAATAAATTTTTGAAAAAAGGAAAGGTACCATTTTCTTTTTAAAAAATCAAGCAACATACGGTTAGCTGTGGAACACAGAATATTTACATTTCATTGTACTAAAAAATTAAATATCTCTGCACAGTAGAACTATATTATGAATTATACAATGTATCTTTAAGTGAGCAAAATTGAAGTGAAAGCAATAATAATCACTTTGTTAAACAATCAGTCCCTCCTCCAATGGAAAACAGCAGAATAGAATTACAGTTCACCAACATTTGTAACTACGGAGGAGCAGAAATCCTAACAAACATGGCCATAATTTGCCACAAATTTCTACTCTCACACTTACAACATTAATAAACCAGTATTTTTGAAAACAAAAGAATCTAAAATTTGGCTCTTCAGTTTAGCACCAAGTTAATACCTGACATCTCAGTTTCCATTTTTAAAAATACGCTTTCTCTTCCAAAGTTCCTACATATTTAAAATTTTAAATATTGTTAAGCACATTACAATAGAAAGTAGACTGGCTTAGGTAAAAACGGCTAGTAAACCTCCAAATTAAAATGATTTTTTTTTCATTGGAATAATAAATAGGAATGAGCACAGTTCTGGTGATTATGAAAGATAATAAACCTAAATTCTAATCCTAGTTTATTTTACTATTACATAATTGAGAAGAACTTCTTCCAAAGACAAGTAGGACAAAGAGCATAGTTTTTAACCAGCTTTGTGTTTTTGCTTAAACCTAACCATTGTTAAATTATTCCTAAGAAGATTATGTGAATTTATTTACAACCTCAAAAACATGTAGGATAAAATAGATGATTAAATAATCTTTGTTGACTAAATATGAATGGATATCCAGATTAAAAATCCCTTAGAATTTCTCATTCTTTATAGGATAAAGAAAAACTCCTTAATAAGGTTCAACTCTAATCTTCAAAGCCTTATTCCCCCCAACTCTAATTGCTCAAGATAAACAGAATGTCCTAAGACTCACAGCGTCCCCTGTGTCTCAAAGATCTTGTGACTTTGTGCCTATCCAAGAGCCCGCCCATCTGTCAGACACTAGGATGTAACAAGCAAGACAGCTTTCTCTGCCCTCCCGAACTAGGACAAATTCCACCTAAGGACATAATACTTTTGCTGCGCTATATAATTTTTTTCACAGAAATTACTGCTATAGTTTTATATGTTTGTATAGTCAGCTGTTTAGTTATTTTTAATCTTTTGACAGTAAGGTGATGTGTAATATCAATCACCTTGAACCTGTGCACAGCACTGGACGTAGCATTCAAATACTTGTGAGTAAATGAACTCATATCAAAGAAATGAACAAGATAAATCTTTCTTACCCAAAGTACAGTATA
Organism: Dasyprocta punctata; assembly: GCA_004363535.1. Taxonomy (NCBI): domain Eukaryota; kingdom Metazoa; phylum Chordata; class Mammalia; order Rodentia; family Dasyproctidae; genus Dasyprocta; species Dasyprocta punctata. Next base: position 118,915 of record RJWM01000205.1, on the reverse strand, counting down.
TTCCCAGGACAACCTTATAAATCCATTGCTTTTTCAAAAACAAAAGCAATAAGCCTTATTTTCATTCTGTAACATAAACAGCAATGCCTTAAGACTTCATGGTCAATTAGACATATAAACTTAAATTTTATCACATGGTGTCTCTTACATAAGAAACCCAAAACAGAAATAAAGAGCAAAATAAAAGATAATAGGAAACAGGTAGGTAACTCTTTTGCAAAAGGAAAGGAGACCTAGAGATGAAGGGAGGGGAGAAAGAAGGATTAAAAAACAAATTCGTATGTGTTATGTACACACACCAACTCCCCATGATGAAGGTAATCATTATGTACTGCAATCATGCAAGCATAAAAAGTTTTAAAAGATTCCATGGTTATTTTATAAATCTTTTTGATAAAATGCCCTCATTAGTTACCATCTACTTACATGTGCTACTCTAAATAAAATTTTGGTTATATTTCTGAAACACTTTCTGTCATTAATCTCATTTCTAGAATACTAGCTATTACTGAAGCACCTGGATTTCTGGAACACAAACCTGAAACTCACACAACAAACCAAACTGTTATGTAAATGAGAGAACCATGATGTGTAACATCTCTGGACAAATTTAACTTTTGCCATTAATATCCTGTTACTTATCATAGTCATTTAAAGTCCAGGATAAATACATTGCTGATTAGAAAGAAAAGTTTTCCAACAACCTTTGCAGAAGTTAATCTTTAAACACATCCACCAGTTACAGATTTTTTAGGTTGTTATTAATCTATGTATTTGATAAAGGTAGACTTTGTTTTTTGTGATAATTGTGCTGACAACTTTGTAAAGTTAAATTTTATAAACAAAAATATTGTTCATAAATCAGAACTAGAGTTCTTCATTTCTGTCATTCTGAACAACAGACTGACCTTCAGTTTCTTCATTTATTAAATTCTTCATTAATGAGTCCCACATCCTAGAATATGTTTGAGGCATCGACATAATAAAATAGGCCTTAACCAAACATGCCAGGGCCCCTTGTTCCCCTCCTTGCTATACAGGAATTCTAATAGGATTCTGCAGAGTAAAATAAACATTTTAGTAAAAATCATTCCCTTTATGTCTTTTTTCCTTTGTTCTTTTTTTCTATTTACATATTAATAAATGCAGTTTTTTTAGGGTTTTCTTTAAATTTTCTTACTAATTTAGGGTCTCAGTACAGTTATTTATATATAGTTATATTTAAAAAATAAAGGGTGCTAATTAATCAAAATGTTGCATAAGTAAAAGCCACACTTAATAAACAGACTATCACAACCATAAAAACTAATCAAAAGTTAGCAACAGAAATACCTTTAGGTTACATAACTAGAAAAAAGGAAAGTAAGGTCCTATCTTTGGTCATAGATAAATAGAAATTCAAAAATGCAAAATTGGGAAAGTCAGGAAATATTACATTCGCAAAAACTAGAATTCCTAAATTTTTACGTTCACTTACATATTATAGTTCTGGAATTTTATTGAAATTTAATAACGAAGAACCAAACTGGAAAGGCTATAAAATCAAAAACAAAATTGTATAGTTCAACTGAAAGTCAATGAAGTCCTCAGGCTCTTTTTCTTTTTAAAAAGAAAATGCCTACTACCCTGACACAGTAAAGATTAGGCAGGAAGTTCTGCCCTAAGAGAATCCCCACCTGACAGCCAGGTTTTGTCAAGCAAATTTTCTACCTTCTCCCTTTCTATCCAATTATAGAATTTTACAGAAACTGTTTTGTCCATACACACACACTTTCTTGGTCATACCGTCCTCATCAAACCCCCTTTCCCCAAATCCTCCTGCATTATGATGCCATAGTAAGAGACATACACTGACAATATTCTACCAGAATGAATGATAAATCAAAAAGGAAGATCTCTCCTCTCTAAAGGTACACTATTATGCTGACAATAATCTCAGCATTAAGTAATAATAGACTTTCCCTACAGGAGCTTAAAGTATCAACAATAAAGTAATTACTGTAGTGTAAATACATAATGCCAGAACTGAACAATCCACATAAAAGCTGGGAGATACAAGTCTCAAAAGAATTTTGAAATTCTTCTTTTGGAAGTGTCTTTCAAGTCTGTGGTATACTTTTTTCAATTAAATTCCACATATAAGATGCACTATGAAGCAAGGATTATACTCATTTCCAAACTTCAGTAAATACAGCAGAACCTTTCAGAGAAATTAGTCAGGCTTCTACCATAGTTATTATTAGGAAAGCCTCAGAAAGCTCTAGGCTGTTTCTTTGCTACATGGCTGCAAAAATTCTCTAAGCAAACCTTCCAGGAAATGTTTCCCCCTCCATATTTTAGCCACAGGATTTTCAAAGCAAGTACCCAGAGTTAACTGGCTGGGCTTTTCCCTAAGTCTGAGGAGGGATGAAGGCATTCCTCTTCCTAAGGATATGCATGATGCCTGAGGCCTGGTGAACAAGGGAAGGGGTGCACTTATGACCTTAGGGCCCAGCCAGGGGACTCCCCCACAGCACCTGGGAAATACATTATGTTTCTATGGAGTTCACTTTACAAGAAAATAAGCCTAATGAATCATAAATGATTTTACAATGTTAACAAAAACTCACATGCTGAGTGCTTCCTCACATTTGATGAGCTGATCAATAAGTTATCTTGCTTTATGTGTATTACTGTTTAAAAACAGCACCATGCCCTGGGATCTATTTTGAAAAGCAAACTTCACCAGCAAAAAAAGCACAAAAAACAGAAATAACACATGGCACTCAACAGATTATAAAACAGACGCTTGTTTATGGTATGTGAGGCAAAACAAAAGGCAAAACACTACTTTGTTCAGTTTCAGCTGTGAATGTGTGCATCAGGCAAATAAAATTTTTCACCACTCTGCACATCTGTGAAAGATCACAAAAGTGCTTCAAGTACTGACCTACAGGTTGCAAACCACTGTGGTACATAAGTGAATCTGCAAATTCAGAAGCTACAACTAAAGAGCAGCAACTGTATATGAGTTAGAAATTTCAATGAAATCTCTGATTTGATTGCCACCAAAGGCTATAGATCTGAGAAATCATAATACTGTTAATGATGCAGACTTAAGAGTTTGGGACAAGAATGTTTCAACAAGTAAGACGTCTGCGGCTTTCACAAATGGGTATTTTTCAAAACAGCTTCCTACCTGATATATTCTAAAAGGGATATAACGAAATCCATTTTCTTCTGCAGGATATTCCATTAGTTTCCGATTGATGGCCCAAAACTGGTCAAATCTGTCTGAAATGACAGAAATTATTTGTTATTAAAAGAAACACTATAACAAGACAAGAAAGTTTTAAAAATCCTACTAAATGTTTCTGAAAAGGCATCAACTACATAGTACTTTTTCTTTACCCTTTGAGTGTGGGGGGGGCAGAGGGTAATAGGGGTTGAACCTAGGGCCTTATGTATGCTAGATAAGCACTCCACCTCTGAAATACATCTTCAGTCACTCCCCTTTCCTTTTCTGAGACTAGGTCTCATAAAATTGCCCAGATGGCCTTGAACTCACAATCCTCCTGCCTCAGCCTCCCAAGTTCCTAGGATTATATGTGCATGCATTTTTTTCTTAGTCTTCTCTCTCCATAACTCACCATATGGCAAGATATAAAATTAACTTGTCTATATTATTTTTTCCTCTCACCTATTCAAGTAGACAATTTTTTCTTATAAGAAAAATCCTCAACAGATGTATGACTACTTGTGTTATCAAGGCAAGTAACACCAGGCAGGAACAGGCATCTTGACTCTCCTTACCATCCTCCTATAGTTAACCCCTAAGTAACCTAAATATTAGCCAGAACTTGTATAAAGAAACAAAGTCAAAATCCTGAACACTGGAAACATTAAACACCAAGATAAAAGTATAGAAAAGGTTTTAACAGAAATATAGAATTGGTACTTGAAAACTGTCAAATGCAATTTAATCTCAGATTAATCTTCTTCAAAATTTTTCCAGGTTCAATTTTTTTAAAAACATACTAAGACATAATATGCATACACAAATTTCATCCTGTTAAAAGTCTACAATTTAAGATAATTAAATATATTCACAGTTCAACATATTTTATATAAATGGAATCACATAATATGTGGTCTTTTACATTTGGGGTTTTCCCCTCACTTAGCGTAATAGTTTGAAACTTCATCTTTGTTGAAAGATGTATTAGAACTTCATTTGTTTTTATGATCAAATAAGAATTCCATTGATGGAGTTACCAGATTTTACCAATCAACTGATGAACATGAATTGTTTATACTTTTTGGCTAATAGAAATAATGTTACTCATTAGTGCACAAATTTTTATGTGACTGTTTTCAAGTCTCTTGAGTACCAACCTTGGAATGAAATTCTGTTCAACTACATGGTAAGTATGTTTTGTGGTCTGCCAACATGTTTTTCAAAGTGACTGGACCACTTTACAGTTCTATCAGCAATGCCTGAGGGTTCCAATTTGTCCAAAACTTTGCCAGTTCGTACTATCTGTCATTTTGATTATAGCGATCCTAGCAAGACAGCAGTAGTATTTCTATATGGTTTTGGTTTGCATTTCCCTGATTACTAATCCTTGTGTTTACTGGCCATTTGCATATTTGGAAAAATGTACCAAATTCTTTATTCTTCTTCAATTGCAGTTCTTTATGTATTCTGGATACATGCACCTTTTTAAGTAACTTTTTACCTAACCCAGAATTCTAACTTGTAAAAAACTGCTCTATGCTCAGAAATTTTATACAATCAAATCTCCATAAAGGAGGTAAATATTTTCAAAGTTTCCATTCAACTTGGTGCTAGAGCACACACTCTATTAGCACACTTGTCTCAATCCATTCTACTGGCAACCGAAAGATGCTGCTTAGGCATCTGTAACTATACAGAAAACAAAATGAAGTTGATTTTAGTCTTATTTTTATTTTATGGTTTTTGGAGAAAGATCTCGCTAACTCATGGTCCTCTTGCTTCAGCCTCCAGAATGCTGGGATTACAGTCATGTGCCACCACATGCAGCTGAGATGCTTTTACTGATATCAGCACTGTTTTAGAACATGACAGGCTGCAGGATTTTCCTACTTTCATCTTAAAACTCCAGCCTGGGAGATTGCCATACTATATTAGAACTGACAGGATAATTTTACAAGATGTAGTCAAAGGTATTGCATATTTAATTAAGAATCAACACCAGAAGAATCTGAGTCTTCTAATTCAAAGTCCATGACTGTTTCAAAACTATATCTTAATAGCCAAGCTGCTTGTGAGGCTGAAGCAGGAGGATCACAAGTTTGAGTCTACCCTGGGCAACTTACCAAGACTCTGTTTCAAATTTAAAAAATAAATAAATACAAAATGATGGTAATGTAGCTCAGTGATAGACCACTTCCTACAGAAAAATAAGTAAAGAGTAGCTCTTTTGGCATGGTCCAGTCATACACAAAACAATTATTCTTTAAACACTTTTATTTAAAAGTTTCTACCATCAGATAGCAAAAAATATGGCAGCTAACTAAAATGGTTCTTTAAAAAAAATGATTCTTCATATGTACTTGAAAATTTTACTCACTGCCTTGTCACTTAATCTCTAGCACCTAGCCTGGTGCATGCATAGCATATACTCTTGAATCAAAGAATGAATATAGTACAACACTACGAACATAATGTTTCTTCTTAAAAAAAAGGTTTCTAACCCTAGTCCTATAGCTAAATAGTAAGGTGACCAGAAATAAAAACTACTGAAAATTCCAACTTATTTCACAAACAAACAGTGAAAGATTTCGATTTGTTTCCAATCCTCTTCTAAAAATAATCTTATGATTATTTAAGACTTTTATTAAAATTGAGCTAGGTAAAAAACATAAGCAAAACTTTATTATAACAGACATTTATACAAATTCTAACAGAGAAAGCAGCATAGGCTAAAGCAATAGTTGTCAAGCTGGGAAGACTTTGCTTCTCTAGGAAAATATGGTGATTATCTAGAGAGATTTTTGGTTGCCAATCCAAGCCTGTACTAGGATTTAGTGTACTCAGACCAAAAATGTTGCTAATACTACAACACATACATAGAACAGTTCCCCAAAACAATTATCCTGAGACAAAATGTCAACACTATTAAAGGAAGGAAAACAATCATGAAAAATAAAAGGTTCAGAAAGGTAAGTAGTAAAAAGTTTTTGCAAACCTATAATTGCAAAAAAAAAAAAAAAGATGAATGAAAAAAGAACAATACTGCGGCAGTTGTTAATGTAATGACCCTTAGCTCCATGTTCACTCTTCAATAAAAACACTACTACATGGACACACATCTTTTAAAACAGTGAACCATATTAAGATTTCACAGCACAGTGCTGAAAGGAGATTCTTCTGCAGTCTCTATATGCTGCCTGATGGGTCAGTGGCACTGGGGTAAAGACAGTAGGTGGAATGCCAGCCCAGCCACATGCTCAGAAGCACCCTTGCAACCTTGGCCCTGTCTAACAATAATGTTTCCGCTCAACGCAATCTGGCACTCCAAAGGCTTCCTGTCTTGATGAGGAACTGGAGGCCCAAAAGGGCTTCTAGTTTGCAACTTTCCACACAGACCCCCGCATCCTCTTTATGCCACATCACCCTCACTGCTGACAGACTACAGACTCCAACCTGGACAAGACAGTAACCTCTAATTTGATGGGCTGAACTATACCTTCCCAAAGAGGTCTAAACCTTAGACTTAGGAGAAGTACCCCCCCATCTATCCTTTATTGTCTTACTTATAATCACTCTTTTATCAGAGTTTAGTAATTCTTTAAAGAAAACTTTACTCTGTTCAACTCACTGTATAGATTCTATGTCCTAACTGGACTTAGAGAAAACCATGTTTAATGGGAAGAAAGACAAAATAAAGGGTCTGTATTGATTAATATTAATCTTCTCATGTTAAATGCCTATATGAAACTGGCATCTAAGCAATACTAGGAGTGCTCTAAAAAGTAACTTTTATAGGTAAATGTTATTAACAGAAAAGACATAGACATAAAATCAGTGGTATGAATGAGTATATAATCAAGTATTTTTCACAGCAGATTTTGTAATATTAATACCTCTTCTATACTTTCATCAATAATTAAGAAAAACTGATATGCCATGCAAGTAGCTGAATCGTAGCAAGACTGCTTCGCATATGCGAGGTCCTGGGTTCAACCCTCAGCATCACAATAAATAAATTAATGCAGAAGAAATGATGATTTATTATCATTCTACATACTACTGAATCAAGAACATACTGACCTGTTTTTAAGCAAGAGTTTAAATACTGGAACAATGCTACTAATTACAATTCAGTCATAAAATTAGCGATTTGTTTTATCAAGGACAATATCTCTAAGTGCAGAATGATCTTTGGCTATTCACATTTTAAACTGCATATAATTATAGATTTGTTATATATCTACAATGATAAATGTAGATCAATTTCAGAAATTTTCAAATTTACATGCTCCTAACTCCGAAACACAAAAATGAACTAAGTAGAAAAAAACTAAAACTAGAAGCCACTTAAGTCTTATGGGGGAAGAGGGACTTTTGAGAGAGGGGCTCACTTTGTAGTTCCAGCTAGCCTTGAAGTCATTACACAGCCTAGGTGGCCTCCAACTTGCTTTTGAGAAAGGGAGATAAAAAATATACTTCCTGCCAAAACTACTAGACCCATGATAAACTGTTGTTTTTAAAGATTTAACATTTAAGAAAAATAATAAATCAATGATCATAAAACAGGATTGTTCCATAGAAATAATCTATTTTTTAAAAAAGAGATGAAAAATAGAATTTTTCAAAAATCCTGGTAACTACCAATTTTTCTTCATTGTCTGCTATATTAAGTTATTACACTGCTCTTACGAATTTTTAAAAATCCAGGGGGGTATATGAGTACATAATTACTAAGTACCTGAGTGCACATGAGTACCTAAGTTTGATCCTGAAGCACAATGAAAATTAATTAATTAACTTCAAATCTCTCCAAGACATAAAGTTGCTTACATTTGTTCCTGACATGACAAAATAACAGCAACTTTAAAGGATTTACCTATTCTTTCACTTAAATTTTACAGAAGGAAAGAACTGCAGGCAAAATAATTTTCAATCTTATGCTAAAAGTAATGAAACTAAAATCTTCCACAGGGCACATGGAGGACGTGCAGGGTTGTTCATGGATTGCTACAAAAGTTCAATTCAGCTGGTTGGGACCCTTATAAAGCAAACAGGAAGGGCTTTAGACTGCCTCCACATGCACACACTATATACTTCCTGGTCTTTTAACATCAGCAATGCCAAAGACAACAGACAGAATACCTCAAATAAAGGTCACTATGACAGGATATTTTAAAAAGACTCTAAGATGTTCTTTGAAAAGAAAAGCAAATGGCTAAAAAATCACTACAGAAAGGAACACACTATTCATGAAATTTTAGGTCTATTACTAGTATTATTCAAATCAGTACTACAAGTACATGTAGTGTTTTAACCAGAGTTTCAAGATATGTATCAGAAAACATATTCAAATATAGACCTATTTGAATTAATTTCTTCAAAACTAATATGTCAAACAGTTTTGTAAGGCAAAATAGGAGGGGAAAAAAGGAACAAGTAGTAATTTCTGGCAGACTGCCAAAAACAGGTGTCAAATAAATGATCTGTATCTTCAAATTCATTTGTCTTCTGAGTCATCAAATTAGGAGAAGTGTATCTTACAGGGCAGTTGGGCTGAAGTAGGAGCAAGGAGCATTCTCTCTCCCTAAGCTCAGATGCTCTCAAGAAAGCTATACCCATACTTACCATATGAACCATAAAGGACCTCTACTGCATGAGGTATAAAGTTAATGAGATACACCTCGTGGGGAACTCCTAACCAAAGTATCCACGAAAGTGTCCAAGGTCTTTGACATTCATTATTAACACAGAAGTAGCAAGAGTAATGATTGGCCTCTGCATCAAGGTTGAAGAATGCCAGGACTAGAGAAGGTTAATCATTAATCCTGTACATAAATACATCTTGGCAGCAGAATTGTACCCAGAGGAATTTGTGGTTTGAGAGAATGTAAAGGGCAATAAAAACTAACTACAGAAAAATTCTGACAAATACTATTGCTGTCTGAGAATAAACTGAGACAAGATATTAACTCCTCTGACCTAAATATAAGAACTACAGTCTGGGAAAATAGGCATCAAGAAGAATTATCAAAATATATTTAGAATCCAATTACTTCTTTACTCATTGCTACCACTTTCATGGTAATCACTACTATTTCTCATCTCAGCAGTCTCCTAGTTTGGTAACTGTCCTTCTATCCACTCCACATAGCATCCAGAATGCTCTTTTTAAACATAAACCAATTCATTATCAGTAATAAATACATTTTTCAAACATTTCTCTAGTGGCCCATAAACAGCAATCTGGTATCATGCCTTTTAACAATGTAGTAAGTCTAAGTATAATTTAAACACAAAAACCAAACAATCCACTGTACCCTTTCATTGCCTGCAACTGGGACAGACCACTCTCTACCAGAACGAAACAAATACTGTCAGTAATAAAATGTCTCTTCCACAGAAAGCAGTTTCCTAATAGCCTCTTCCCACCCCTTTGGAATGCTATTACTCCTACACAGTAAAGCAATGTGAGACTCTTAGGTCTCACTATTTACTAACTTTACTAATATTTACTTACTTTCTAAACTCCAACTCACGCTATTTTTCTTTTCTTCCTAAGAAAATACCAATGATGTTCTTATCTCAGTTTCAGCAACTTGGAAACTTCACTTCTCTAATATTCACTGTGATGCTTCCTTGTCATTATTCAAGACTCAACACAAATGTCTCCTCCTCAGACTTCCTTCATAATCCCTACCAAACTAGCACAACTCTCCAATCATTCCCTAGACCAGTACTCTATTTGCTTCTAAGCATTTACCATTACTTGAAATCATTGTATTTATATGTTTAATTATTTACTGTACTGCTATCGTAGCTAAAATATAAACCGCACAGGAGCAAAGGGCTTTGTCTTCAGTATCTTCACCCTAAAAAGTTCAAGGCACATACTACATACTCAGATATTTGTTAATAAATGAATAATTAGGTAAATGAGGACACGAAAAAGAGGGAACTACAAATTTTGCATGGCTAATGGAAAATCAGACACAAAGGAGTCCCATTACTTGGCAACTTTGTCATTTAATTAGCTGTACACAACTATTGATGGGCAAGGCATTTTTAAAATGTGCTTCAGTTTCTTCAACCATAAAGTGAAGATCTTAATAGCATACTCACTAAATTGCTGAAAGAAATGGAAATTAACAAATACAAAGCACTACGTTAACAGTTTGCTATTACCATTATAATTCGGCTACTTCAGATTCAACAAGAGAAGACACTGAGCTTTGAGATTACACAACAAGGTAGGGAAGTGTGGGAACCAGGATGGAAAAGTGGTTCTGCCCAAACTCAATCACTGCAGGACTGTGAGCATATTTGGCCTAACTCAGGATCAAAACCATCAAATTATACGTGAAAGTTGCCTACCGGAGTTACACAAGTAAACAGTCTTTGCTACATATGGGAGGGAGAGTCAAGAGCCATAACACAATCCATCTACAGTATTTTATAACACTGGAAGCTCTTAAGGTCCTCCTTTCCTTCCTCTAATTCTTAAAAGTTCTATGTTTTCATTCTTTGGGTACAAATCAGTTGCCATTTACTTTCTATCAATTTCAACTGCATTTTTCTCCAGTCCATATTATGAAATACTGTAGGGACAGGAATAGTAGTACAAACACACTTAAGTCAAAATTTGAGGAGGTCTCCAGTTTTGGCAAAGCTAGTCTAAGTTTCACCTCTACTACCCTTAACACCAGATAACCATTCCTCCCTGACCCTTCTATTTCCTACCCTACAATATTAGAAGAGGGCTATGAATGTAACTCAGAGCTATAGCACTTATCTATCGTAGGCAAGGCTTTGGGTTTAGGCTGTAGGGCCACACGCACAACTGGGGGTGGGGGGTAGGGGCAACAACCAAGGAATAGTGGTGCACAACTGCAATCCTGGCACTCTTATGAGGCTGAGGGAAGAGGATTTCAAGTTAACACTCAGCACGGGACAACTTAGTGACTTAGTGTGAGACTGAAAGCAAAAAGCCTGGTAATGTAGCTCAATGCAAAGGCCCTAGGTTCAGATCTCAATACCGCCCAAAAAAGAGGTAATTTTTATTATAAATAATAGTTATTGTATGTGTAATGAGAAGAAATAACCATGATGCAGGGGGAAAAAAGACTTCCTGTAAGTCTGAGAAAATAAACCAGCTACAACTCATACTTCATTGGAGTACAGGTTTATAAATGAAGTTAATAAAAACTACCATCTATGAAAACTGTAAATAATTTAAAACTATTGCTAGACAGTTAAAACTAATCTTACTCAAAAATTTAAAAACAGTAAACAGTAAATTTTAGTTTTACATCAGCCAAAACCACAACTGTAAATTATGATTATGTTTATTATATGTATTCCACAAGTCGATCCCAGTAACGGTAATTATCTTGAGGTGGGCAAAATTCAATTACAGCATTCTAACCCATTAATAAGTTTATTTCAATTTTATTTAAAAATTGGGTAACATAAAAGATTCAGAAGTCAAAATTTGAAGCTGGATGTGGTTGTGCACGCCTTTAATCCCAGCACTCGGGAGGCTGAGGCAGGAGGATCGTTGTGAGTTCGAGATCAGCTTGGGCTACAAAGTGAGTTCAATATCAGCTTGAACTGCAAAGTGAGACCGTGTCTTAAAAAATAGGGCCGGGGATTTAGCTCAGTGGCCTAAGTGCCTGCCTGACAAGCATGAAGTTGTGAGTTTGATCCACGGTACCAAAAAAAAAAAAAAAAAAAAAAAAAAAAAAAGTCAAAATTTTTGTAATGTAAAAAAAAACTTACTCTGTTGTTCTACATGCTCGTTAAAAATTTTTTAAATGATGATTATACTCGCATCTTCCATTAATTCATAAAACAATCTTTAAAGTACCTTGATTGCCAAAAAGATATTTACAGAGCTGGAGCACTGTAGTAAGCCAGAACTAATTAGTCAAATGTATTCCTATTTAAATTATTTATAGACTTATAACTGGTAATCCGCTGTATTATTTTTCAGAACTACTGTAAATTGAAAAAAAAAATGTTTTTTGTTTTAGCCTAGTTTATCACCTTCTGAGGTTCAGAGGGCCAGAAATAAATTGAACAGGTAATCAAGTTCATTTTCACTTCACTCAGAAAGCACCACAAAGTCTAAGTCAAAAACAAAAATCTATTTAATATTTACAAAGCCTATAGAAAAGAAAAGGCCCATTATGGTCACAACAATCTTTGTGAAGTCTATTATTGTGGGTACTCTCTCTTTACCCCAATATAAATATAATTGATGCTCCCAGTGAGAACAGGTAAATTAGAAACCATTACTAATGATTACCACTGACAAATAAGTATGATGTCACCAGTAGTCACTGGACATGAAGTATGGAAGGCAACATTTCTCAATTCACAGCTGCTAACTAGGATTAATTGAGGACTTTTAAAAATATGAATCAACAGGACCTTTCCCAATTATAGGACCTGATTCCCCAGCATATATACTTTTGCAAGTTCCCCAGATGACTCTAATATGTAGCCACATTTAACAATCTTCAGATGTGTTTATTTGTTTGGTACCAGAGATCGAACTCACAACCTTGAGCCTGCCAGGCAGGAGCTTAAGGCCACTGAGCTAAATCCCCGGCACTATTTTTTGAGACAGGGTCTCACTACACAGTTCAAGCTGGCCTTCAACTCACTTTGTTGCCCAGGCTGGTCTCGAATTCACAACGATCCTCCTGCCTCAGCCTCCCACCATGCCCAGCTCAATCTCCAGATGTAATGGAAAATAAATTCACTTTAGAATCAGAGATCTAGAATTTAGAATCAGAGAGTTCGGATTCCTGTCCCACTCCTTAGCTGACCTCATTTCCTCATTTACAAAGTTGATAGTATTTATCTAATTCCCACAACAAATCAGGAGATAATGCATGTAAACTACTCAGCCTAGGATATCAAAGAAATTTAATAATTGTAATAATATTGAAGTAAATTCTGTTCATAACCTATTATCTTGCGGCTACCAAAAAAAAAAAAAACAGGTCTTTAAAAGACATTCTCAATTTGCAAGTAACTCATATGATATAACCTCACAGAAGATTAAAGAAAAACTAAAACAGTACATAAAAGGAACAAGACTTAAATCTTTAACTTACTGGATACATTTAGAATGAAATTCATCAAACTATTATATACCTAACTGAGTACTAGGAGTTGCAGAGGGTAAATTAATAAAACAATTACAAGGTAGGCTTTCTCTTTCACTTAATATGTATTTGGAGAAGCCAAATTGCTGCAGAAAATTACCACAATGTCTTAGTAATTTCTTTTTTTTTTTTTTTGCGGCACCAGGGATTGAACTCACAACCTCACGCCTGTCAGGCGCTTAAGTCACTAAGCCAAACTCCCGGCCAATTACCACAATTTCTGATAGGTCTAATCAGTTCTTTATATTATTGCACTACCAGTGTTTGATAAAGGCTGAGGTCCTCACCTCTCCCATCCCCACTCCATTGCCTCAAATAGCAGAGAAGACCAACAGATATTGAACACATATCAGAAGTTTAGGAAGTTCCAAAGTGGTATTAAACAAAACACCAAAGGATGCTAGTATGAGAAACAGGACAGACCTGTATGGGCTCTCATTATATCAGCAATCACTTTTATATTAGCTCAGAATTTAGTTGTTTCAAACAGAAACATACACAGTAACTATATGTAACATATCCTATAAGACACAATAATTCAAATAGGTTTTTCAAGAATTCTAATAGTAAAAATGAGAATGAAGTCATTAAAACTTGAACTACCCTACCAATATTTCCTGTATTGTTCATTTATAACTCAAACAACTGGATTCCTTACCATATATTCTTCTGGGTGAAACACCTGAAAATAAACAAAAATATTGGGGGGCTTCTATTATGTGTGAAGTCTTTCCCTTTAATTCAAGCTTATGAAGTTATCTCCCTTCACTTCCCATTCCCTATATTTCTACTGTCATTCCTCTGAAGCTCCTTCTTTATAGCCTAGGTCAGTGATGGTAAAACTTTTAGAGCTTTCAATGATAATGAACAGCCCACTACAGCACATGTGCCATAGGTTCACCATCACTGGCCTAGGTGGGCAAATAGCAATACTTTTTATCTTTTAAGAAGTATGTGAAATGTCCTTCTCTTACAAAAAGAAAAAAAGTCTTACAAAATCTTACAAAAAAAAACAAACCCTTAAGATACATAAAAATAAATACAAGTTAATACACCTGCAGAACAAAATCTAAGGAGTTATTAAGAAAAAGAAGGCTACTATAAGAAAGTCAAAATCTTGACATTTTGAATGTGAAATGGTAATCTGAAATTTCTAAGAATTTGGAAATTAACTTCAAAAACACTATTTGAGATATTCTGATTTCTCATTAATAAAAGGAAAGACATAAATAAGCGAAATATAAAAAGAACTTTTAGGACTCAAGGACACTCTGGATCCTAAAAGGTCCTAGTGGGAAGAAATGCTTAGGCAGACAGCCACTGGGCAGACAGCAATCATGATTTGACTAAACACATGTGCACCTTAGCGTAGAAGACCATATGGACTGTTCTCCTTGAACTCAGAACAACTATCTCCACTTTAACTAAACCTTGCCCTATCTCCATGTATTGATATGTACAGAGCTGGCTAAGGTATTTTCGTTTTCCTTTAATTGGTTCTAAGCAATATAAATAGGGCTAGCTGAGGTACTCGTGTAATCTTCAAAGCCAAGCAACAACCCTGTTGCTTTGCCTGTGTCTCCCTTTAAATGATTGAGCCCAGCCAGATGGCAGACCCAACAGCTCCACGACTGTCAACAGCGTTGAGACTCAAGATAAGAGGCTATGAGCTCCCAGGGCAAAAAAGTTTGCATATCAAAACTAAAGCACCAGGGACACAGCTCAGTGACACAGTGCCTGCCTGGCAAGCGGGAGGTTGTGAGTTCAATCCCCAGTACCAAAAAAACCCCAAAAAACAAAAAACTAAAGCACCAGTCCCCTAAATGTTAAATGCTACCTCAATTGTGTCATGAAGATTGGTTTTTTCTGCATATCGTTCTCTCTGGATATTGCAGAGAGGTGTTTTCTGACCTCCTAGCTAGCCCAACTCACAATACTCACATTAATTCTCACCATCATTCATCCTCAAGCCACTCATCCTTCCTGCCATTCTCACCATCACTCATCCTCAAGCCACTCATCCTTCCTGCCATTCTCACCATCACTCATCCTTGAGCCACTTCTGGTTTCACAAATTAATAAATTCTGGATTAGGCCCGGGGTTGAGGCCTTTGTTCCATAAACCCTCATCTGGACCAGACTCAGGACCCTTTGGCTGTCCATAACTGTAAATACGTCTTAGTGTCTTTATTCTTGCCATGGGTTGCACTGGAGGTGACAGATTGGAATAAACTTGCCGAAATTCAATAATGTTTCCACGGAATTACAAATATAAACTTCCCAGACAGTGATGAGGATGGAAAAAGGGCCTTAATACCTTAGATTAACTAAGGTATTTAGTGTGTTTATTTCACACTCTTTTTTAACTGGATCTTTATCCTATTCTTCCAATTTTTGGAAAATCTTGCACTTCTTTGAATGCTAATTAAAATTCTGGTACAGTTTTATAAGACTTAAATGTGACTTCACCTAACAGGATTTTTTAATATTTTAGTTTCTTCTAGGAAGAAGGAAAGGTATGCAATAGGCAGCAAATAACTATTACTGATTTTTTTGGTTTGGGAAATATTAATATACAGAGAGTTAAGACTCAGAATTCATTATTGCCACAGTCATTAATAAGAAATAAGAACTGGTCTATAAAAGCAGAGACAAATTATAAGCAGAATGTCTCAAGGGTTGGGAATAGGGGCCATAAATTATAAAATTATTAATACAAGTGGGTTTTTGATTAAAAGTACATGGTGTCAGGGGACAGATAACACATTAAACCAGTATTAATACTGCTTGCAGAGCTAAAATATGAATCTCACCATTCAGATCCTAGAAAAGTAATAAAAGTATAGGATAGATGCTGCGTAAGTTTAAATCAAAGATAAGAGAGAAAAAAGAAATATTGTTTAAAACTGCAGAAACCAGACAGCTAATCTGCCTTCCAGGGGACTGTGTGACCTGCGCGGACTCCCGGAAGAAAATGAAAATGGGCCCCTCGAGGACCCACCCCACTGGGCCCAAGCGGCTCAGACCACAGGGCAGTTAATCTGCCTTCCAGGGCACTGTGCAACAGGCGTGGACTCCTGGAAGAGAACAAAAATGGGCCCCTCAGGGACCCACCTGGCTGAGCCCACGCAGTACCAGCACGTGGGCTTAGAATCAAGGACCCCCCCCCTCAAGCAACCTGCTGGTTCAGAGGTCTGGCTAAATTGATAGCAACTAAGGAACATTAAGCAACTAAATGCTAGTATTGTTTCGTTAATTTTGCAGGCCTGGCTTCGACAACCTGAGCATCTATTTGGAAGATGACAGTAGGCAATGTAGCAAACATGGGGGATTCTCTTCTGTCTTGTCTTCGAGGCCCAATATGGTTCTCATTGTTTTGCTTTACTCTTATTATTTTTTTCTTTTTTTTTTTTCCTTTATTTTATATTCTGTTTTTATTGGTTTTATTCTGTTTTGTTTTTGGTTCAATTCTACTATACCTATTGGAATGGTCAGCTATTCTGAAGATAACAATACTATATTAGCTATTGTTTTCATAGTGTCTTTCTTCGAAGTTCTGTACCAGTTCTGCTGTTTTGTTTTGACTGACTTTGTTCTGTTATGTTCTGTTGGATTTTACTATCTTTAAAATAAAAATAAATAAATAAAATAAAAATAAAAAAACTGCAGAAACCCCAGGCATGGTGGCACAGGCCTGCAATTCCAACCCTTGGGAGGCTAAGGCAGGCCAGTCTGGGTTACACAGTGACTTCAAGTTCAGTTTGAACCCTGTCTCAAATAAATAAATAAACAAACAAACAAACAAAAGATATGCAGAACTTGATCAACTGAGCTGGAAAAGTAAGTAAAAGCAAGCAAAAAGAAAATATGTAGAAAATACATTACTTCAAAAATGTAAGTAGTATTGAGCCAGGTCTGTAGCTTAGCGGTAGAGCATTTGGTCCGCTACTATGCACCATACCTCAGGTTGAATCCCTACCACCACAGAAAGAAAAAAATAAATAAATAAAAGGAAGCAGTGATTACCTTGCTATAAAGATAGTGCATTGCTGATTTAATTGTCATTTATCAGTCACTTTGGCAAATGTGAAATTGCCATCCAGAAAAAAATATAGCTAATTTACAATGATAAATTTATACACGCAAGTTTACATGCAAGAGCTATTTAATTTGTTTACATGCCAATTTCTTTGGTTTAAAAAAATATGGTTCCAAATCCAACCATATGTATCATTATAACTGTCTTACAGTTCAAGTACTGAGCTGCTGAAATAGATGAGAAACTCCATTAAATGGGAAGGCTCAGAATTTGAACTTTGAAACACATTTTGTACAGCTGCTGTGACAACAGCAATGCTTACATGCTATAATATGCCAAGCCCACAACTTGGAATGAGTTCAATGTAATCAGTAACTGGTTACTGGTATTCTAAAAGATAACAGTGGCTCACATTATAAGAGAAAGGCGATGAGAAGCAAAAGGACAAAACAAAAAAGAATGAGGACAGTAAATAATACATTTTTTGTTCTGAGTGAAAACTGCAAAGTTCTTTAAAAGTGTCAAAACAAAAAACATGTTAAATAATTTATGCCCTTGTGTATATGTGTAATGTAATTTTGTTATGAGGAAAGGGGGCTCAGGTTGTGAATTCAAGTAATAATGATAGATCATGAATCTAAAAGAGAGAATCATGAACAAAAGGACATTTGCTGACAGACAGCCCATGCTCCTTCACCAGGTACTGTAGAAGGGTCCTGTGCACTGTGGAGCTTATGCACCCAGGCCCCAGTCATAGGCTCTGCACTATGGTCACAGTGGACAATGAGCACAGTGGACAATGGGCAGTATCAAATTGAAAAGATGATGTCTCTATTTGATGACTTTGGAATGGAAACCAATAACTTAAAAACAGAATGCTGGTTCAAAAACTTCAAGCTTCTGCAGTCTCAGCTTCAGGTGAAAAAGGCAGTTCTTGGCCCCAAAATGGCCGAGCAGGGAGAGCCAACTCATGTCCTCCAGGACATTTCAAGCCAGTAAACCAGTCTACGATCAAACCCAGGGAGGGGGCCACCAAGAGTTCCTAACCCAAGAACCTGGACTGGATCAGACTCCGCAAGAAT
Source organism: Dasyprocta punctata (assembly GCA_004363535.1). Lineage (NCBI taxonomy): Eukaryota > Metazoa > Chordata > Mammalia > Rodentia > Dasyproctidae > Dasyprocta > Dasyprocta punctata. The sequence goes on along the minus strand of RJWM01000205.1, from coordinate 100,405 downwards.
GCCTGCAACCTGACAGAAAGAAGTCCTGAGTCACAGCTTCAGTATTGCAGTACAGGGATCAGAAGAGTTACTAGGGTGTGAGCACTCTGACTCTGGCAAAGAAGCTACCTTGGAATAACAAATAAATTTTCACTGGAATCTGTGTTCCCATTAGACATCTTACTGGCTTAAGTCTCTGTATGTTTCTTGATTTATTTAGCAATGTGGGGTTATGTTATGATCTTTTATGGTTTTCTGTGTTTATTAGGTTGTTACTTTTGTGTATTTGTTCTTTTACTTTGATTTAACAGGTGCCCAGGTTTTCCCCCTCTTCTCACCTCCCTATGTAGTTTCTTAACCTCAAATTCCCAAGATAGTGTTATTAATGTATTTCTTTATTCTTTTTTCAAACATATAAACCCCTCCTCCCAAGTTTTTAAATTCCCCATATGTAGCTCCCTCATATCACACATATCTACTCTAGTAAATTATTCCTCAATCCTCCCCATCTTAAACCTTTGGCTCTTCCATATCTTACCTCGCTTGTTGTCTTTCCTGTCCCCTAGTTCTGACAACCACATAGCTTTCCTCACTTACAAAGTAAACCCCCTTTCTTCCATAACCCCCCTGTGCCCCCACAAAACACTCCCTGAAAACTCTCAATACTAACCCTTTGACTCAACTAAAGATACTCCAATAAAATCAGACCCCACATCAACCTGTTTTTATCTACCACAATTCCCGCCTTCAAACTTTGCTCTGAGTGTCTTAATATTCCTCATCCAACCACCTCCCATTCTACTCACCCCATATAACCTACCTAAATGCAGGACAACCACAAACAATAAACTGCCATAGTATACATAAAGAATAGACAAAGGGGAAAGTACAATTGCAAAGACTTACACAGAAGCATTGTATGACTGAATCTGTGGATACGGCTTTAACCAGAAGTAATCTTTTCAGTGAAAATAGGGAAAGAGTCTAAATCACTTCTGTAACAGAAGAAGTAAATACCAGCACTGGACATACAAAGCTGAAAATCATTCATGGGGAGGCAACAACCTACTAAAAATCTCCACATAAGCCAAAAACTCTCCTCACTTTTCTAGTATCTAACCTGCAGTAACCCTCCCCAAAAGGAAGAGAAAAAAAGAGGGGCCATATTTATTTTTTCACAAAAAAGATACAATAAAAACACATAGACACTTATACTCACAGGACAATGGGGAAGAAGCAAGGAAGTAGTAGACCTCTGAAAACCAGCCTCCCCCGGCCTCTCCCAAAAGGAAGAGAAAAAAAGACGGGCCATATGTATTTTTTCACAAAAAAGATACAATAAAAACACATAAACACTTACACTCACAGGGCAATGGGGAAACAAGGAAGTAGTAGGTTTCTGAAAACCAGCCTCCCCCCAGCTCTCCCAAGGCAGACCAAGGGGTACAAAAGGGAAAAAAGAAAACAAATACCAGGAAGCAAAAATCTATGAAAAGTTCACAGAAGTGATAAAGAAGACTAATGAGTTCAAAGAGAAAATGAACCAAACCTTCACAGTAATCTCAATACGCCCATGGTGAATTTTGGGAAAATAGGTAAAAGACTAGATGAGCTAACGAAAACTGTTCAAACTTTGAATGGCAGAGTCAACAAGGATATGACATCCTCAAAAAGACGTCAGACAGAAATACCTGAAATAAACTGCACAGAGTTCATACACTGCAGAAATGACCAATATGAGGACAAAATATAATGTGAAGACCAAGTATATGATATTGAGGATAAAATAATGAATTGTAATAAAAAGTTCAAGGAAGCCAAAAAGAAAATAAAAGAACAAGAGAAGACTATCCAGCAGCCAGTAGGTGACAATAAGACCAATCTAAAGCTAATTAGAATTATACAAAAACTAGAAGATAGCACAGGTGGATTCACTAACATACTTACAGAAATCACTGAAGAAATTTTCCAAATACAAGACTTTAAAATACAAGTAAGCAACATTTACACAATAGCAAATTATAATGAAAAAAAGCTCACCAAGACATATCCTTATTAAATTACCATACACCCAGAAACAAAACAAAACAAAACAGAATTTTCAAACCAGCTAAAGAAAAACAAAAAATCATATATAAAGGTAAACCAATTAGAATCACAGCATTCTCAACACAAAACTCAAGGGCCAGAAGATGATGGAGTGAAGTATTTAAAGCCTTAATAGCAAATAATTTTCAACTCAGGTTGACTTACCCAGCAAAGCTATCCTTCAAAATAGAGAAGTAAGGTATTTCCATGAAAAAAGTCAGTTCAGAAAATACACGAGTGCTAAATCAGCTCTAGAGAAAACACTTAAGAATATTCTCAACAAAAACAACACACTGTACAGCTAAAAACAGAGGAAACTAGTGAGGTTAATGGACAAATAGCAACAAAAAAAAAATTGAGAAAAGAAAAACAAAAATACTGGAAAAGATAAAGAAAGCAACAATAGTAAATTACCAACACATCACACTAACATTTTTCAATGTTAACAGTCTGAACTGTTTAAAAGCAGAATCTAACTCATTAAAAAGCAGAATCCAACAATATGCTATACTCAAAAAACTTACCTAATCCAAAAACATACTCATACATTAAAAAATTAAGAAGATGGAAAACAACATTTCAGGTACCAAAATCCTGAAAACAAGCGGGAGAAGAAACTCTAATATCAGATATAGTAAACTTCAAGCTAAAATTGATTAGAATACACAAAGAAGGTTACTACATACTAGTTAAGGGAAAAATCCAACAAGGAGAGATAACATTGATACACACATAAGCATCAAACACTGGAACACCTATCTTCATAAGACAAAAACTGCTGCAATTTAAAAAATCAAACACTAACACAATTCACAGCAGCAGATTTTAACACTCTACTTTTGCAAAGAGAGCAGCTAAACAAAAAACTAATAAAGACATTTCAGAACCGAACAACACTCATAAACACATGGATTTAATGGCTATATACAGAATATTCCAACCCTTCTGCAATAGAGTATACATTCTTTTCTCAGCACATGGTACTTTTTCCCAAAACAGATCACACATTAGTCCTCAAAGTGTGCTTAAGTAAACACAAAAGAATATAAATTACCACACACACACACACACTATCAGACCACTGAGCAATGAAAATAGAAATCAATGACAGAAGAAATTTCAGAAAAGGCAAAAGCTCCTGGAAAATTAACAATATATTACTAAACAGCCAATGGGTCACAGGGAAAAAAAAAAAAAAAAAGAACCAAAGAAGACATTTAAAAATTTCTGGAAGTCAATGACAATGAATATACAACTCGTGGAAACCTTTGGGACACAATAAAAGCAGTCTTGCAAGGAAAATTCCTATCAATCAATGCTCACATTAGGAAAACAAAGCAAACGCAAACAGACAACGTTATGAGAAATCTTAAAATACTTGAGAAACAACAACAGACCAGCTCCAAACTGAAATTAAGGAGGGAAATTACAGAGAAGAAATCAATGAAATTCACTTAAAAAAAAAAACCAGTTAAGAAATTAACAAATTGAAGAGCTAGTTCTATAAAAAATAGAGAACCCTGTAGCCAGATTCAAAGAGAAAGAGAGAAAAAGGTATCAATACAATTAGAAATAAAAAAGTTGAAATCACAACAGACGCTGGAAATCCACAAGACACTAACTACTTCGAAAAACTATATTCCAACAAATTAGCAAATTTTGAAGAAATGGACAGACTCCTAAGATTTATACAAACTACTAAAACTAAACCAAGAAGACATAGAAATGCTTAATAACCCAACAACAAGCAATGAAAATGACACAGTAATAAAGACTCTACCAAATAAACCCAGGACTTGATGGATTCATTGCTGAATTCTACAAAACCTTTAAGGATGTTACATCAGCAATACTCTTCAAGCTCCTCAAAGAAACTAAAAAAGATAGAGTGTGCCCAAACTCATTTATAGAAGCCAGTATCACACTGATCCCAAAACAAGATGAAGACCCAGCAAGAAAACTATAAGCCAATCTCCTTAATGAACATAGACGCAAAAATCCTCAACAAGACATTAGCAAACAGAATGTAGTACATTATCAAAAAGATCATACATTACAATCAAGTAGGTTTCATTCCAGAAAAATATAATACAATAAATAAACAGAAGAAAGGTCAAAACCAAATGATAATGATCGCTGGGTGTGGTGGCACACACCTGCAATCCTAGCACTTGGGAGGCTAAGGCAGGAGAGTTGACATGAGTTCAAGGCCAACCTGGGTTACATAGACAGACCCTGTCTCAAAAAAACAAACAAAACATATGATCGTATCAATGGATACAGAAAAGGCTTTCAACAAAATAGTTCTTTGTGATAAAAACCCTGAAGAAAACAGATATAGAAGCACCATATCTGAATATGATAAAAGTTATATATGACAAACTAATAGCCAGCATCATATTAAATGGGGAAAAACTAAAAACATTCCTTCTAAAACCAGAAACACAAGGATGTCCACTAACACCTCTTCTACTCAAAACAATACTTGAAATATTAGCCAGAGCAATTAGGCAACTGAAAGAAATAAAAGGGATACATTCTGTACATGAAAAAAAGAACTCAACTTATCATTATTTACAGATGACATATTACTCTACATAGAAGACCCAAAGAACCACCAAAAAGCTGTTGAAATTAGTAAGAAACTTCACCAAAATAGTAGGATACAAGATCAACACACAAAACTCATTAGCATTTGTGTATACTAACGATGAACAAGGTGAAAGGAAAAGTTTAAAAATAATGCCATTCACAACAGCTTAAAAAAAAAAACTAGGAATTAATCTAACCAAGGGTGAAAGACCTCCACAAAGAAAGCTATAGTACTCTAAAAAAGGACACTGAAAATGACATCATAAAATAGAAAGATGAGTCAGGCATAGTGCCACATGCCTGTGATCTCAGCACTTGGGAGGCTGAGGCAGGCGGATCACTGCGAGTTTGAGGCCAGCCTGAGCTACACAATGAACAAGAACAGCCTGAGCTAAACAGCAAGATGAGAGAGAGAGAGAGAGAGAGAGAGAGAGAGAGAGAGAGAGAGGAAAAGGGAGGAAGGAAGGAAGGCAGGCAGGCAGGCAGGCAGGAAGGACAGACAAGAAAATGGAAAGAAAGCAACCCACTCAGAACCCTTTTTGTCTCTTGGACAGAAGCTTTCTTTCTCGCAATAAATATATTCTGCTCTTAACCTCTGTTATCCCTAAAATTCATTCTTTGATTTCAGAGAACACAAACTCAAATGGGACATCTAGCAGGTTGGGAGTTTCTTTCCCCTGCATCATTTGGAGGTCTTCAAATTGGTCTTCATTGGAAGGAGACTTAAAGTTGCACACCTATCCAAGATGAAAATGTTTGGTGTCAATCGAGAGCCTTTAGACAGACCCTCTATCGAGTGTCTCTGACTGCCGATTAACAACTACAACCCCCTTCAGACTGAAGAAGCCAGATTGGTCATCATTCATTGCTCCCTCATGGCAGTTTGGGTTACTTCTTCAGAGAGGGGAAAGCCATGGCAGCCGAGTTAATTAGAAATATTATAGGCAGGCAGACAGGGCTAGGCCCTCAAAGGAGCCAGTGCAGAAGACTACATACCTTGCAACTATGGGGGAAAACAGACTCCTCGGCTGTGGGCCAGATCTCGAGACAAAAGACAAAACACATGCAACCACACCCTAAGTATAAACATCAGGGATTGACTTGAGGAAGCCAAAAGTAGCCACTAACCTACCCCCTACAGGAAAATGAACTATTCTGTATTCATGCCCACTTGCTATGACTGGCTTCCCCATTAGATCCCAATTTAATCCAATTTTACTTGAGCAAATACACTTGTAATCTTATTAGTTGACCATAGTTCTCTGTCCCACCCCATGCCTGCCTGCATTGTGAGTTCCCATTTTTCACCACCTTGGACCTCCCTCCCCTTGTGATTTTGCTCTATAAAAGTCCCTAGAAAAGACACAGTATTTTGCAATTCACTCGGGACTCATTTTGCCTCTCTTGGACAGAAGCTTTTTTTGACTCAATAAATATATTCTGCGCTTTAAAAAAAAGAAAATGGAAAGATGTCCTCTGCTCCTGGATAGGCAGAATCAGTGTTGTCAAAATGGTCATACGCCTAAAACTGTGACACAGATTCAATCAATGCAGTCCCAATCAAAATACCAACAGCATACTTTACAGATCTAGAAAAAGCAATCCTAATATTTATATGGAACCAGAAGAGATCTAGAATAGTGAAAGCAATTTTGCCAAAACAAGAACAAAGCAGGAAGCATAGCAATACCTGACTTCAACTACACTACAAAGTAGCAGTGACAAAAACAGCATGGTGCTGGAATAACATGGATCAATGGAACAGAATTAAGGATACAGAAACTTCCCCAGACACCTTCAGCTATTTGTTCTTCAACAAATGGGTCAAAGGCATACGCTGGAGGAAAAATAGCCTATTCAACAAGTGGTGCTGGGCAAACTGGTTATCTGTGTGCAGAAGAATGAAAATGGACCCTTACCTCTCATATACACTAAATTAAAATCAAAATGGATCAAAGATCTAAACATTGCAACAGAAACATTAAGCCTCCTGGAAGACAAAATAGGTAAAACACCTGAAGATGTAGGTGCAAGAAAGGATTTTCTAAACAGAATCTCAAATGCAAAAGCAGTAACAGCAAGAACCAACAAATGGGATTACATCAAAGCAAAAAATTTCTGTACAGCAGAATCAATTAGAATGAAGAGACAACCTACAGAATGGGAGACAGTTTATGCCAGCTACTACTCAGACAGAGGACCAATATTTGAATATACATAGAACTCAAAAAAATTTAACCTCCTAAAATTAAAGATCTAGTCAAGAAATGTGCATGAGAAATGAACAGACACTTCACAGAAAAAGAAATACAAATGGTCAACAGATACATGAAAAAATGCTAACAACTCTCTGTCAGTAGAGAAATGGAAATTAAAACAATGCTAAAATTCCATAAAGAACAGTAGTCATTAAGAAATCAAACAAGAACAAATGCTGGCCAGGCTGTGGTGAAAAAGAAACCTTCCTGCATTGTTGGTGGGAATGTGCACTGGTACAACCATTATGGAAATCAGTATTGAGATTTCTCAAAGAACTAAAATGAGAAATACCATGTGACCCAGGGATCCCCCATTGCTATGTATCCTCCCCAAACAGTTCAAGATACTACACACACGCATGCTACCATTGTTTACAGCCGCACAACTGGTAATAGCTAAAACCTGGAAACAGCCTGCATACTCATCAACAGATGACTAGATAAAGAAAATGTGGTATCTATATATAATAGAATACTACTATGCTATAAAGAATGACATATTTGAATGATTTGAGGATGACAATGCACAATATATGTACCACTGTTGTCCCAACCGACGTTTTGAAATTTTGTTGTAGTTTTTTCTTCTGCTTTAGTCTTTCTTTTAATCCTTGAAATAAAATGGATTTGGGGAGAAAAAAAAAAAATGACAGATTTGAGACATCTGGAAGGAAATGCATGCACCTGGAAAATATAATGTGGCGTGAAATAAACCAAACACACAAGCTTAAATACCATATGGTATCTCTCATTTGAGTGAGACAAAGTACAAAGAGAATAAAGAATGGATAGAAAGGGACAAGGAGAAAAAGCACAATAGGGAAGTGGTCCAAGGGAAAAAGTACAAGGGCTGGGGAGGAGGAGAGGGAGAAATAAGTAGAATAAAGATATGCCACATACAGGAACCTAATAACCTCAATTAATGTACATATTATATGCCATAACATGAACTAAGATTAACAATATCAACAAGAATGAAAAATGGGATAGAGGAATTAGAGGAAGGAGAGAGGAAGGAGGAAGGGGATTTAAAAAAAAAAAAAACGTTGTGGTATGTACATGAAACCATTCTTCAAGATGTTTGTAAACTGCAAACATGTACTGATAGCATTATAAAAAAAGAAAGAAAGAAAAGAAGAGTCAGGTATGGTGGCACACACCTGTAATCCCAGCACTCAAGAGGCTGAGGCAGGAGGACTGTTGTGAGTTTGAGACCAGCCTGGGCTACAAAGTGAGTTCAAGGTCAGCCTGAACTGCATAGTGAGAGCCTGTCTCAAAAAAATAGGGCCAGAGATTCAGCTCAGCGGCATTAGCACCTGCCTGGCAGGCACAAGGTTGAGTTCAATCCCCAGTACGAAAAAAGAAAAAAAAAACAAAGAGGGGGGCATTTCTCACTCAAGCAAAGAGTCAAAGGACAAAACAAAGTACCAGCCTTTTGCCAGTCATTGATCTAAAGTAAGGCAGCTCCCCAGACAATCACAGGTTGTGGACACACCAACATACACTGCAGTAGACTTGAGGGACCCTGTTTCCAGTCTTCTGCAAGAGAAGTTGATTCCTTAGCTGACAAACATGATCTCTACAATTTGGATAAATTCAGGGTGCTGGATTCAGAAGAACAAATCTTATGTTTCCTACTTATTAGGATAAAATAGTAAACTGCCAAAGAGAGGAACAATAAAGATGAAGGAGCTAGAGAGACAGAAAAAAGGAAAAGAGGTATAAAAACAGACATAAAGTTAGTGGGTTTACAAGGCAATCAGATCCAGATTCTGATGAAGATAATGAGACAGGAAGAAAAGAAGTTATGAGGAGCCGCCATTGCCTCACCCACTTCTCTTGTAGAGAAAGACAAAGAGTTGCACCAAGATTTCCCTTACAAAGAGAACTTGAAATCTAGATCACAGTCTTCCAAAGTTATTATTCCCCATGAATGAGGAATAGGATAGATGAAGATCTCTAACCAAGTTCAGCACTCTTTACTGGCTAACACATGTGGCACTACAGCATATAAGATCATGCAGAAGTATGGCTTTTAGGAAGACCAAGATCTAGGGGAATAGGGGTTGAGCATCACACTGTTCATGCAGAAGACCAACAATCAGGGTGGAAAGATCACTGTAGGTGATGTTGTGGAAAATGATGAGACTCAGGATACATCAAAAAAGTCAGGTTCAGGGCCAGGGATTTAGCTCAGTGGCATAAGCGCCTGCCTGGCAAGTGCACCAGGGGAAAAAAAAAGGAAAGAAAGGAAGGAAGGAAGGAAGGAAGGAAGGAAGGAAGGAAGGAAGGAAGGAAGGAAGGAAGGAAGGAAGAAACAAAGTGTGTTTGGGCCTGGGGATTTAGCTCAGTGGCATAAGTGCCTGCCTGGCAAGTGCGAGGTCATGAGTTTGATTTTCAGCATCCAAAAAAAAAAAAAAAAAGAAAGATTCAAATCCACTAACTGAAATTCTTAAGTGTGCTACTAAAGTAAAGTGCTCTACTGAGGAACACGGTTGGTGAAGAAGTTGACAACGATTTGAAAGTTGTAACCAAGAAGAAGTGAAAAATATGGCAAAATGGAAAGTGTATGATACCTGAAATTCCTGGTGCACCTGATGATAAAACAGTACAAATATCTTTAAAATTTAAGAGTGCTGAATCAGCAATTAAATTCATTGTTCCTGAATGGGGGTAGTTTGGTGGACAAACATCTCTACAATTTGTATACATTCAGGGTGCTGGATTCAGAAGAACAAGTCCGATTTTTTTTTGTTTTGTTTTGTTTTTTTTTGGTACCAGGAATCAAACTCACAATCTGGTGCATGTCAGGCAGGCTCTGTGCCGCTGAGCTATATATATCCCCGGCTCAAGTTTGATTTTTAAGGACCAGTCATCTCTGGTGATCCTTAAATAAGCTGTGAACAGAATAAAGATGGGCAAAGTGGCTGTTTACTGAGATTGATGGAGGGACTCCTGAATATATTGATTTTTTAATTTTGTGATGTTTTAGAACAGTATGAGAGTTCTTTAAAGATGTTTACCTGCATTTCTTCTCTATTATATACCAACACTTATAAGGAAATGCTTTTTGGACCTTCTCCAAAATAATTTACTTTTTAAAAAGACAGTAATCTTACATGGTATAACACTTTTAAAACTTTTTCACTGACAAAATATAAAAGACATATTAATATAGTCTCTAGATTTGAAATTTTATTTTAAAAAGTCATTACAAAACTAAACCTTTGTATTCCTGGAAAACTAAGTATTCCCTAAAATTATTTTCAATTACAATTCAGAAAATAGACTAAATTATGAACCTAGTCATATAGATTTATACATATATCAACTGAATCTTATATGCAAGTTACCCTTCACTGTTACGGATTCCTTCTGGCAGACCCATTTCTGGATAACTTGTAGTGCACTGTGAAACAACTGTCTAAATATTTCAACAAGTTTTACTACCCATGATATTTACTTCCAAATCTACTTAAAGCACTGTTAAGAAGTCGTGGTCTAAAATACTAAAAAATTATCTACTCATTATTTAAAAATGAATTATATGATTAAGTCATGTAATTTCAAAACTGATCTTTCTCTAGAATCCAAACTATCTTTATGCTTTACATTAAAACACAAATACATAATCTTTTATAATCCCCACTCTTCTCCTGAATTACAGAAAGAATACCCAAAGATTGATTTAAAAATTCAACATGCACATGCACACAGGCATGCGCGCACGTGCGCGCGCGCACACACACACACACACACACACACACACACAAAGTAATGCTTTCTTTATTCCACAATAAACTGAATGGAATGCTGAGGAAAGTTACAAATTTCTTTAAAGCCAACTTTCTCATAAAGCTATAGATTCTTGAATGCTACACAGGTTCAGACTGAGAAATAAAAGTACACAATGATTAGTGGACTCAGAACTGCCAAGTATCTAGAATAAGGCAGATTGCTCCACACTTTATTGCACTGTTACCAGAACACAATTACTATTATATAAATCCTTAAAGTCAAAATCAAATAGACAGAACTCATCAAAGTAAGTGATATGAAATTAAAAGCTGCAGCATTAGATTCTAATTGATTAAGACTTCTCCACCTATTGGCAGGCACAACACTTAACCGTAGCAACATCTAACTTAGCGTGTCTCCATGAGAATATCTCATAGACATCTCAAACTTTCAACTTCAAAGATGACCTCTCAAATCAACTTTGTTTCCCATTACATACATATTTTCTACCTAATATTTCATACCTCGGTGTATATATACCACCACAATCCATGTAGTTCCCGAACTCAAATCCTAGGAATCATTCTTTCATCACAACCTCCATATCCAACAATAGGTTCTGTCAACTTTATCTTCAAAACAAAGCCCAAACGTATTGACTTTTCTCCACGTGCCATCATCATCCTAAACACTACCATATTATCATACTTGGATTACTTAGCATAGCCTCTCCGCTTCTACTCTTCTCATCATTCAACACTCAACAGCCAGGACAGTTTTATGGATTTCACATCTGATCAACTCCCACCTTTTAAATTCTACAATGAATGGCTTTCTTTTACCTGTAACATCCAAATGAAAAGAATTTCCATCTCTCCTAACTCACTTCAACCTACCCTTTCTCCTTGGTCACTATATGTAAGTCGTCTTTCAATTTCTAGAAACATACCTGTTGTGCACTAGATCTTCACACTCTCCTTAGTCCCAAATCTAATTGTGAGGTTATTTGGTCACAAGGCTTTTGAGACAAGGTGACTAGGTCATGAAGGCAGAGTCTTCATGAATGATATCAGTACCCTTATGAAAAAAATTTTTTAAAGACCCCAGAGTACTCATTCTCCTTTCCACCTTTACACAGAGACACAGAAGAGAAGGCAGATATGAATCAAGAACAAATTCTCATTTAACACACTGATGAGAAAACACATTGCCCAGCCTCCACAACTGTGAAAAGTAGTTATTCATTAAGCCACTCAACCTATGCTATTTTTGTTATAGCAATGTGAACAAACTCTTTTGCTTCATATTCTTGAAAAGTGATTTTTCTAATATGACGGACTCATCATTCAGATTTGAATTTATTTATTTATTTTTTTTTTTGCGGCACTGGGGATTGAACTCACAACCTCGCGCCTGTCAGGGCAGGCACTTAAGGCACTGAGCCAAAGTCCCGGCACTGGTTTTTTGAGGCAGGGTCGCACTATGTAGCTCAGGCCAGCCTTGTGCTCGCGTTGTAGCCCAAGCCAGCCTCGAACTCACAACGCTCCTCCTACCTCAGCCTCCCGAGTGCTGGGATTAAAGGCGTGCGCCACCACGCCCGGCTCAGATTTGAATTTAAATATTATTTTCTCCAAAAGGTCTTCCCTAACCACCTTAATATAAATAGGTCCAGTCCCTATTGGCCTGTTCTTAGCACCTTATTTATTATTGTTTTCAAAGCAGTATAAAACCTCTTGCCAAAAGATGTTCTGAGTTCCACAATGCTTATCAAAGACAATTAGATAAAGAAAAATTTTTCCTACAAAGATGCTTAAAAAAAAAAGTGATGGATGACACCACAGATTGGCATCAGCAGACAGAGGAAAATGACAGGTACACTATAAGAGGAGGCTATCCAAAAAAGAAAAACCTACACTATCTACACTTATGAAAGGTAGGAAATAGAACTATGTTTTCTCAAAGTGTCTAGCACATTCCCACTCAGTGCCTTTGAACTTGATGCTCCCTCTACCTATGACTCTTTTAACCCTAGATAAATGCATGTTCTTCCTAAACTGTTTCAAGTTTTCAGTTAATGTCATTCAATCAGTGAAGACTTCTCTGATCACCCTGCTTAAAATAACAATGCCCTTTCTCACAGGTCTTTCTCATCTTTCCCCACTTTTCCCCTCACTGCACTTGTCATCGAGTCATAATATATTTGATAAATGCATGTCTACCTCCCCACATTAGAACTTAAGGTTCAAAAAGGTGAGAATTCCTGCCTGTTTTGCTCACTGTTAGCCCTGGTACCTGAAGTTTAAATCATACAGGAGATAATAACTACTTTCTCAACAAGTTAACATTAAAGTAATACAGGAAAAAAAGATGGACCCAGTCATAGCTCAAGTCACCTGAGAGAAGAGTAGCAGGATGGCCGATACTGAGCATGAGATGAGACTTGCAGAAAGAAGGAAAATAAAATGAACTTCACAAAGTGCCTTGTAGTGAAAGACAACACAGAGAGTATTAGGTATTATTGGGGAGAGTCATAGTTTAGCTTTTACTTTTCTCTCAAACAACAAAAAGAGTAAAAACACACAGCTAAAGTGAAAATAATACTTCCATAAGGCTCCAGATATTGAGATGTACTGTGCACTGGTAGACGTGGGTCTTTAGATTAATGCAAGTCTTCGGATAAACAGAGATTACTTTTTCTTTTTTTCCCTTTTCTCATTTCCCCCCCTCTCTTTTCCCCCTCCTCTCTCACTTGTTCCCCTTCCCATTTGAACATTTTCTTCCTATTTCACAATATAAAAAATTTTGGTCCTTATTTACACTTTCAGTTCCTCACACCAGAGAAACTATGTGGTATTTAGTGCATCTATTTACCCAGAAATGTCTCAAAATTATCCTTCCTTAAGACAGAAAAGTGTTCCATTGTATAAAAAAGCACATCTTTATCCATTCACTGATTGATGGACATTTGGGCTGTTTCCAAGATTTAGCTATTACAAACTGTACCACTACAAACATGCGTGTGCATATACTGTTGTGGTATGATGTTTTTTATTCTTTTAGCAAGATACCAAAGAGAATAGCTGGGTCCAATGGGCCCTCTAGTTTTAGGTTTTTGAGGAATCTCCACACTGATTTTCACAGTGGTCCCATCAACAGTGGATAAAGGTTCTCTTTTCCCCATAGCTCCACCAGCATTAAGAAATTGGTTCATTTCTTGAAAATACCCATTCTTTCCGGATTGAGATGAAATCTCAGCATTGTCTTAATTTGCATCTCTTGAATCACCAGTGATGTCAAACGTTTTTTCAGATTTTTATTTGCTGTTTCTACTTCTTCATCTGTGAAGTATCTATTCATGTCAGATCCAATCATTTTTGGATTAGATCTTTAAATTGGGGGGAGGGTCTGACAGTTTTTTTGAGTTCTTCATGTATTTTAGATAGTAGTCCTAGTCTAAGGAACAGCTGGCAAATTTTTTTCCTACACTGTGGGTTGTCTCTTTACTTTGTTGGTGGTTTCTCTTGCTGTGCGAAAACTTCTTATAAGATGAGATCCCAGTTGTTCATTCTTTGTGACAGTTCCTGTGCAATCAGGATCCTGTTCAGAAACTCTTTGTCTACACTAATGTACTCAAGAGTTTTTCTAGTCTATTTTCCAGTAGATTTAGTGCTGCTGTTTTAATATTTAGATCTTTGATCCATTTCAATTTCAGTTTAGTGCATGGTGAAAGATATGGGTCCTGTACCGGGGATGTAGATCAGCAGGCACAGCACCTGCCTAGTAAGTGCAAGGTTCTGAATTTGATTCCTGATACCCCCCACACACACACCCAAAAAAGTAAGATCTGCATGTGAAAAGCGAGTTTTTCCAGCACCACTTATTAAAGAAGTTATCTTTCTTCCAGTGAATGTGTTTGGTTCCTTTGTCAAAGACAAGGTGAATGAGTGCGTTGGAGTTGTTTCTGCAGGGCACTAAAAGAACTTAAAGATAGAATCACAAAAACCAATGTCAATAATTATATCAGTAAAACATGGGAGCGGTGCCTGAGGTCAAGAGACAAGCAAATGTTTCAATTTAAAAATATGAAGGTTTCATCAAGTAATATGCCTAACTTCAACCACCAGGCAAAGATTATTTAGAAAGCAAAACAGCATATGGCCAATGTATCTTAGATTCTTTTGAATTACAGTATTAATAGGGGTTAGGTATTTCTTGATAACATGTAAGATGGATGAGAAAAATTAGGTAACAATAGTTTCTCAAACGTCTGAGAATCAAACAGTTCTATTACCATCTTTAAATCTTAAAACTTTGCATCACAAATTTGTCATATCTGTAACTTCCTCTATCCAAGGTCACCATACATGGTCTGAAAAACTATCATCTGTCACCTAACACTGGCATAAACCCCTTCTTAGCCTTGTAAATACATATTTGTTCCTTTCAGATTCATTAGCCACCCTGTTTGCAAAGGGACGGCTTTACAGGAAAATCTGATTGCTTTAAGATCTGCTTAAAATCTCTGTTTTCCCTCTACCACCTTACTCTATTTCCCAAGATTAAATTCAGCATACTTAACAATGGTCCAAAAGACCCTGGATAGAGCCTCTACCTAACTTTCAGTGCTACCTCCTTGCCATTCACCTGATCATCATACTAAGTTAGAATGGCCTTTTTTTCCACTACCAGAAAGCTCTCTGCTTCACAGGCTCACCTGCTTCATTCCCCTAGTGTGGAATATTTTCATCACCACATTCTCATTCTCTATTGCTTCCCCTTTCCTAAATTATTTAACTATTAACTCTTTAACAAATGTCCTTCTTTCCACAAGAATATAAATTCTCATGGAAAGGACCATGCTTGTCTTTTTCATCTGACTATCCACTATGCCTAGTAATATGGTTGGCCCATGTTAAGTTCTATTACTGGCTAGCTAATCACACCACTATGCTATAGGCATGATCCTCCTTTAAGGAAGACTGCATTTATACCCATGAAAATGAGAAACAATGAATGTTGTCTCTAAGAATTGCTTAAACACTAAAAAAAAGTGTGTAAGGAACATATATGTTAGCAATATTGTAAGACAATGGAAAAAAGAATAAAAATTTTAAAAAATTCAAAGCACAACAGGGATTAAAGGTAACAGATAAAATGAGATTGGCCACATACTGGTAAGTGCCATGGCTGAGTGATTAGTACAGAGATCCATTATATATTATTAAGTCAATTATAAAATGTGATTTAGTATTTTCACATTTGGTAAAAATCTGAATTTTAATAAAGACTTTAAAATGAGAAAGTTATCAAAAAGACAAATGTTTCAAGAAGAATATTCATACCTTCTATTGACAGTTCTATTTAGGAATCACTCATTCCATAACACCTGCACCTAGCACAGTACCTGACACTACAAATTTGCAAAAGATGGAAGTTTCAAAGTGGCTACTGGATGCAATAACTATACAAACACTTGTCTCTCTATTGTGTCTTTCTATGATAGTACAATTATTAATGGAAAGCTAGACATTACCTTCTACCTAGGTCCTGCTTTATTAGAAAGAGGGAGAGAAAAAGAAACCAATTACAATTACTCATCCAGGAAGTCCCTCTGAAATCAGCAGAAGAAAAGCTACTTCTAGAATTAAGTACAATTGCTTACTACTGTTCAGTCCTTGAGTTTGAGTCTTTTGTGTGTATAAAGGCATTCCAAAACAGAGAAAAAAGTGGTCTGTGACAGTCACAAAACTGGTAAGACACACAACAAAAATATCAGATCCATTTCTACATCTCATACCAAGTGATTCTCTGTCCATACTTCTATATATCGCTAATAAAAACAAAGATACAATTACAACACACTTGTCTATCATATAAGCTGCCAAAGAACTGGAATGATTGCATTTATCTTTTACATTACTTACCAAATATATTTTTTGAAAGTTGTAATCATTATTTCCTATTAGTAGCCAGTTTCAAGTTAAAATGGCACACTATTAATTTCTTCAAAAAATTAATTGAAGACTAATCACACTTTGTAAACAATGCAAGTTTTTAACAAACTCAGAAGTCAAACTTTGCCTTTATTTATAGGTCTATGGAATTTAAGGCATTCTTTTAGAAGATACACTCACAAAAGCAGGATTAAAACTAAGTTTTGCATCACAGTAAAATATTTTTAGTGATTTCCTCCAATGTCCAGCTTGTTAAAAAAACCTGTTTCACATTAAGAAGAAAACAATCTGCCCATTTAGTGACAACTGCCTCAAACATGAAAATTCTACTTTCTTTTCTTCTTTGTGGTCATTAACTTTGTTTCACACAGAAGTTAAATATTTATCTATCTAAAATGAAAACCCATAAAAAACACTGAAAGGTGCAGTAACCTTAAATGAATGTTCTTGGTTTCAAAAGCTTTTCTTATTTCTCCTTCACAGAGACCTTCGAAATTAAAATTAGCATTTGAAAGTATTCAAAAATTGTTTAAATTTCTGTTTAGTCATTATGCTCTACAGGTGCACTTCTCAATCAAATAAATTTATCTTTTGCTTTGTCTCAATTCTGAAAAATTTACAGTTATACTACAAAAGGTGAAGTACCTTTGATTTGACAGAATAGGAAATTTCTTGAGGAAAAAATTGATAAAAATAAAATTCATTTCGATGAGTAAGTTTTTAAAAAGCACTTCCTGTATTTTATGATAATACACTTTATGAAAACCTGTTAATACTTCCTGGTAGCATCAGAAAGGAGCCACCCAGCCAATACACATTTTCTCTACATTCTTCAAACCACACTAGATGTCAAGAATTATAAAAACAAGGTATACTTTAACTAAGAGTATTATGCTAGGAGAATACATAAACCATACAACTATACCAGAGTGTGATAAAGTGCAAAACTGAAATGGACCTAAATGGTTAAAAGTAGACACACCTGGGCTGGGGATTTAGCTCAGTGGCCTAAGCACCTGCCTGGCAGGCAACAGATTGTGAGTTCGATCCCCGGTACCAAAAAAAAAAAAAAAAAAAGTAGACATACCTATACTCCCAAGTACTCCAGAGGCTGAGAAAGGAAAACAGTAAGCTCAAGGACAGCCTGGGCAATTCTCTTAAAAACAAAACAAAACAAAACAAAACAATTTAAAGGGCTATGGATATAGCTCAGTGGTATAGCATCTGCCTAGCACACATAAGGCTCTGAGTTCAATCCCCAGTACCACTCTCTGCCCTGTCCCCCTAAGAAAGTAAAAAAGAAAGAAAAGAAAAGATGATAAAGAGACACAATACTGTACTTTTGCCTCCGCTTCTCTGTAAGTTGTATAAAGATGGGTCATGATGTCAACCTCCAGTTCCCAGAACAGTGTCAGAGAAATGTTAGATGTTCAAAATAAATCTCAGTCAATTAAACAAATAGAAAGAACGATCCATGTAGAAGGCAATAATAGAGATGAACATTAAAACGTGTGAAGTTACAAAAAAAAGAAAGAGCATTTATTCTACAAGGAACAGAAAACTCCTTTCACCAAATTTACCTTAATTATCTTTCAGCACTTCACTTTGAGTTTTCGAAATATAGAAAACAAAGTACTAAGGACTGCAGTATCCACAACAAATCTCCCATAAGACTGAGTAGTATAAGTTCAATCACAATAATTGCAAACAAAACCAAACATAACCCAGCACTCGGGAGGCTGAGGCAGGAGGACTGCTCCAAGTTTGAGGCCAGTCTAGGCTACAAAGTGAGTTCAAGGCCTGCCTGAACTGCATAGTGAAAATATCTCAAAACAAAAACAAAAACAAAACAAAACAAAACAAAAAACACTACAAGCATAACAGCCACTAAGATAATTTATAGGAAAAAGAGAGTTTATTAAAACCAAACACTTAGTTTAGACTTAAAAAAATTAAAGGAAATATAACTTAAAAGTAACTTTACAACAGTCAAAATATGCAAGAAAAATACAATCCAAGGTAGAAACATGAAAAAAAAACTATATGCCTAAAAAGTAGCAATGACATCAGCTCAGTCATCAGACTACATCAGTAGTAGTCAGACTATGACTGATACATTTAGTTATACCAAGCTCTGAACATGTGACATTTTGATTCATTCTTTAGGTCAATGAAAAATACTTGATGTAGCCTTCTGTGACTTGACTTTTTTTTTCTTTCTTCATTTCTTTCTTTCCTTCCTTCTTTCCCTTTTCTTTTATTTCCCTCTTTGCTTTTTTCTTTCAGTGGACTAGAGATTGAACCTTAGAGCCTCATGAATGCTAGACAAGCATACCACTGAGCTACACTCCCACCCCTTTTTGAGACAGGGTCTCACTAAAGCTTGAATTTGTGATACTCCTGCCTCATCCCCCAGAGCAGTTGGGATTATAGGCATGCAACTGGAATTTTCTTAGTCAGTGTCGTGTCACCAATTAAAACTGGGGAGCCTCACTTCAGATTTGAGTACCATAAAGAAGAGACACACAGTCGTGGGAATATCTGACATCTTTATTTAGCTTCTTAGCTTTTCTTAGCTGCCGCTGCACATTTTCTGTAGTCCTCATTTGCTTAAACTGTAGCTTACTTAGCAGTTCGGCTATATTAAGGAGTCTACATAATAGTGGCTACACACCAGTAATGATCTTGGTTATTATCAGTTATCTACACTGAGGACCAATGAGGTGCGCCTGTACTGGAATCCTGTGCTGGACACAGGACTTACGGTCCACCAGAAATTACCTACCCACACAGACAGGCGTGAACCACAGTGAAGCCATCTTTCACTTCTATTTCTCTACAGTCAAATAATAAATACGTTAGGTTTGTGCACCATATCACCTCTCACAACTACTTAACTCTCTAACTGCAGCATGACTGTAGCTCTAAACAATACATAAAGTTTCTAGTGATTATTTATAAAAACATGTGTCTGTCATATAACTCTTTTGCCAAGTATGTCCTCGATATGAAAATATTTTCCAAACAATTTCTTTTTACTGAAGGGCCACGAGTGCAGCTCAATAGTAAAATGTGTGTTTAACATGCCCAAGGGCTTGGGTTCAATTCCCAGGACCAATTCTTACAACTGAGACAGCCTTACTTGCTTTCAAACACTTACAGAGACCTAAAAGGCAGGTATTTTCTAGTCTTATAGATGAAGGAACTGAAGCTCAAAGGGAATGAGTGACTTAAGGATTACTAGTAGACCTGAAACTACAAACCAGACCATTTTTTTCATAACTCTTAGCTACAAAGTATGATCAACATTCACAGTGAATGTTTAAATTTTTTGAATTACAGTTAAAGACATATTGCAATTAATCTCCCCCAAAATATCCCCCCTCTCTTCAAACACATCCCATTGTTCTTTCCCCTTTGTGAAGCAGTTATGGAAGCCTGCTTACGTATCTTTATGAAGTGTGATCAAAAGTACAGTGACTGCTACTGGGTTCCAGACACTGTAATCCTCATCCTGCTTACACCATACGATTCACTGATTTAGCGCAATGCAACTTAGAGCTTTTCCACAGAGTCAAAATGACCATAAAAGGTAAACATTTTGAATCAATTTAGGACACTGAGTCAGCCATGTAAAACAGTGCAGCTAATAACATTCATGAAAGAGGACTTCCAGAACTGCTTCTCAAAGTGGAAAGAACAATAGATGTATTCAAAGGGAGCAGGAGCATTTGGAAGGGGACTAATGGAAATGTGTCTTTTACTGTAATAAACAAAAACTTAAACATTCACTGTAGTTTCTGATTATATCTCCTATCATCCTCCATACTTGATTCTTCGATGCTCTAATTTAAACATTTCAGTAATTTTTAGAATCCTCTTCTGAATTTCTGAGTTTTTTTTAGCATCTGCCCATTTAAAGTATTTCAATTCTAAAGTAAAATTATTTTCAATTCCCTTCTCTATGTGATCCCAGCTTCTTCCATTTATGCTGTCTTCTTATTCACAAATCTCTCAAAATATCAGTTCATTTTCAAATAGCTAGAACGAAAATCTATATAATAATACTTTCTTAAGGTGTTGGAAATATTTTAATTATTTGATTAAAAATTTTCGTACTCAGTAATATGAGGTTAAAAAAAAATTGGCACTAGCCAGGTACTAAACAATATCAAACGTATAAATAGGAAATTAAAGAGCAGCACCATGTTACCCAGGTCTAATTTAAGAAATCAAAAACAAAGAAATAAGAACATGTAATTTACAGTACATGTCATAAAATATGTGCCTTACATCTCGAGGTCAAAATCATGCTCTTCTATGACTATAAACACCTCTTAGGAATAATAATACAGATGTCACTACCATGAAAGGACTAATGTTGGACTAACTGATGACCAAAAACAACCTTCAAAGACAAAATACAAGATGTCCTAACCATTCATGGTCATTTTTAGGAACCATGCAAGCTAAAACTATGCAAAGTAATCTTAATACTTAATGGAAAAATGATTATTTCATGATCTTTTTAAAAGTTTTTCAAAATATTAAAAATTCTAACCGTTATAAATGCACATGGGAATATAAAAAGTAAATAAAAGTAAATAAGTACAGTATAATTTAAAACATTAGAAATAGAATAAAAATGTTTTACTTCTTTTTAAAAATATAACAAGTTGTGGGCAACCAACGCCTAGGTGAACTGAAATATTACTATGTTTTAATCAGCTTCCAACCTTTTATTGTATGTATTTTCAATGTCATGAGATAGCTCTATGAGTCCCTTTAACTATGTCACTTACCCTAGGACATCTACTTTTCTCGTTTATGTCAGTAGGTTTACCTTCCTCTGGTTGCATATCTTGGTCTCCTCAAATGCAGCTAGGTCAGGATTCCCAAAGTCAACTATTTTCCTATTAACATCTATTCAAATTTCACTTCCAACATTATCACTGCTGCTTTGCTGCATTTTTATGTTTCTTATCCAATTCCGTTTAAAATGTTACAACACCTTATTACTGGAAACAAGGAAGCAATACAACTGATACACTTTGCTGACTGTGGAGGACAGAATAACAAATGCATAGTGACCGACTATGGACATTGTAAAGTGTTCACTTTGGCAACACATATACTAAAACTGGACACTGTAAGAAGAAATACAAACCCATATCACCTTACAAAACATAACATGAATAGATTGAATAGCTAGCAATTATACTTTGTGTAATTTATTCAATATAACATAGTAACTGGAATTGGAACCATATAGTTAGAGTGCTGGTGTTACTTACCTGAACCATGGTAAATAAAATTCATGCATACTGGAACCGTGTAAAGCAATAATTATCTGTTATTTAAACCAAATGCCTGAAATTGCTGGAACCAAGATTAGGGAACTATCATGTCCAAAAGATGTAGAACACAAAGAACTCCATGGTTCCCTCATCTTTTTTCTTGGAGATATTTTCTATATCACAGAATAGAGAGAATCTAAGCAGAAAGCAGGTCTACTTGTCTGAGAAAGCAAAAGGTGATACTGGATCCCCGCTCAAGTAGAGGTATCTGGGTAAACACCCACAGATTCCAGTTGTAATTCAAGAAGAGTCATCCCTCAAAATGAGAACCATACCCTACAAGTAATACAGCAGCACTTTCTTTAAAAGCTATAAACAATCTGTATACTTCTTAAGTCATGAGCTAAGTGACCAGTCTAATGCTAGAGAATCCATAAACAGAGGGATACTGGGAGAGTATAAAGAGAGAGATAACTAAAAGTAACTACTGTGCAAATCTGGAGATGGACACTAAATTAAAGTAGCATTCTGAAATTAAACACTGCTATAGTTACCATTTTGTAGTCCCATCCAAAGTTGCTTGTGATCTTTTTTCTGCATTTCATTGATTACTTGACTTTTATGCTTTAAAGCATCAGCTTCTTTGATGCAAGACATAAAATGAGCTTCAATTGCATCCTTAGATGGACAGTGCAGCAGGTCCTTTTCTGGAAAACTCTATCAAAGGAAAAAATACACCTATAAATCAAGTACACACATTACAAAATCACTTACTTAAAATCGAACAGTATCTCCTAATTTTCCAATGTTTCTAGCAAGCCATCTTTTGTCATCATAATAACTACATTGCTTTTAAAAATTAACTTTAGAATTTTTTTCTATTTGACACATTTTTTACATTTTCCAAATGATCCTCATACATACATACATTTATAAGACCACACAAACAGAAGGATAATAATTTAAAAAACAGGTTTTCAATTGACCATACCATATTTCAAAGAATGTAGAATGGAAATCTCACATACTGATGGTGGAAATGCATAATGGTACAAATATTTTGGAAAAACAGTTTGGTAGTTTCTTAAAAAGGGTAAAGGCACACCTACCGCTGTCCTAGTCATTACCAAATTAACTACCCATGTAAGAAAAATGAAATCATATGTTCATACAAAGTTCTGTATATGAATGTTCACAACAGCTTTATCTACAACAATCAAACCCAGGAAACGATCAACAGAAAAATGAACATATAAACTGTAGTATATATTTTTATTATTTGAGCATGCAGTTTATTATTCATCAATTAAACTTCAACAAAATGTGTGAAAAAATAACTTTTAGGCTATGTTCAGTGGCACATACCTCTAATCCCAGCTACTTATGAGACTGAGACTGGAGGATGAAAAGTTCAATGCCAGTCTAGGGCAATTTAACAAGACCCAATTTTAAAATAAAGTGTTGGAGATACAGCTCAGAACTCCCTCAATTCAGCCAGACGTGGTGGCGCACGCCTTTAATTCCAACACTCTGGAGGCTGAGGCAGGAGGATCGTTCGTTGTGAGTTCAAGCCCAGCCTGGGCTACAAAGTGAGTTCAAGGCCAGCCTGAACTGCATAGTGAGACCCTGTCTCAAAAAATAGGGCTGGGGATTTAGCTTAGTGACCTAAGCACCTGCATGGCAGGCACAAGGTTGTGAGTTTCATCCCCAGTACCAAAAAATACATAAATAAATAAATAACAGAACTCCTTCAGTTCAATCAAAAACAAACAAAAAACCTAGCTAAAAAAACAAAAACAAAAAACAAAAAACAAGCAGGCCAGGCATGGTGGCACACACCAGCACTCAGGATGCTGAGGCAAAAGGAGGATCTCTGTGAGTTCAAGGACAACCTGGGCTACAAACTAAGTTCAAGGCCAGCCTGAACTGCATAGTGAAATCCTATCTCTCCCCGCCCCTGCAAAAACAAAACAAAACAAAACAAAAAAACCACATTTATATTCTATAAATTCACTTATGATACATTACTAGTATATCAGCTATTCTTTTCATATGAATTATTATGGCTATTTCTAATTAAATTTAATTGTTGTTCTATTTCAAGTATATAAATCAACCTCTAAGACCTAAAAGCTCACTTAATTAAAAAAAGTTCTGACATTCTAGAAATATGGGACACAACTTTTAATATTTTCTAGAAAAATTGACTTTGGCATATGATATAACTAACCTATTAATTAAGACGGTTTTGAATTTATATACATAAATAGAGATTTTAATTTGTCAATTAAAAAAATAAAGTCGAGCTGGGAATGCAGCTCAGTGGTGAAATGCTTGCCTTGCATCCTAAGGCCACAAGTTTGAAAAACACTGTGAAAAACATAATGAATCAATTAATCTCAAATGGCCTTTCAGATACTGTACAATTCTCTATGCTACTGATTTCATAACTGGGTTGTAAATGAATGGCTCAAAAATATGAATATTCTTATTCCAAAGAAAATCACTCAGGTAGCTTGATTTTTCACCTACTTAAGTACTGTTCAAATTTGTTAAACTTTGTACATAAGGTAATTATGTAACAAGGAGTTGAGATCGCTCAAAACAGCATTGGAGAGGCCTAAAGAAAAATACTATTTTTGGAATAGCTTTTGCTTAGCTATACTACTAAGCCCAATGGCTCCTATAATCTGAAAGTGCTTTCACTTTACTTTTTCAGCACTTCTGTTGCTTTGCAGTTTCCTAAGCTTAGTGAATATCTGATATTTTTATGTAACAGGGAACAATCACAAATGACTACACTTCATAGCCAGAGGGTTCTACCAAAAGAGTGCAGATATTTGTATATGCCTTCCCTTCAACACAAGCCTATCTCTAAGAAGGCAATGAATTCTGTAATGAAATGAACCCTACAAGCCTATCTCTAAGAAGGCAATGAATTCTGTAATGAAACGAACCCTCAGGGAAATAGGAGAAAGCAGTGAGAAAAAGCACAATTCTGCTTAGGCATTCAAAGTAGCTGAAATTAATCATGGCAAAGAAAATAGTGACACATCTCAGCCAAAGCCCCTCAACTTTGGCTCATAAATGCTCCCCCTTTCCTGATTACCTGGAGATGGCAGTGGAAATCTTTGTTAAATCTTCACAATACCACAGACTCTTGATCCATTACATTTCTAATCTTTTCTAACGTACATTAATTGTTGCAAATTCATATCTTTTTGATCCAAACAAACTGCTGCAGATAAAAGTGTTGAGTCTGACACAATGTTTATTCACTTTCATTAATCTTCCAGGTCACACTCAGGATAAACTAAATCTAATTTCATTTTTTAAAAAATAACTTGAAAAGTTCTATTTTTAGAGATTATTATCTGTTTAAGTACCTCTCCAAGAATGACTAGAATGTGTCCAGATACATTAAAATCATGAAACTAAAACTGTAAGTGAAACTAAAACTATTATTTGCAAGCTCAATGATAAAAAACAGTAACCCACTGGTAACACTACAACCGCAGGGTACTCAGTTAAGACAATGAGCAAAGCAAAAAATGTATTTTCTGTGCCACTTAAGAAAGTAACATCCAATCAAACATGCAGGAGTAGCCAACAGAAAGCAATTCAGCATGCAGACAGAAAATGAGGCCATAGTTTAAAGGTTTACTTTAGTAAAATGTTAAAAAGTTTCTCCCAAGAGTAATGTGTATACACATGGGGATGAAAGGGAGAGAACTTTTCACATATTTTTTCTAAAGTTCTACTTTCAGGATAAGAAAAGAAAGCTAACAGCATTTCTTAAATTTCCTAGTTTTACCAATATGTAACCTATCAAATTAGCTGTAGTCAATCTTCTTCCTCCCACTAAAAACTAAGGATTCTCTCATCCTTTTTCTTAGATTCCATTGTTGAATCTTTGGAACCCAGCTCAATTAATTATTCCTTTTCCTTCCCACAACAGCATCTTTAGCCATTTGCTTTCTGATTACTGTTTCCCATCAATGTTCTTCTATCCTAAAACAAAACAACAGCTACTCAAAACCAAACGCAAACTCCTTTCCTCTAGCCTCAGTCTTTCTTTGGTTATAGCCCTCTCTCTATTTCATCTCCCTTTTACATCCAGTATTAAGCCCACAAAAGCTTCTTAGCTCTTAACAACCCACTACAATCTATCTGCTACCCTCACCACTGTGTTGTAACTGCTCTCTCCAAGATCAACAATAATATGTTTTAATCCTTATGTATTTTAAGTACTCACCAAACATCTAACCCCTTTACTATCCTTCACCAAGTCAACATCCACAAGTTGCTGGGTTATCAACACGTCTCACTTTCTAAATCTATTCTTAGCATCTTTTGGCTCAGTCATTCCTTAAATATCGATATTTTCCAAATTTCTAGCCTATCCAAAAATAGAGATGCTGGGACTGGGAGGACCCCACCAAGAAGCCACTAGTTAGCCTTTCTAGTAAGCTGCGTATGCCATGAGCAGCGCAGGAAAAGTCAGATAGTGCCTCCCTTGAGCCTATGGGTGCACAGGCTGAGAATCAACCACCCCTGTAAGCAATCAGCTGGTTCAGAGGATAGGCTGAGATGATAGCAGCTAAGGTACAAAAAGCAACGAAATGCTTGTATTGTATGGTTGATTTTGCAGGCCTGGGGCTAGTGGTCTGAGCATCTATTGGGAGAATGATAGTATGCAACATAGCAAATGTGGGGATTTCCTTCTATCCTGTCTTTGAAATTCAA
This sequence comes from Dasyprocta punctata, assembly GCA_004363535.1. NCBI lineage: Eukaryota > Metazoa > Chordata > Mammalia > Rodentia > Dasyproctidae > Dasyprocta > Dasyprocta punctata. The sequence goes on along the minus strand of RJWM01000205.1, from coordinate 73,753 downwards.
TATTGTTCTCACTGTTTTGCTTTGTTCTGATTGTTTTGCTTTATTCAATATTCTGTTTTGATTAGTTTTACTCTGTTTTGTCTTTGGTTTGATTTTGCTATACCTGATGGAATGGACAACTATTGTGAAGGTAACAAGATATACTATGGTAGCTATTGTTGTTTTTCTAGTACCTTGCTTTGAAGTTCTGTACCAATTTTGCTTTGTTTTGATTGGCTTTGTTCTGTTTTGTTTTGTTGGATTTTATTATCTTTAAAATTAAAAAAAATAGACTAAATTTTTCCTCTCAAATGCTCATCTTTCATATCCAATCCCAATCCATTGAATTTACATCCTATACAGATCTGAAATTCACTTACTTTTCAACATCCCCACTGCCACTTTCCTTGTACAGACTAAGATCTATTGATGCCTTCTGAAAAACCTCATGGCTGGGTACCATGCCTAGTCTTACTCCCTTAATTCATTTTTCTTTACGTTTGAAAGCCAGAGAGTGATCTTCCTAAAACGCAAACCCAATCTCATTCTACTGTTTTAGGATAAATAAAACCACTTGTGAAGTCTTTAAGATTATAAATTCAATCTCTAAACTACCCAGCATAATCTCTCAGTACCATTTCACTTATACCTAACTCTTTCATGCCCTCACAAACATTCCTTATCCCACCTTTCTTGAATGTCTCTCATCACCTTCAATATTCTTTCACAGTTCTTTCAGTCATATGCTCTCATTTCTACATCTTCACACCAAGTATTTCCTGTCTGAAACTTTCTACTTATCATCCAACCATACATATATATGGATCCAAAGAAAATCCTCCTCAATCCTCTGGTTCAACTTCTGCATCACTTCCTACAGTAAACTTTCCCTTTCTCCTCCACCAAGGAAGGGTTAAGTGACAAGGTTCCAGTACTTACTTTCATAATAACATTTGGCAGCATTATAAAGTCAATTGGCGTATCTCTGATAGTACTCTCAAAATTCACAAGGCAGAGGTCATAACTATTTACATCTCTCTCATTAAAGTTTTTAAAACAGATCAAATTCAATGATATATGAGTTAATAAAATGAAACATAGGAATTACTAGTGCAGTTAGATGAGCTCTGACACTTGAATAACTGTCAGCCCAAATAAGGTGTGAAACATTCCTACTAAACTCCATCAAACACTATCAAAGATACTTCATGGTCTTTGCGGTCAGTCCACTCATTCCCCTCTCAGTTAGTGATGTGTTTGTAATACCAGAGACTACTTTTGTGCATAATAAAATCCCACAACAGGTAGTACAGTACAACTTTACATCTTTCACTTAACATAGTGCTTTTGATATTCACTCATACTATTGTATTTATCAGGAATTAGTTCCTTTTTGTCACTGCTAGTTAATGAATATACAATAATCTGCTCATCTAAAAATCTGTTAATATATCTTTGAACTGTTTTCAGGTCTTGGCTATTATTAAGACAGCTACTATTACATTAATTAACAAGTCTCCATATACACCATATATTGTCATCTTTCTTGAATACACATGGCTGAAAAGCAGAAAGGCTGGGTCATACAATCTAAGTATATAGCTAACATTATTTAAAAACTGTCCTAAGAAAACTGCCCTACTCAGGAGGGTAAGGCAGAAAGAGTGCAAGTTCAAGATCAGACTGACAATTTAGTAATATCTCATCTTAAAATAAAAATAAAAAGGACTAAGGATAGAGCTGAGTGGCACAGAGCTTGTCAGCATGTGCAAGGACCTGGGTTCAAACCCCAATAACACATACACACACACACCCCACACAATCCTGCCAAACTGTATTTTCAATTTGATAGTACAATTTAAAGTCCACCAGCAACATATGGCAATTCTGGCCCATGTCCTCAGACAGTACTGTTGTTCTTCTTCATTTTAGGTATTCTAGTTGAGTATAACATAGTATCTCATTTAGTTTTAATTTACATTTGCTAAGGTGCATTATGTTGAATCAGACAGAAAGTTGTAATATTTGATGTGAATGAGTATAGCCCCTAACATTTGAAGTAATGGGTCCATTTCTGAAGTAGCTGAGTGCTTGTGGACATTCTGTATTCCTTTGCAGATTGTTCCAGTGGTGGCAGTTTTCTCTGTGCACCTATTAGCTCTTGTGGACTATATTTACATAAGCACACACCGAAGTCACGTGTTCAGTTCAGCTTCTTTCCTAATATATCAGTCACCACATAAATGCACCATACTTGAACAGAAAGTTCACAGAGCAAATGATTTACTAATAAACAGATTTTCCACGGTTAAATTAATGACAGCCAAAATCCAGACCCCAACAATAAATGTCAGCACATTAGTAACAATAAACATTTTATAACTGTAACTGATAGCCCTATGCTTTGCAGATGAGGAAGACAGTATAAAATAACAAGTCCAGCTAACAAAATCATATAAAGAGTAAGGAAAAGAGCCTTACTGGTTGTCTTTCATCCCTCTCGGGCAACTGTCCACAAGGTCAAGGCAAAGGTTACAATCAGTAAGAGGATAGGGAACAAGAACCAAGCTGGATAACACAATAAAAACTAGAGAGGTCAGTTGTGAGGGAATCTCTGGAAGGCTGAGTTAAGGTCAGTTATGAAGAGGGGCTTGCTGACAGGAGCCAATCAAAGGCAGAAGAGGGCATTCTTAGGTCTAGGCAGGTGTACCAGCAGACTGTGGGTGGCATAAAACTGAGGCAATGTATATGGAAGGCAATCACAGCAGCACTGGCAGCTAAGAAATCTTGAACTGACTTTACAGGCAAGAGAGGTGTATTTTAGCTGCTTGACAGTCTATACAGTCTACTAAGGGGGACTATGATGGAACCACATCTATCCTCAGAGCCTCTCCCCAAAATAGCAGGAGAGTTTTTAACCCCTTATGGCAAGTGAGTTCAAGTGAATTAACATCCTGTCTCAGGATTTTCCCAGTGAAAGGGCTTATGAGAGCAACTCACAAACAGTGGAAGGCATCTTTTCTACAATGTTGACAGCACGGAGATCTCACCCAAGGTGATTAACCTGTCAGTCTGATATGTGGCTAGATGCCTGTTTGTGCTTTCCATGACATCTGATAGCACTGGGGGTCATCGCAAGGCAACATGGTTGATGTCCAGGCCCAGGGGCAAGTCTTTAGTCTATACCACTGGGAGAAGAGTTCTCAAAACTTTAGGATTGTGGTTATCTGTCTCAGGCTGATACAGGTGTCATTTTTCTCTCAGGGAACAAAGTTGAACGCACAGGATTAAACAAGAGTGACAGCGACTGGCTTGATGTGAAGGAGATGTTCTCCCAGGCTGTAAGTTTGTGCCTGGCAGAAGGGACAAGAGGCAAGAGTCCCAGCTGCCCCACTGACGGCAACATTTTGACATAGCAAACTTTTGAATGCAGAGTTGTGTTCCATTGCCTACCAGGAAAGTCACAGGTTTGCCCCCGACTTTGCAATGACCATGCGCTCTCGGGGGCCCAATTTGATAAAGCTCAGTCTGTAAAAGCTTGGTCTGTTCTATCTACTAAGGCCCGACAGGGTGCAACTCATTTGTCAGGGCTGATAGTCCAATTTTTCCTAAGTCAAATGTGGAACTCTGAAAGAACTGTTCACAGGTGGGCATTAGATGACAGCACCTGACCAGGATAGGTGTGTAAGCAGAAGGATCTGGAGGGAGGGCCTCTGTAGCCAAATGCAAGCAATAGCTACCTGGAACCAGTTCAACTGGCTGGAAGTAGACAAGCTGGGAGCAGGGAGTGAAGCTATAGGTGTTGGCAGTAACTGCAGCAGTCGACAAGGGTGCTAAAGCAGAATTCTCAGGAACAATGGGCCTCTTTTGCTGTTTTGTTTTTGAGATGCAGAGAACAGTTTGGTTTTATTTCTAATTTCATAGCCCCCTTTTCCCATGGTCGGGGACTGTGGGTTTTAACTAATTAGTTCCTATTCTAGCTCCCTAAAGTGTATGTTGTGTACCCTAGAACAATGGCACAACAGAAAAAGGGTGGGTGCCCCTCAGAAAGAGACCTGCCTGGCCATGCCTCTCTCAGGGACTTAGGTGTGACATAGCTAAGGACGGTGCAAGGCCTCCATTATGCCATATGATGTCACCACAGAACCACAGGTGAGTGCCCAACACAACCAGTGCTTCCCAGTCTTGGTGAACAGAAGGAGCAGCCTAGTGCTTATGCTGGCCAATCCACTCACTCACACATTCATTCAGCAGGTACTCAGAGGTTAAATATTCCAACCCCCTTCCCTTGAGGGTGGCCTTAACTAACAAGAGTTCATCAAGCTCTTCTGCTCAACTGAGCAGGACTGTCTGACTAACTGGGGTGCCCCCCAGGGCATTTTACTGGGATCAGGCAGGCAGACAGGCAGGCAGACAGACGGACAGATTATGTTCTCCCCACTTTAGCAATCAATGTGAGCCTCTCAACCAGGGAACCAGGAATCCTCCTACAGAACTGTGAGGGAACTTGAGAAATCTTGAGGGTGCACATTCTTGTCGGGACCTGGAGAGATCCTTGCTCCATGACCAGTGACCAAAGAGATCAGCATGGTTGGGCTCCCCGGCCAATGCACCAGATGCAAGGGAAGCAGAAACACAAAAACGACACCCAAGATTTGGAAGCAGATTTATTTATGTCAATAGGCACTAATTAGGATCATACCCAGAATATCAGGCCCTGATCTCTGGTGGTCTAGGGCTATTGCATGATGCATGAGCAGGAGGTACAAAGGCGAAACAGAACAGACTGGCAGGGCTTCTGATTAGCTAGCAGGGTGAGATCATCAGTTACAAGGGCAGATTAATGATCAGCAATTTATGAAGCTTGGTACAATGGTACAATCAGGCATCCTATATGTTTGGTTGTATCTCGTGGTTACAGGGGTCAAGAAAGTAATTACAAAGCAATGAAGCAGTTACAGAGCTAGGCAGTTTCAAAAGAATCAAGTTTTAAAAAGAACAATTTCAGCCAGGTGTGGTGGCGTACGCCTTTAATCCCAGCACTTGGGAGGCTGAGGTAGGAGGAGTGTTGTGAGTTTGAGGCCCGGCTGGGCTACAACATGAGCACAAGGCTGGCCTGAGCTATATAGTGCGACCCTGCCTCAAAAAACTAGGACCGGGAGTTTGGCTCAGCAGCTTAAGCACCTGTCTGGTGGACGTGAGGCTATGAGTTCGATCCCCCCCCCAAAAAAAAAAGAACAATTTCTCTTGTACAGTTTTTCCCTTTCAAATATTCTTTTCCCATTTCTGATGTTTCATTCTTGTCTATACCATTTTAAGATGTCATTACACTGCCTTTTGAACTCCACTGTTTCTTAATAAACTACTCACCATTTACATCAATATTCTTTTTCCTATTATGTCATTTTTTGATTACTTTCAAATTTGCTTACTCATAACTGATTTCCAAAGTACGATGCATGAAACAAATCAAATATTTAGAAAACTGGGTATGGTTTTCTAAAATCCTGCATGCAGTTTGCTAAGTTTGTTCAACATATTATGAACCACCATTTCTTTTTTCAAATTGACATGTAGGCTAGTATAACTTTCCACAACAGCCCGAGTTGTGTCTCCTGAGACAGAATGTACTTTTATCTTTGCTTTTACCCTCTTTCTACTCAGCACAAGTTCCTTCTGCAGAATCAGTTTGTCTCCCACTCTCCACTTTTATTTTCTGAAATAAACTTTGCTACTGTTTAAAAACAAAATTGAGATAGAATTCTGTAAGTCACTTCCCCACGGCTGGAAAAAAATACCTAATACCCACAACTTAAAGAAGTTTATTTTGGCTCACAGTTTTAAAAAGCTCAGTTCATACTTGGTTGCAGGCATGGTAGAGCAACACAGCAAAATAAAGCTGCTCCGTCCACAACAACCAGGTAGCAAAGAGAAAAAGGAGGAGCCAAATTTACATTTAAAAGTCATCCTTGAATAGAGTGGTACACATGTGTAATCCCAGCATTCTGGAACGTTAAGGCAAGGGGATTGCCAAGTTCCAGCCCAGCCTGCACAACATAGCTTTAAAAAACAGAGAGGGGGTGAGGGAGAGGGAGGGAGGAAAGGGAGGAAGAAAGAGAGGCAGGGAGACAGAGACAGAGACAGAGACAGAGAGAGAGAGAGAGACAGAGACAGAGACAGAGATCTCAGAATGAAGGCCCTAGATCGGTGACAGTGAATCTTACAATGATAAATACTACACTGTGGCATATATGCCATAACTTTGATACCACTACCCTACATTTGATCCACAATACAACCAGTTTTCAGGGAGAAAGTCACCCTTTAAAAAGTACATTCTTTTTGTGATAGCAAGGTCAGAGAGATTCAGTCCATCCAGGGACATAAGAAATCACCATTACTGCCTGGCAGGCTCAAGGTTGTGAGTTTGAGCCCCAGTACCAAAAAAAAAAAAAAAATCACCATTAGAAGCTAGGCATGGTGGCTCACACCTGTAATCTTAGCACTGGGGAGGCTGAGGTAGGAGGATCATTGCGAGTTCAAGACAAGCCTGGGCTACAAAGTGAGTTCAAGTCCAGCCTGAACTGCATAGTGAGACCCTATCTCAAAAATACAGGGCCGGGGATTTAGCTCAGTGGCTGAAGCACCTGCCTGGCAGGCGCAAGGTTGTGAGTTCGATCCTCAGTACCAAAAAAAAAAAAAAAAAAAAAAAAAAAAAAAAAAAAAAAAAAAAAAAAAAAAAAAAAAAAAAAAAAAAACCAAGAAATCACCATTAGAGACGTCAATGAAGAAAAAGGAGGTGGCAAGCAGCACTTTCTCCCTGAGCCCTGGACTCACTTAGTAGGAGGGGTGGCCCAAACCTACAGAAGCATGGTGACTACTGATGACCCCAGAGGCCTCCAAAGACAAATGCGCCAGTGGACTGGAACACTGGACAACAGTGGACTGCAGTGGCTGGAGAATTATTCAGGTCCTGACGTCAACCAGGAGAGGGCAATTAACTAGCAGCCATCATAGAGAGAGGATACTGAGCTCAGAACCCAGACCAATTGCTGGGTCCATCCCAGTATCAGGGTGAGACAAAATTGAGTTAAAATCGGCAGGAGGTCAATGAGCTGAGTCTAAGTCAGCAGGAGGTGCACAGAGTGTTGCAGGCTAAACAAACTGGGTTTCAGCCTCACATCCAGAAACCAACTTGAACATCAGTTGAACAAAAGTTGCAGGCTTGCTGGGATTATCCACTACCATGTCACAAATCTACAGATGGCTCACTGGGATTAATCAACAAGGATCTGGGCTCTGTCTGCCCAAGTAGTCTTCCAGTGATAGCAGAGATATACCTTGAAGAAGAATTTCTTTTTTTTAATTTTCTTGGATTTTCTGTTTTGTTTTGTTTTCCTTTATGAGAAAAAAGACACAGAAGAAAAACAAAAAGCAAAAGAGACAAATAACAACAACAAATCCAATACAATAACATTACAGGTTTACAAAATAAGATGATAGGAATTTGACAATGGTTGCAACATTGCATACTGTTACCTTCAAAAGGGTTGTTTAGATTAACAGATATAGATATGTAAAATTCATCTAATCATGAGTATTAACTGTTCTTTTTCAATAACTAATGCATTTAGTAGTATATCATTTTAACTATCTTATGTATACATATATACAAATTTATGTCTTTTTCCTTTTCCCTTCCTTCTTTCCTCCTTTCCCCTTATAATACCTCGTTATCTTCAAAATAACTGCCCATACCATCAGTCATAATATAATCAAACAAAATATTACAGAATAGAACTGATAAAAAACAAAACAATGGAAGCAATACATAGTAAAACAACACTGGTTACCATAATGCCTCTTGTTATCTTCTAAGTAGTTGCCTATATCATCAGACATAATACAATCCAACAAATCAAAATAGAATAAAATCACTCAAAACAATGAAAGCAATACAGAGCTTCAAAACATGGTAATACGGAATCAATAATGGCTACATAATGTATTTTGTTATCTTTGAAATAGCCGTCCATGCCATCAAATATAATAAAATTAGACAAACCGAAATAGAATAAAACCAAACTAAACAGAACAATGAAAACAATACAGGACTCAAATCACAATAATAGATTAGCAATGGCTACTGCCTTCCCTTTTTAGACACTTCCTCCCCTTTCATTTTTAGAATATGTATTGTATATTTTGAACCCTACTAACTCCTTTAGCTTTTTTGCACTAGGTGGGTAACATGATGTTCACCCATGTGACTCTGGACCATTTCATCCATGAGCATGAGCTTAAGTTGTATCCATTTACCTACAAGAGCCTTGAGATTTATCTTTCTTTATAGTTGAGTAGCTTTCCATTGGATAAAAATGCCATATCTTTCTTGTTCACTATGTAGCTAATACACAAGCTACCCCCAATTCTTTCTGGTTCCCTGTCACATACAGCATTGTTCTCTCTCCTTTGACTTTCAGTCTATGAACCCCCTTTCGAGTTTAATGTGTTTCTTGTATAAAGCATATTGATGGATCCTGTCTCCTGATCCACTCTGCCTGTGTGTTTTTTTATTGGTGAATTGAGGCCATCTACGTTAATGGTTAAGGCCAACATGCACTGCCTCATCTCTGCCATGCTATTTTCCTGCCACTGGCTGCCTACTTTTCCTCTCTATTCAACTGTCTGCCCCGCTCGGTGATATCCCTCTGCCACTGTTTCTGGAGCTGTGGTCTTTTTTTATCTCTCTCTAGAATGTCCTTCAGTATTCTTTGTAGGGTTGGCTTGGTAGCTGTAAATTCCTTCAGTTGTTCTTTGTCATGGAAGTATCTTGTTTCTCCGTTAATTTTGAAAGATAGTTTTTGCAGGGTACATCAACCTGTGTTGGAAGTTGTTTTCTTTCAGGACTTGAAATACTTCACTCTAAGCTCTTCTTGGCCTGATGATTTGTGTTGAGAAGTCTGTAGTGATTCTGATGGGTTTTCCTTTGTAGGTGATCTGTTCCTTTCCTTTTCTCTAACAGCTTTTAATATTCTGTTTTTGTGTTGAATTTCTGGGATCTTGATTATTATATGTCTGGGTATAGATTTATTTTGGTTATGGCTAGCTGGAGTTCTATATGCTTCACTTATCTGAATGTCACTTACTTTTCCCATGCTTGGGAAGTTTTCTGATATTATTCCTGTAAATAGACTTTTAATGTCATTTGTGTTGACCCCTGCTTTTTCACTCACACCTTTTATTCTTAAGTTATGTTTCTTTGGGTTGTCTTGCAGTCATTGAATTGTTACTTTCAGGTTCCTTGTTATTTTTAAGAGATCTTTCCTTTTGCCATCACAAGCTGCAAACCTGTCTTCAAGGTTTAAAAGTCCATCTTCAGTTTCTTTCAAGTGGTTTTCCCAACTTTCAATGGAGTTTTTAATTTCCTGGTTATCTCTTTGAATCTGTTTCATGTATTCTAAATCTTTTTTGTATTGTTCATTCGAAGTTTCCCTCATTTTCCTATACTCCATTTTTTCATCTATGGCTTTAGAAATGCCTAGCAAATCTTTTATTGTTTTTCATTTCTTCTTTTACCTGAGTTAGTATTTCTGTTCTAATTTCTTTTATAGCCTCATGAAGTTGTTTCTTTACTTCAGTTGCCATCACCTAGAAGCTTCAGTTGTGTGACTCCCGATCTCTTCTGCGTTTGCATCTCCCGGGCTTGCTCTGCTTGGATTGGAGGCCAGAGACTGCCTTTTGCTTCTTCATCTTGACATATTCCTGGGTTCTTCTGACAAATGGGTACTGGTTCCCAGGCACTTCTTGCATTGGCTACAATTTCTCTGAAATGAAACTGTTTGGTTCTACTAGCAAGTGCTGATTATGGATATCTGATGGTGGCCACTGGTTGCGCTGGTGTAGCACTGTCTGCTGCTTTTTCCCAGCCTGTGTTGGGAGGGCAGGACCGCTGCCTGCAAACCTGGGTTGGTCACCAGCAGGATCCTCCACTACCACCCCTGGAGCGTGTGTGGGACTGGTGCCTCAGACCAAGTTGGCTCCCTGCAGGGACCCTCCGAGATGGCCCCTAGAATGCGTGCGGGGGCAGCCACAAGTCTGCGCCCAGCTAGGAGCTGCTGGAGGAAGCCGAGAGCAGCTCCCACCCCGGGCCCAAACAGCCTGACTCCAAAATGGTTCCTGGCCCATCGCTCTCTCCCACAGGAGGACGGAGTCCTCTGCACTCACTGTCAGCCAGTTCAGTCTTCCAGGTCTGCTCCCCCTGTCCACTGCTACTCTCCTCCACTGCTGCCTCTCTCCACAGAGGCCTCCAGGGTCACCACTACCACGTCACCTTGATCATGTGTTCCCAGGTTCCAGCAGCTCCTCTTGCACAGTGGGTCTGGTTCCGGGCAGAGGCGCCGCCAGCTACCGCCTTTTTCGTTTAAGTTTTTCTTTTTACTCTTTCTGTGGGCTTCAATTTTCACTTTAGATTCTTCCTGGGTCCAGGGGACCCACTTACTTCCTTCTTGTCTTTCCCATGATGCTGTATTCCAGCATCTGGACTATATCTCTCAGGGAAGCTGTTTACTCTGCTGCTTACTGTTCCCTTGTTTTTTTTTTTTTTTTTTGATTGTTCTTCTTTCTATGAGTGTGAACATTCTTTCTAGTTTTTGTTGTTGTTATTGTTGTTCTGTTCTTATTTTTATTTCTTCTTTTTCTTCTGTCTTCTTCACCAGTTTCCCAAAGTATGCATAATCTTTCTTTGCCCTCTGGCCTTACTTCTATCTCTTCCTATTCTACTTCTCTATTTTTCCCACTAACCCCTTTTAACTTTTCACCCCAAGATAGAATTGCCAAATTGTGCACATATCTACTGTTTGTTTCTAGTTTGTTTTAGATTTTGTTATATAACCAGAAATATAGTTCGTAGAGTTAAAAATAGCAAATCAATATTTATCACACTTGGTCATTTTCTAGGCTATGTTTGATGCTATTGTTATTGTTGTTTGTACTACTCTACCTAAAATGACATAATTATTCTAATCAGTTGTTCTTCCTGGTATTCCAAGACTGACATTGCCTAATGGCCATAAACAATACCTTGGGCCAGTGCCACAGAACCACGGGCTAGGCCAAATACACCAAAACTTCTCATCCCCAATAAATCCAAAGGGTAGGATCTTATGCAAAATCAAAACCCAAAAGCCAGCTACACCTGGAAGACATTTCTGAGAAGCAGTCATTTCCTAAGGGTTCTAAATACTAGCAATAAAGCTACTTGCCATAAGCAATTTACAAGCATCAACCCAGGAATTAAACATGAGAAAGAGACATAGAGAGATAGACAGAGACAGAAACAGAGAAAGAGAGAGAGAGGAAAAGCAAAAACAAAAACAAAAACAAAATGCAAAGACGTTTAAGCAAGGTGCAATCCCAAACTTCCAGCTTATCAGAGACAAACCCAGGAACAATGAGGTATAGTAATTCAAAAGTCACCCACCTGAACTTTCAGAAGTAACAGTGGAAGTAACACAGTGAACAAATGACACTCTAGGGAAAAATCAAGTCAGAAATTTGATTTGATTTAATTTCTCATATAATTACAGAGACAGTGACCATAATGAAAGACATGCTTAGTGACACCAGAGCAGATACAGACAACAAAAAAACACAGGTGCTTAGGGAAATTATGGAAACCATGAATGCCCAACACAGGAAAGAAACATTCAAACAGATATGCAGAAGATTAAAAATTCCACTGAACATAGACATATCAAATGAGCCAATCTGAGGACAAAATATCAGATCCAGAAGACAGGATTGCAGTTAACGATCACGAGATTTCTTAAAAGTCACAAGGGAAACATGAAAAATAAACCCAACAGATGCTAGATGATGCAAAGAAGAATAACATAAGTCTGATCAAAGTCAACAAAAAAAAGAGAGATAATACAAACTAAATAAAAAACCTGTTCACAGAACTCATGGCAGAAAATATCCCAAGCATGAAAAAGAATTTGACATACAAATAAATGAGGTATACAGATCTCCAACTAGTCATGATCAAAAAATCTAAACCAAAGCTTGTAAGAGTCATGAATTCAGAAATTCAACATTACAGAATATCAAAAGCAGTTATAGAAAAGAAACAAATTGGGCTGGGGATTTAGCTCAGTGGTGTAAGCACCTACCTGGCAGGCGTGAGGTTGTGAGTTCGATCCCCAGTACCAAAAAAGAAAAGAAAAGAAAAAGATCACCTATAAAAGAAAGCCCATCACAATCACAGCAGACTTCTCAATACAAACCCTAAAGTCAAGGAGAACATTACAGTATTTCAATCAGCCCACCCCCAAGAAAACTAACATCCAACCTAGACTAATGTACCCTGCAAAACTTTCCTTCAAAATTGATGAAAAAATAAGATACTTCCATGACAAAGGATACCTGAAGAAACTCATGATTACCAAAGTACCAAAATGTCCTGAAGGACATTCTAGAAAGAGATAACAAGGACTTATCCAAGAATTCCAATAGAATGAATCTACCAGGCAGGGCAAGCAATTAAACAAAGGCGGGGGCGGGGGGAGACGGGACACGAGGACAAGAAGTTGACATGACAACAGGAAAATGACATGCATGTGAGTTACAACCATGTTAATGGTCCCAACTCAACAATCAAAAGATACAGACTGGCAGAATGGATTGAGAAGCAAGATCTAACACTATGCTATATATACAAGAACACACTTAACTCAAAAAGAAATTCATAGAATCTGAAATCAAAGAATGTAAAACAATACTCAAAGACAGGAATGCAGAAAAAAGCAGCAGTAGCTATTCTATTTGCATGCAAAGTGGATTTCAAATCAAAAATGATTAAGAGAGACAAACAAGGTCATGATATCCATGTACAGAGAACAATCTAGGAGGAAGAGATAACAACCATAAATACATACACATCACATCAAATACCAGTGCATCCAACTATATAAAACAAATATTAATGGACATGAAAGATCAAGTGAACACTAACACAATTGTAATGGGGGACATTAATACCCTACTGTCACAAATAGATCAATTAGACAAAAAAAAAAATGAATATCAGAACTGAAATAAACCTGTGAACAAATGGACTCAGTACATGTCTACAGAGTGTTCTACCTAACATCAGAATACACATTCTTTTCAGCTCCACATGGAATGTTCTCCAAAATAGAACACATACTAGTTCAGAGAACATGCTCATAGTAAATGCAAAGGAACTGAAATTATCCCATACATATTATCAGGTCACCGATGACATTAGAGAGGAAATCAGTTTCTACAGTTAAATGACAATGACAAAAAAAACACACCAGAACTTATGAGACGCAATGAAAACAGTCCTATGATGGAAATTTATAGTGGTGAATTCCCACATCATAAAAACAGAGTGAGCTCAAATAAACTTAAGATTGAACCTCAAGCTTCTAGAAAAAGAACAGCAAGGCAAGCTCAAAACTCATATGGGGAAATTATAAAGATCAGAGAAGAAATGAATACAATTGAGATTAATACAGCACAAAAAAATCAATCAAAGAGTTGGTTCTTTGAAATAAAACAGAAAAGATAGAACTCAAATCCATGCAATTAGGAATGAAAAGGTTGAAATCACAACAGATACTGCAGAAATCCAAAACATCATCATAACCCACTTTGAAAACCTGTATTCTAATAAGATAGAAAATGCAGAAGAAATGGAAAGATTCCTAGATATATATGAATTAACAAAGCAGAATCAAGAAGATAAAAAATTCTAAATAAACCAATATCTAACAGTGAAATCGAAGATGTAATTAAAAACCTACCAAGACAGAAAAGGACAGGCCATGAAGGATTCATTGTTGAGTTTTACAAGAAAATTAGAGAAGATGTAATTTCGCCACTTCTCAGACTTTTAATGAAGTTGAAAGAGAAGCAATACTCCCACACCCATTCCAGGAAGCAAGAATCACCCTGATATCAAAACCACAGAAGGGTCCAACAAAAAAATAAAACTACAGGCCAATCTAATGAAAACAGCAACAAAAATTCTCAATAATATACTGGCAAACAACGCAGCAAATCATCAAGAAGATTATACACCATGGCCAACTACAGTTCATCTCTGAGATGCAGGGATGGTTCAACGTATGAAAATCAATATAATATATACCACGTTAACAGAACCAGGGACAAAAACCACGTGATCGTTTCAATAGATGCAGAAAAAGCATTTGACAAAGTCCAACACCCATTCATGATAAAAACCCTACAGAAAATTGGAATAGAAGGTCTTTAGTTCAATCTAATAAAACCAACAGCCAACATTTTACTCAGTAAATGGTCAAAACTGAAAACTTTCACTTTAAAATCACAAACAAGGCAAGGATATTCACTATCACCATTCTTACTTAATGTACTTCTAAGAACATTAGCCAGAGCAATTAGACAAGAGAAAAAAAACTCCACCAAAAGACTCATAGATTTAATCACCAAAGTCAGTGGCATAGCCGGATACAAAGTCAGCACTCAAAAGTCAATAGCATTCCTGTACACAAATAACAAACTCACTGAGAGAGAAATTACAGAAACAATGCATTTCACAATAGCATCAAGAAAAATGAAATACTTAGGAATCAATCTAATGAAGGAAGGAAAAGACCTTAACATTGAAAACTACAGTGCTCTGAAAAAGGAGATCAAAGAGGGTATCAGGAAACAGAACAATATCCCTTGTTCTTCAGTAGGAACAACAAATATAGTGAAAATAGCCATATTTCCAAAACTCTTATACTGATTTAATGCAATTCCAATCAAAATACCAATACCATACCACACAGAATTAGAGAAAATAATCCTAAAAATCATTAGGAACCAGAACAGACCTAGAATAGCAAAAGTAATTCTGGGCAACAAAGGTAAGGCAGGGCATTACAATCCCCAACATGAAATTATACTAAAAAAGCTACTGTGTAAAAAGAGCACAGTACTCACAAGAAAACAGACACAAGGATCAATGGAACAGATTAGAAGATGCAGAAACTCCAAACACACTCAGCTATCTTATCTTTGACAAAGGATACAAATACCTTCACTGGAGGAAAAATAGCCTCTTTAATAAGTGGTGCTAGGAAAACTGGCTTTCCACATGCCAAAGATTAAACTAAGACCCCTATCTTTCACCATGCACTAAACTAAAATAAAAATGGATCAAAATCTAAATATTAAAACACAAACACTCTGCTGGAAGTGAGAATAGGTGAAACTTGAAGACATAGGTGTACACTAAGACTTCACGAATAAAACTCCAGTTGCACAAGAAATACTACAGGGAATCAACAACTGAGATCTCATCTTATTAAAAAGTCTTTATATAGCAAAGGAAACCACCAACAGAGTGAAGATACAAACCACAGCGTGGGAAAAAAATTTTCCAGCTATTCCTCAAAGGACAAATATAAAGCACTCAAATAAAGCAACCTCCCCCCAATTTAAAGAGCCAATTCAAAAATGGGAATCTGAAATGAATAGACACTTTTCAGATGAAGTAAAAACAGCAAATAAATACACATGAAAAAATGTTCAACATCACTGTACATTCAAGAAATGCAAATTAGAACACTGAAATTCCATTTTACTCCAGAAAAAATGGCTATCGTCAACACACCAAATAAATAACAAGTGCTGGAAAGGCTTCAGCAAGAAAAGAACCCTTTTACACTGTTGATAGGAATGTAAACTAGCACAATCACTATGGAAATCAGTATGATGATTCCTCAAAAGATTACAAATACAAATTCCATTTGACTAGCCATTCCCCTTCTATCTTCCAAAACAGCTAAAGACATCACATTCCAGTGATACATGCATACCTTTGTGGAAGGAGTGGATGTAACGATGACTGCAAGGACATATATATGGAAGAATTGAGAAATAAAAGACAGTTAAGAGAAGATTCTCAAAAACCAGGTGTTCACTTAACTGTGAAAAAGATCTTTGTTGATGTCATTAAAGGAGGCACTAAAGAACCTATGAGAACTGTATGGGAAAAAAAAATGAAGAGATTGAAATTACAACAGACAGAGGCAGTGGAAAGAACAGTTAATGTTCTTGCAAAATTTTATGACTATATGGACAAAAGTATCATTGATACCACACTGTGAATGGTCACCACAGTGAAGCAAGAAAAGCTCATTCTCTTGAAGCAAGAGATGGCTAGTGCATCACTTAATAAAGAGGTTCTAGAAAGTCTACTGGTAGTCATGGAGGTTGTTTTATAATAATTTTAGTCATGGAGAAAACTTCAGTGGTCAAGGTGGCTTTGCTGGAAGCTGTGGTGGTAGTAGTTAATATGGTGGTAGGGGAGATGACTACAGTGGATTTGGTAACAATCAAAGCAATTTAGGTGGCAGCTGCTAAACATGATTTTGACAATCACAACAATCTTCAAATTTTGGACTCATGAAGGAATGAAACTTTGAAGACAGAAGCTCTGGTGGATGGTACTGTACTGGGTATACTATGTACCCGCTTTGATGGGGCTGAGTCTAGTGCTTGTGTTCAGTTTGTTGTCTAGCGCTGGGATTAGCACATGCCCAGGGGTGGAGCTGAGATACAGTGTAAGGGAAGGTGGGTCTTCTCTCTCTCTCTCTCTCTCTCTCTCTCTCTCTCTCTTGCGCGCGCGCATGCGCGCGCGCCAGTGTGCCTTGCAGCTTGCAGCCACCATGAAAGGCAGCCCCGCCACCCCATGCTGACTTGGAGCCAACTAATGGACTGAAACTCCCAAGAAACTGTAAGAATAAACCTTTCCTTCCTTATTTGGGCATCAGGTACTTTGTCTCGGCAACGAGTAAAAAGTAACCAAGACAGGTACTAATATGCCAAACCACAGAATCAAGGTGGCTATGGCAGTTCTAGTGGCAGCGGTATGACAGTGCAAGATTTTAATTACTGCCAGGAAACAAGGCTTAGCAGGAAAGCAGAGCCAGAGAAACAACAGGAAAGTTACAGATGAGAGCAGATTAGTTAAGTCAGTCACACACAGTGGTAGAAGGGCCTATCTGCTACAGAGAAGACATGGTTTAGACAATATTCACGTGCATGGGCAAAAAACCTAGAGAACTGTTTTTGTGACTAACTGTATAACAGGTTGGTTTAGTTTCTGTTCTGTGGAAAGTGTAAAACATTCCAACAAAGGTTTTAAGGGAGATCTTTGCACTCAGGCTGTTGATTGCTAAATGTATGATCATGACGTTGAATAAATGTATCTTTAAAAAAAATGCCTGACAAATACCCAAGTCTAAACAACCAAAGTTAGTCTTTCAGTCACTCTTTCTGTAAAATAATGGTGTCCTATGGAGAAAAAAAAAAAATGGCAGTAATTTTTTCCTCAAGACCACCATATCTGGCAAGCAATACAAGTGTATTACTTGTACTTCATATTTCATCATGCAACATACTACAAAGATGTGGACTGTAGAGTCAAGATCATAATAATTAAGCCTGGTTTGGGGTCACATGCCTGTAAGCTCGGCTACTCAGGAGGTGGAAGCAGGAGAATAGCACTTTGGGGCTAGTCTGGGCAATTTAGCAAAATCCTGGCTGAAAATAAAATGTAAATAGAGCTGGAGATGTAACTGAGTGGTACACCATCCCTAGATTCAATCCCTACTACCACAAGGAAAAAAAGATCAATAATAATTAATAATTTAGGGCTGAGATAGTACCTCTGTGTTACAGCACTTGTACAGGACGTGTGAGGCCCTTGGTTCAATCTCCACCAAAAGGAAAAAAAACAAAAAACAAACAAACAAAAAAACAACTGTACCACTTCACCCAGAAAAGTCTTAAAGGAACCAGTATTCTTTTTACTCTAAGTATGTGGGTGTGAAAAATACAATGACCAGCAGGAGTCTGATGTAGTTCTGCTTTGTGCTAAGGTATATGGCAGTTTTAACCACCATTTCTGAGCATTAGTGCAAATACTAACACAGTGGAATGGGCAGGTATCATCTCAATATGATTATGGAAACAGATCATAAGCTGATGGATTCCTTGCCTAAGTACTTTGAGGCCCATTGCACTATTCTGATAGAAACAATCCTTAGCCTTTTCTATTATTATTACAATCTACTGATTCAATCAACCAGTAATTATGGAGGACTTAGTGTCAGTTATGCACCTTTAAGAATCTGAATGTGCTAATGTCTTGTGTTTGTCACTTACACAAGTTCCTAGAAAGAACAGCGCTCGATGGCATACCACAGAATCTGTGTATTTGCTGAATTAACTAACAGACAGCTATGATTTACTTTAACAGCAGTTTCAACATCTATGAGAATGCATTTCTCACACACTCAAAAATCAACCACCTAAATACTGCAGTGCTTTCTCATTTTCCAACACCAACAGAAGACACATAAGGCAATATAGAACCTTTACTCTTAGTGTGTCTGAAGTAGTTTTATCTTCACTCCAGCTAAACTAAAATTGTATATATATGCAGCTCTTGCTCACATACACCCTGGTAACTGAAATTCATACACAGAGTCAAGTGTTCGCTCTGAAAATCTCCATGGTAACTATAATCTATAATAACATAGGACTATGCAAAGCAGATTAATGCACATGTACAGGGAAATAATCAGTTTCAATGACCCAGTCCCAATTACAGTAAAGCTAGAAGGAAAGACAATAGGAAAAATGGATAAGGAAACTTTAAGCAGTAGCTTTGCATGGGTACACATACAGGAAAGCAATCAGACACCGAAATGACTTTTTCAAACTCTGCACACCTCCCTCCCACTATACGTTACCATTTGAGAATCACTGTGAGTGACCAACTACAAGAAGTTTTCTAATTCTTCACTAGTGTTTGTGAAAGGCATAGGGGCAGGGAGATATGAGCACAGTGGAGCAGAACCAAGGTGACTGGGGAAAATAGGAACCAACATTTTATTACACACTGAGTCAAAATTATTTCACATTATATTTAGCCTGGTATTAAAAACTATAGAAATAAACATTTCTCAAGGCAAAGATCAATCAAACCTTTGGACTTCCATCTAAACTTTTTCTTCCTTCAACCAATATAGCCTTAGAATTACTCATATGTCCCCTTTCTACTCCCATGCCCACATCTATACCTAGGAACTGTTCTTTCTATTTGAATTTCTTAAATTCACATAAATTTTCAAAACAATTATCAACCAATTGTGGTGGCACACACATGTAACTCCAGTACTCAGGAGACTAAGGCAGGAGGATCACCATGAGTTCAAGGGCAGCCTGGACAACAAAGTGAGTGCAAGGCCTCACTAAACTACATGGCAAGACCCTACCTCAAACAAAACAAGCAAACAATGATCTATTTTCAATATAGTATATTCAGCTCTAAAACAAAAACCCTAACTCTTAACGTGTCTAAAGTACTTTTATCTTTACACCATCCAAACTAATTCAAAGTTCAAATGGTTAAGCCAAAAGTTAGGAAGAAATTGAAAAATATTTTATTGCTAAATACTAATGGACTTAGTGACTAAGAGTGTCATGGGAATTGCAATAAATAATTTCATTTTTTAAGAAAAATCCTACTGTATTATGTATCACATATATGATAAACACAAAGTGGTATTTAAACTGTACCTTAAAATGTACTGTGATGTTCCATGGAAGAGCTGAACTTGATGCAAGAAGATCAAATAGCAAACCAATTGGATAATGCCTAAAAATAAAAGTTATTAAGTGAGAAAAAAAAACATATGAAGTAATAAATAACTACAGCTCCAAAACAAATTTCAAGCATATGTTTTAACATGAAATGTCATGGGCTTCAATGGCACCTAAACATTTTATATAATTCAATTCCTGGAGTAATACACTTTCTAGGTACCAGGTGGTTTTTGTCTAACCAATCATTTCCTACAGAAACCTCAACATACGCAAAGGGATTACAAGCAGGCATTTTTATGAACTGTTATAATACTGTAGTATCAAATTATCATCCCAGTGTTCAGAGTGGGAAATTGTTTTCAGTTATTTAAATTTTTTTTAAAAACAACTTAAAATTTTAGAAAATTGAAGAACTAGGTTAAGTAACTGAAAGCATACAAAGTGCTTGCCTAGCATATAATGAGGCTGGGGATTCAATCCCAGTATTAGAGAAAACAAATACAAACATGCAAATCATCTATTCTTTGGTTATTCCTATTAACATTATAGTATATTACTTTCGTGTCCTTTACCTGTGCACACATATGTAACTAAATACAGGTTTGAAATATCCCTTACAACTTGTACTATAACCTGCTTTTTGCACAGAATAATAAATCACAATTTCAAGCACAGACAGGGCAACTTAGCACTACCCTGTCTTACAATAAAAAAAATGGTTGAAGATGTAGTGTGAAGGCCTTGGGTTCAATCACAGTACCATTAAATAAATAAATTTTTAAAATTTAAAAAGAATAGTTTTAGACTTCTTAAATAAAAGTGTGTGCCAGGCATGGCGGCACATGCCTATAATCCCAGCACTCCGAGGTTAAGACAGGAGGACTGCGGTGAGTTCAAAGCCAGCCAGGGTTACAAGCTAGTTCAAGACCAGTTTCGACTGCATAGTGAGACCCTGTCTCAAAAAGAAAATAAATAAATATTTCCTAATATAACTATTATTCACAGTGAACCACATCATTTAACTATAGACAAATGTGAAAACCACAAACTTTACAGATTTCAATGAACAAATAATTTTTAAACTTACCTTGTTAAAGAATCTAAAGTAAGCTAGCTTAGTGTATCAGAATTAAATAATGATCCCAACAAAAGAAAGAGGTCTGCATATACACTCTTGTTTCTTCTGTATAACGTATTGGTTGCTTCTGGATTAAAGACCTATCAAATTTGAAAATACATAATTTCCCTCAAAATAAGTAAATCTAACCAAGATTCAGATATTCACTAGGGGGACTAACAATGTAGCTCAGTGGTAGAAAGATCACCTAGCATGTATGAGGTCCTGGATTTGATCCCTAGGATGGACAGACAGGTGGACAGAAGGAAAGAAGGAAGGAAAAAAGGTAACAGGGAAGGAGGGAGGGAAGAAAGATGGAAGGGGTAGGGAGTGAAAGAGAAGAGAAAGAAGGGAAGGAGAGAGGGAAGGAGGGATAAGGTAATACGTATTTGTTTGCTTGCATCAACTGAAGATCATGTATTTTATTTCAAATAAATTTAGGATAAATGCATTGTTGGTAAAATTAAAAGTCAGACACTTTTTAGTCTCACATGTTGTATTTCTCTTTGTAGTTTCATCTTATTAACAACCCTTAACTACTCTTTTAAAAGTCAGCATCTAACACTAATTCTTCATAACTGGAATACTACAAGAATTTTAGAACTAGGAAAAATTCTGACTCCAGTCAAAAACTAGAATACCAAAGGTATTATACTATATATAAGTTATAAATTGTATCCAATCACTATTAAGACTGTACAAGGGCCAGGGACATAGAGCAGTGGCAAAGCTCTTGCCTAGCATGCATGTGGTTGTGTTCAATAATCTCAGCAACTGCAAATAAAACACAAACAAAAACTGCATTGTGCTTCCACAAAACAATTCCCTTTTACATCTTCAATCTACTTTTTTAGAATGTCTCTTAGGTATTCACAACCAGGTAAGAATGAATGTCTAATTAAAATTACATCTGAGCCGGGCGTGGTGGTGAACACCTGTAATTACAGCACTCTGGAGGCTGAGGCAGGAGGATTGTTGTGAGTTTGAGACCAGCCAGGGCTACAACATGAACTCAAAGCCAGTTTAACTGCACAGCTAGACACTGTCTCAAAAAGACAAAAAATAAATAAAGTAAAATAAAATAAAATAAAATTAGATCTGGCAATCATAATAGAGACTTAAAACTTTCAAAAATGAAACATTATGACTTTCCAAGTTCTCAATGGGACTTTAAAAACAACTTTAAGCAAATTACTACATATGTGATCTATTAGGTAAGATTTACCTGAAATAACATAAAATGACTGGAAATCCAGGGTTTCATGCATTCCTTGTCATTCACAAATGAAATTCTAGAAGCCAGGCATGGTGGCACACACCTGTAATCCCAGCACTCGGGAGGCTGAGGCAAGAGGATCGTTGTGAGTTTGAGACCTGCCTGGGCTACAAAGTGAGTTCAAGGTCAGCCTGAACTGCACAGTGAGACCCTGTCTCAAAAAATAGGACCGGGAATTTAGCTCAGTGGCCTAAGCACCTATCCTGGCAGGTGCGAGGTTGTGAGTTCGATCCCTGGTACCAAAAAAAAAAGAAAAGAAAGAAATTCTAAAGCTAAATGGGGTTGGGGGTGGCACACCTAGTGAATATATCTTAGTGGCACGTGGCTTGCCTAATGTATGCAAGGCCCTAGGTGCAATTCCCAGCACTGTAAAACTAAATAAAGTTTAAAGCTTGTTAAATGAAATCAAACATATCTTTTAAACATTCAATCTCAGAAAAAATGGTTGGATCAGAATACAAGTTCAACAAAAGATTTATTTATATGCACGTACCAACTACAATGAATGTAACCACTATGTACTGCAAACATGTACCAATAAAAATCTAAAAATTTTGACTCAATTATTTTTACCCTATTAGAAAAAGTAATAATGCAAATGCATGGACTTGAACAAAGTAGGTAACAGCTGTTAGATATATAAATCACTAAAGAGCTACAGAATACTTAATTCACTGTACATAAAAAGATTCAGTGGACCAAATTTGAAATTCAATGTGTTTTTTTTTTTTTTTGAGTAGTTTCAAGCAGTTTAAGGATCAATACATCTTAATTTTTATTCCTTCTTAATGGCCTTCCAAAGACAACAGAAAACTACCTCCAGAAAACAAAACTTACCATCTAGTATTTGCCAACTGTATTTATTAGGACGAACATTTTAGACTTTCAATGATTTAAACAGTCCACTATGACACATGTGCTATAGGGTCACCACCACTGCACAAGGACCCTTCCTTTCTTTTCTTTATTTCTCTTTTTCAAGACAATGTCTCATCACTTTGCAGCTCAGGCTGGCCTCAAACTCATGGCAATCCTTCTGCCTCAGCCTCATAAGTGCTGGGACTACAGGTGTATACCACCATACCCAGCTTCTAGGCCCTTTTATTTATTGGGGTTTTTCTTTTTGTTTTTGTTTTGTTTTTTTGGTAGCAGGGATTGAATGCATGACTTTGCACTTGCCAGGCAAGCACTTACGCCACTGAGCTAAATTCCCAGCCCAAGGCCCTTTTATAAATCTAGAATTTATTAGAGCATCTTAGAGATCTCGTGAAATATATTGTTTTTTAATCATTCCGTATTATTATTACTCAGTGGTTAGTCTTAATTATAATGAAAAAGGCTAAAATAAGAAGAATCTGAAAGAATGAGATGCCTAAAGGATGATACAATAATGCACCCTTCTTCAACTACTGTGTTGCCTAAAGTACTACATGATTTTTGAAGAAAATGTAAAGTAAAAATGTAGATATCAGGGCCGGGGATTTAGCTCAGTGGCATAAGCGCCTGCCTGGCAGGCGCCAAGGTTGTAAGTTCAATTCCCGGTACAAAAAAAAAAGTAGATACCATCTTTGGAATCTGGTTTTACAAAAAAAAACCTTTAAATTTCTCATTTTCTCCCTATAGGTAAAGAGAAGAAAATCGACAAAGGAACCTATTTCACAATAATTAGACAAATCAGGAAACACATAAAAAGAGAGATAGCAGTACTCTGAACTTTAATGACTACGGTGAAAATGGACGGTTTAAGTGAAATCTCAGACTATGAGTCTTTACATATCCTATGTAAAGGATATGAACTGATAGATGAACAACGTATTTCTAAGGACAAAACAAATATATAGTATTATCAATTTAGTCATTCAATAGAATAGACTTGTTATATAATATTTTATTACAAGAATCTGGACCATTTCACCTTAATAGAAGGATTTATGGCAATATTCATCTTTTATGTATGCCATTTGTGATCTATGATTACCTGATAATACATAAATGCTTATACTAGATTTGTACACAAAGATAACTGGAAGGAATCTGACAGTACAGAAGTAGAAAAAAACTACTAAACAGATTGTTCTAATTGGTATTTACTAATAGAAAAAAGAAAACATTTATAACACAATTATATGCTGTTGAAAAATTTTTTAAATTCTTGGGATGAGACAGTAACTCAATAGTAGACTACTTCCCTAGCATGTACAAGACCCTGGTTTGATCCCCAACACTACCAAAACAAATTTTTCCCTTCTCTTTTCTTTTTGCTGCTAAGTACAAGAAGAAAACTAATGACAACTAATTAATAGTTAATTGTATTAAGAAGATACTGCCCATTTCTGGTCCCTTGAAAATCAGAAAAGTAAGGAAAAAAATTGAATTTGCTTCATTTAAATGCAAATTAAAATTTCTAATAACATGGTATACACTATTCCCTTACTCTAACTTCTCTAAATTATTTAAAAAATAATGTGTGTGTGTGTATTCATTGGTACCTGAAAGTAATGTTTTTTACCTAGTATACAAAGGACTGACAGAAAGTTAAACATGGCTCCTAAAACTTTATTTACATGTGGCTAATGTCTGAATGATTATCATACAAGGATATTAACTTCGAACAAAGATACCTTCTAACTGAGGATATAGCTGAGTGGTACAGTGCTTGCCTAGTACATACAAGATTTTGAATTCAAGCACTAGGAAAAAACAATGTTATACTGAAAGATATTATCTGAATTAGTTATTTCCTTGACTATTCCTGACAGATCTATTAAAATTCATGAAAATCTATAAAAGAAAATGCAAAAATCAAAGATAATGAATTTCTCAAACACTATGATTTATATCAAGGATTTCAAAAATACTAATTTGCACAACTACCTGAAATATAATTTTGTTGTAAGGTTCCTAAACCACAACAACAAAAAAAACCCACATAAACCATAACTGTAAATAAACCATAATGTAGCCATTTAGCTGTTATGTTGCTACTTCTGACATATAAACTAAATCAAATAGAAAAGGAAATGGTAAGGATTAGAACCTGGTATGTATCCTAAAAGAGAACCCTGCCAGCTAACAGTCAGCTTAGTCTAGTGTTATGTGCATACACCAGCTCCTCAGGATGTAAATCATTATGTACTCCAAACATACACTAATAAAAAGATCTAGTGCCCCACAGTGGGGGGTGGGGGTGGGGGAAATCACTGCATCAGAAGTGTTAGGTTTATTTTCAAATTTTCTTTTTTTTTTCCTTCTTCACACTGCTCTAGTCTGAGATTCAGCTCTCAATGTGAATATATCATGCTTCTTTGTTTTAGCTATCCATTCATATTTCTAATATATATACATATATACCTATTTGCAAAAATGAATATGCTTTTACATGTAATAGAAGAGAGATCTGCATTCACATAGCTATCTGATCTTCTAAAATCAGCATTCAAAGAATAATTTCAGTACTAGAACCATTGCTTCAGTTCATTTCACTAAAATAAATGTTACTACATTAGTGAATCACAGGAAACAGGATTATATTTTATTGAATGAGGATGTAACTATAATTGCAAACTCAAGTAACTTAAAGATTACAACCAATTTGTCTTACTCTGTATGTGGCACAAACAGTTGTAGAGTACTTCACAGCTAAGCCTACATTTTTGTAAGAAAAAGTACAAAAAAACCAAGAAAATCATGAAGAAGATGCTATGCAGGCCCTATTTCAAAAATCTAAATTATAGAACAACATAAAATTCTAAAAATTCAAAATCTTACCAAAATGACAGGAAAAGACAAAAAAAAAAAGTGGGGAATATGAGAAGAATCTATAGAGTATTTATGATTAAAATGTTAAAGTTATCAAACTTCTCAAAGAAAACTATACATTTTCACTAAAGCATTTTATTAAAATTTACCTTTGAAAGTATAGTATAAAATGTCACTATTATGTCTGTTTTAAAGATTAACACCAATATGTGCTTTGTTTTTCAATTCAAAAAAGTAGTTTTGACTCTTTTTGACTTTCAATTCAAAAAAGCAGTTGTGACTCCTCCTTTCACAACACATCCTGAAAATAAGTTAGTTTACACAAAGTAAAATTTCTCTTTAGGGATACTTGTATTATAGTTCACAAAAAGAGAAACTTTTCTACAATTTTCCCTGAATGTTTAAGATCTAAACCATTGTAAGAGATTACTAACAAAGTATTTTTGGGAAATATCAAAGGACAGTTCTCTTAAAACAATTATGAAAATAACAAGTACAAATTATGAATACTTAAATTCTAGTAACAATAAACTTTAGCCCTTAAAATATGTTAAGAGCACCCTCTGCTGACAGACCAAATCAGTCTAAAATAAGAAATGCTTATACTTTGAGTTAGATCAACATTCTGTACTTTCCATGTAATATTTTTAAGTGTTTGCCTAGCACCCACAAGGTCTTGGGTTCCTCCTAGGATGGATGGATGGATGGATGGATGGAAGGGTGGAATGAAAAAGAAGAGTAAGAGAGGGAGGATGAAGGAGAAGGGAGGGATAGAAGGATAAAGGAAGCAAGGGAAAGGAAGAGAGAAGGGAAGGGAAAGGAAGGGAGAGGGGAGGGAGAAGGCAAGGAAGAGGGGAGGGAGAGGGAAAAGAGAGAAGAAGGGAGGGGAGGAGAAAGGGAAGGCAAGTGGGGAGGGTAGGAGGAGGGGAAGGCAAGTGGACAGAGGAGGGGAGGGGAGGGGAGGAATGTGTTATGCGATTCTGTAATAGAAAATAAAGCCAATTAACCTTTAAACAAAGTTGGGCATGGTGGCACATACCCAGTTATTTAGGAAACTAAGACAGGAGGGTCCCTTGAGCCCATGACTTTGAAACCATCCTGGATGCTCAATCATCCCACAAAGAATTACTTACTGTTATACCTGCTAAACAGGTATAACAATAAGTATGAAGGACTACAATCTTGACAGTGGTGGATAGAGCCTTTTGAGTACTTATCCTGTGCCATGCACTATTCTAAGAACTTTACACTTATTAACTCATTTAAACCTTAAAAGGAACTAATGAAATTAAAAGCCACTATCATCATCTATATTTTACTCATAGAAAAAACTGATAGAAAAAGATCAAACAAGCCAGGTGTGGTGGCACACGCCTTTAATCCCAGAACTCGGGAGGCTGAGGTAGGAGAAGCGTTGTGAGTTCAAGGCTGACTTGGGCTACAACACCAGCACAAGGCCAGGCTGAGCTACATAGTGTGACCCTGCCTCAAAAAACTAGGGCTCGGAGTTTGGCTTAATGGCTTAGGCATCTGTCTGACAGGCGTGAAGTTTTGAGTTCAATCCCCAGTGCTGCAAAAAAAAAAAAAAAAAAAGGCCAAACAAACTGACCAAGGTTATACAGCTATTAAAGGATAAAGTTGTGGTTTGAAATCTTGGTTCTTGGCTCCAGAGTTAGCATCTTTAACCACTATGCTACACAGTGGCAATACGACAAAGATACAGGAAACGTACACAGTATTAAGGTGGCAGAAAAGTAGAAATGGTCACTTGTGGTTAAAGGAATCAAGAATGAACTGGCATTTAAGTTAAAAGTTATAAATAAGAAAGGAAGGAAAGGAGGGATACAGGAGTATATTTGCTGAGAATTTTTATTTTGTTTTTTGGTACCAGGAATCAAACTTAGGGCCTCATACTAGCCAGACAGGCACTGTGTCGCTAGGCTACATCCCCGGCCCAAGAACTTTTATTATGTGCTGAATTTTGTCAACAGCTTTTAATGAATCAAGTATAGGCTGAACATGAATTACAAGCTGAACACCCTTTTTCTGAAAAGCCTGAGACCAAAAGTATTTCAGAGTGAATTCATTGTTTTTTCTTTTGTTTTTGTTTTACAGTAGTGGAGATTCAATAGTCTACCATTCAGCTATATACCCAGACCCTTTTTAAAATTTTTATTTTAAAACAGGATCTTATAAAATTGTGCAGGCTAGCCAAGCATGATGGCACATGCCTGTAATCCCAGCACTCAGGAGGGCTGAGGTTGGTGGATCGTTGCAAGTTCGAGACAAGCCTGGGTTACAAAGTGAGCACATGGCCAGCCTGAACTGCATAGCAAGACCTTGTCTCAAAGACAAATAAATAAATAAACACATACATACATACATACATACATACATAGTGCAGGCTGGCCTCAAATTTGCAATCCTACTGCCGTCAGCTCCTGAATAGTTGGATTATAGATGCACACCACCACAAGTAGGCTCCTACATTCATGATTCTTGAGGTCTTAAATACCTTCAATAAAAGCTATTTGGTCATGGTATGTAATTAATTTTATTCACTATTGAATTCGATTTACCAATATTTTACTGTAGATTTTTGTATATTACATTCATGAGACATTGTTTTTTCTATTTAATTTATACTGTCTAACTTGCTATTAGTATAATAATGTCTTCAAAAATGATTTGGGAAGTGTTCTGCCCTCTTGAATTTTCTAGAAAAGATAACAAAAATGATATTAATTCCTCCTTAAATATTTGATAAAGATTTTCAGAAAAATTATTTCAGCCAGAACTTTTACTTCCCACAAGCCTGCAACCTCCACCTTTTAATTACAAATTCAAGGCCAGGCATGGTAGCACACACCTGCAATCCCAGCACTTGGGATGCTGAGACAGGAGGATCACCTCGAGTTCAAGGCCAGCCTCTGCTACCTTGTGAGTTCAAGGTCAGTCTCAACTACATAACAACACCCTGTCTCAAAAAAAAAAAAAAAAAAAAAAGGAAAATTACAAATTCAAAATCTTTATGTATAGATCATAAAGACACTGACTAAGCAATCACTTATTTTCCAGATAAATTGAAGTTTCCCAAAATTTCCAAAGTTTCTCAGCTAGGGGCAGTTTTGGTCCTGCCTTGGAATATCTGGCAACAATTCATATTATCGTAACTTGGGAAGTATACAGGTACTTGTGGGTAGAGGCAAGGGCAGCAATTAAACATCCTACAATGTAAAGGACAGCCCCTATAGCGACAAAGAATTACCCAATTCAAAAATGTCAACAATGACCCTGTTAAGGAATATTGCTCTATAATGATAAAATTGAAAAACAATGTTAGTCACACAAATTCTTGTTATCTATAATACATATAAAGTATTACAATTTAAAAATCTAACTACGATATAGATAGAACTGTCAAGAACTATAGATAGACAGAAAGACAGACTACTGCTACTCACCCACAATTCTTCCTTTCCCTTCCTGCCTTTCCCTCTACTCTCCTGATCATTGTTCCCTTTATACATTTTTACCACCTTCCCA
Organism: Dasyprocta punctata; assembly: GCA_004363535.1. NCBI lineage: Eukaryota > Metazoa > Chordata > Mammalia > Rodentia > Dasyproctidae > Dasyprocta > Dasyprocta punctata. Next base: position 44,399 of record RJWM01000205.1, on the reverse strand, counting down.
TTCTAAAACCTCCAATTCTTCTGAAACAAAAAGAAACAATACTGCTTTACCTTCACTACCTGAGGTCTAGAAGTATCCAACAGTTATAATGAGTCTCATACATGACCATGAAGTTCGCTGTTACATATTCACTTAACAATGCTACAAGACAACCTATCATTCCTTCCTAGATCCACCTCAAAAGATGACTTAACCCATAACACAAAATAAAATATCGCTGGGCGTGGTGGCGCACGCCTTTAATCCCAGCACTTGGGAGGCTGAGGTAGGAGGAGCATTGTGAGTTCGAGGCCGGCTTGGGCTACAATGAGAGCGCAAGACCAGCCTGAGCTACATAGTGCGACCCTGCCTCAAAAAACTAGGGCCGGGAGTTCAGCTCAATGGCTTAAGCACCTGCCCTGGCAGGTGCAAGGTTGTGAGTTCGATCCCTGGTGCCGCAAAAAAATAAAATAAAATAAAATAAAATAAAATATCAACCTGTACATTTCTAAGCCAATATCAAGTCTACTTCTAAGATTTCATCAGTACAGGTGAATTTCAAAGTTTATCTTTGCTAATTAGCCCTAATTAGATTGATATAAACTGTACTTATACCTAACTAGTTTCCTTTTATTTGTCCTTCATTTTAACATTCCAAGATAATAGATTAGATTAGAATTAGATTACAGATATTAATTAGATTGATATAAACTACACTTATTAATTTCCTTTTATTTGTCCTTCATTTTAATATTCCAAGATTGAAAGCAAGTCCACTATTAACCCACTTGTATTTTTCAAATTTCATCTAAATCTTGTCTTAGTACATACCTTCTCCATTCAACTGCAAGCAAATGGCAGCATATGATCACTTACATTCCAGCATATCATGAAATACATTTTTGTACCCTTCTCACTATAATTTCTCTAGTTTCATTAAAAATTTTTGGAAACACACTGAATAAAACTCCAGTAACAGAGGAAGGACAAAAAAGTCATCTATATGTAGATAAGCCCAAACTTAGGATTTATTTTCAAAATCTTTCTTAAAAATGACATAATATCAAAATTATTTTTCACAGTAAGAGAAAATTAGGCTAGAAATGCTGGTGCAAACCTATAATTGCAGTTACTCAGAAGGCTGAGGGAAGAGGTTCACTAGTCTAAGGTCAGCTGGGGCAACTTATTGAGACCATGTCTTAAAGTAAAATAAAAAGGACAAGGGACATAGCTATGTAGTAGAGCATTTGCCTAAATATGCCTGAAGCCTTGGGTTCAATCCCCAAGTACCACAAAAACGGGGCGGGGAGAAATTGATCTATCTATTTAATTTTTAGGCAGAATTCAGAGGTTTATTTACAGTCTGTGCAAGACCAAAGTTCAAAGCAAATTTAATTTTGCTCAAGGCAACACTGCAAATTGACAATTCTTGGTATCACATGCCTCATATGATCCGTCTTAAACCATAGAGAATTACATTGTCATGTGTCACTGTTCCAAGACACAAAGTCAGCTTATGAAGTCTCAAGCACAACTTGAATTTTCTGTACATACTCCCATCAAATGAAGTTAATTCCTGTACACCACTTCTCTTGCAAACTGGTCTTCTATTTCTTTTCATTTGACCTAGATCAGCTGCAAGACCCAGAAAAGGATCAGGACGGCTTGTGATTTCTCTCCCTAGACAGTGATCTCTTTTCTCTCCTATCTCTAGAAAGAGATCTTCTCTGGCTGCAAGAGAAACTTCTTTGTGGAGATCTGCGGCAAGGTGGAGGACTCCTACAATAATCATTTTGGGAGCAAAGAATCCAAGAAGGAAGAGGGCCGCGATTTTGACTTCTTTATCACCACTAGACGGTTCCACTCTGACACGGTAGCAGCATAATGTTCTTCCACCTAGCTCTTGATCAGAATCCACTGCATCTCAGGGATCCTCAAATTCAACAAAAAGCAAAGCCAAGAGGTTTCTAGCAACCCACACACTTCAGAGTGGTCCATAATAGCCAAAAGCCCACTCCAGCTCATTCTTGTTGAGATCATTGCCAAGATTCCCTACAATCGGCAAGAATCACAATGCATCTTGAGATCCAGGGTTAGAAATGTGGAGGTTCAAAACCTCAGGCTCCTAGTGGATCTTCCCGCTCCCCTCCAACTCAGTTCCCCTAGATGCTCTCACTAACCTGGTGTCCACAAAATGGTTGAAATCAATATATTTTAAATGCTCGAAACCAAGTATCAGTGGTCAACTAAAGTGGCAATTAATTTAAATAATGTCACTTTAATCATGTGCATGTGAAGTTCTGTTATAAGTATTCTGGAGATAGAAACAAAAATTGAAAGTTGTCACAGATGACTTGTTTATATAAAGTTTTAAATGTAAGTGAAAAAACCTATAACCAAATAATATTTTAACATATAAAAATCTATTGCTGAACCATCCAGGTCAGTGGTGGCACATGCCTGTAATCCCAGCACTTAGGAGGCTGAAGCAGAGGGTCACTGTGAGTTTGAGGCCAGCCTGGGCTACAAAATGAGCTCAAGGCCAGCCTGAACTGCATAGCAAGACCCTGTCTCAAAAAGACCCACCCCAAAAAAATCTATTGCTGAAAATAAGTAACTCTGTCAAGCCATCCATGAAGCCAAATAGAAGACAGAAATATTTAACACAATAGTCTAATAATGGTTTAAAGTTCGCTTTAGCTCTTATGTGAATTTTCTTTATAGAACCTTTTTATGACTATTTCAGGGCACTATTCCTCCTTAAAGCTAGTATACATTTAATGCTTAATAAAGCAGAAAAATTCACTCACCATTTCAGTGGTGTGCCTTCATATTCAAACCATATCTCACTAATGTCTTCTTGTCTCATAACCTTCTGAAAGTGCTTTTTCACTTTGTCAGTTACCAACGTCAAATAACTTACTCTTGGCAAAAGCAACTGAAATGAAAATTTGTAAAACCATATTTATTTACTAGTTTTTTTCCAAAAGAAATACTAAATAGGTATTTTAATCTTAAGGAAAAATAGCCACGTTCTTTACATTATTTTGAGTATCCACACAAAATCAAATGCTTTTAAATAGAAAATCAAAGGCTAATTAGTAAGATGTTTGAATGTTTCTTATGTGGTCATTTTAAATGTAGCTTATTGTATATATGCCTAAGATAACTGATGCAAATCTATACTCTTTAATACTTTACATGAAACTACGATATAATTTGATGTTATACTATTTAGGATACTTCACAGTTCTGTGAAATTTAACTTAAAAATTAAAATGATTCACCTGAGTTGATTAAACTTTTCAGAGAAGATAACTAATTTAGTTTTGATATATACCTTGGTTTATCAATCAGAATCTCACAACTGGCCCACCATATTTGGAAGTCTATGAAAGAATGTTGGGCTGCACAAAGCCTCACCTGGAATATTATAAAGGAAGCCTGTGTTTTTCTCTCAGTAACAGAATCCACAGAAAACTGGAGTGTCTTTCAAAACTGGTTATGACTTACAAACCCACAAGTAAATAAAATGGGGGAAATTTGATGTTTTTCCTCCTTTGCTGCAGAATTCTTGCTTTCTTAATCTCTACCTTCTTTCGTTTGTAAAATCGTCATTCACCACCACCACCACCACCACCACTACTCCCGCATTTAGTCTAACTGCACCATTTGTCATGCTCATTACTCCAAGTGATGTCTTTTGATTATTAAAGTAAGGAAAACAACTGGGTTAGCAAACATGTATCAAAAAATACAGTGTATTCTGGTGGATGAAGCTCATATTTAGTGATGAAAATCCATGCTAAGAGGACCCAATTAGGAGACCAAGACAGTAGTCTTAGGGACTATGGGATACAGAAGTAAAGGAGGGAGATAACTGTCATACTTCTTTTTTTTTTTTTATAAATAAAAAACTTATTAGTGAAGAAAGGGAAGAAAACTAAAATGTGTAAGAAAAACACTAATTAATTTTTAAATAGGAAGAATTATCATCTCTGTTTTATGTAGAGTTTAAGTAACTTCACAAAATCATATGTTACTATACAAATGGCAGGAAAAGATTCACTAGTCTTTCAGAAATGACAGAACAGATCCAGGCATGGTGGTACACACTTACAATTCTAGTACTCTTAGAGGCTGAGGCAGAACTGCAAGTTGGAAACAGCCTTGGAATTTAGCAAAACTCTGTACCAAAATTTTAAAATAGTAACAATAATAAAGAATGGGGAAGGCCCCTGGGTTCAAACTCCAGTACCACACCAAAAAAAGAATCAATGCCGATGAACACGTAAGCCTATAAGAAATCAAAACCACACGATTAACTATTTTCTAAAAATTAATATATTAGGCTAATAAGGTTCATATTAGTAAATCCAGAACTTCAATTTAAAATGACCAATGGAGAAGGTAAAAAGGAAGACAAAGAGTATGGATATCAGTTCCTGATTTTGGAATGTGTTATACTATACAGCTAACACTCAGGCAAATTTGCTAAAGAATTCACAAATGACAACTGCAAAGTGAGATTCACTTAACAATAAGGAATGAATATTATTAGAATATTCAGGGTGCAGGGCTGTGCACACCTGTAATCCCAGCATTCAGGAGGCTGCGGGAGGAGGACTGCTGCAAGTTCCAGGTCAGCCTGGGCTACAGAGTGAGTTGAAAATCAGCCTCAACTACATAATGAGATCCTGTCTCCAAAAAAAAAAAAGAAATGTAACTTTCACTGAGTCAGGGATTTTTGTCTGTTCAATGTTGCACTCCCACTGCCCAAAATAGTGTTTGCTTGACAGAAGGTGTATATTATTTTCTGAATGAATTTGATGCCAAAGATTAATCATGGCAAAGAGCCAAAATGGTAATTTAAAAAAAAAAAATGCCCTTTAAGGCAGAACCCACAGTGAAATGTAGTTGGAATCTTCTGTTTGAAACTAGCCAGTGGCAATAATCAATAACTAACAGAAATACCCACAGTAACACTAAAAAATAAATCTAAAATTTAAGAAGGACTACACTAATGCAAACACAGTATATTTATCCAGGAAAATTATACCCAGAAAATAACAGTGAAATGACATGACAGCTTCCTGCCTTTGTCTCTAGACTGTATTACTCACTTTTTTTTTTTAGGTATATTTCATTGGTTTAAAGTTCTTTTTTTAAAATGTGGTAGAATTAGATAGGTATGGTGGTATACACCTATAATGCTAGTACTTGGAAGGCTAATGCAGGAGAATAACAAGTTCAAAGCCAATCTGAGCTACACGGCAAGATCTTGTCTCAAAAAAATATGCACATGGATACTTGTCTAAAATATAGTAAAGTACATCTAGCATAACCATTTTTAAGTGCATAATTCCGTGGCAAAAATTATATTCACAGTGTAGTACAGCTATCACCACTCTCCATCCCCAGAACTTTTTCATCATCCCAAAGAGAAACTTGGTACCCATTAAATAACTTTCCAAGCCAGACGTAGCAGTACATGCCTGTAACTCCAGCAGCCTGGGAGCAGAAGCAGGAAGAGTGAGAGGCCAAGTCAAGCTTGAGTAACTTAGTGAGACCCTGTCTCAAAATAAAAAAAAGACTAGGGACACAGCTCAGTGAAAAAACTCTGAGTTCAATCCCCAGTACAAACACAAAATGAGTAACTCCCCAGTCCTCCCTTCCTCCAGGTCCATTCCATTTTCTGTCTATGAACTTACCTAATCTAGGCACTTGTACTTCAAAAAAGTGGAACCATACAGTATTTGTACTTTTGTTCCTGGTTTATTTCACTTAGTAAATCTTCAATGTGCTTTAAATTCTTTTAATATGAAAAGGATTAACCACATTTGTGAAAACTATTACCTCCCATGCAATCTATTATTCCTCAATTTATGACAGGAATACAGTACTCCTAAAACGAATACAAGTTTTACACAGTGGTATGCATATATTTCTGGGAAAGGTATCTATAATACTATTTCTTTATCTCTTGTTCTATTTAATCCAATAATTTTCAATTATAACAGAGGCTCAGCCAAGCATGATGGTGCAGGCCTGTAATAACAGCATTCTGAGAGTCTGAGGCAGGAGGACTGCACTAATTTTTGATCATACCTCATAAGAATGTTTGTAGATAAAATATTAGGAAAATTTTAAGAAAAAAATTAGCTAAAAGACAAAATAATCCTTCTATACTTAGCTAAACATTTTTGTCATTTTCAATTTCATAACAAACAACTAGAAGACGACTTACACTCTAGTTCTCATAAGCCTTTTAATATGTAAACAGATGAACACACAAAGAAAAATCCTGCATTTTTATGTGGAATTTTTAAGTACAGAAAATGTGCCAAACATCAAATTCTGACTTAAGTAAATGTTTATTTTTCAGATGTTGCCTTTTTGACCTACTACAAACATATACAGTACTCTACAAAAGAGTATAAAAAAAATTAGTACAAGTTGAAAGTTTCAACTAAGTCAGCAATTCTTGTTTGGAAACAAAATATAAAAAGTATTCCAACATATTAGAGAAGAATAACAACAAAAAAAAAACCCATATCTAACAAAAGAAATTATCCTGAAAGTAAACTACAACTACATTTTGTTAATGAGAAAGTATTTCTAAAGACAAATTTACTGAGATCTTCAAAGTTAAAATTATTCAAATGTATATAACTTCAGTAAATTATCCAACCTCTCTACAATTATCATTTCTAGTAGAAAATCCAAAGAGACGATTTCAAACAGAATCCTAACATAAGTCTGGGGACACTTGTTTTCACGCACTGAGTATCTGCCACTTACACATCCATGACAGATGCTAAGGACATAGACCGAAAAAATGAAAAGCAATTTCTATATCCAAAAAGTGATGGACTGGGCTCCTTATGTAGCTTTCTTCAGCAGTTTGACTTTCCATAGCTGGAGCAAGCTGCAGTGCAACGCTGCCTCTTGGGCGAAGGCGAAAGCAAAGGGCAAGCTTTATTCAAGTGAAAAAGAACCAGTCCATCACCATAAATATATTTCCTCTTTTCCACATCCTTCCCCAGGAAACAACAGTATGTATGCTTAAGCCAGAAAAAGGAAAAAGCAGAATAACAACTGCGAATGACTATCTACTAGGGACTACTTGTGAAATAGATAGGACATTATCATCTCCGATTGACACATACAAATGTAAAACACACAGGCATTTGAAGGAAAAAGTACACTAAGGTCATAAAATACATATTTGAAACGTGTTTTTAAAACATAATCCATTAACTAAAACGTGTAAGTCTATGTGTAGCATCTACAGTACATGTGTGTGCAGGGAAGTATACACTCTACAATTTTGCTATATCCCTAATGGCAATATATTGTTAAACATGCATAATATTTTAGCTTGTATATAAATTAACTCAGTGAACAGGTGAGCGTGTGCATATGTGTTCATAAGTTCACTGAACTACAAAAATAATGAATACTTGCTCGGAATCAAATAAGCAATCCAATCTGAACCTATTATTTCAAAATAGCTTCCTATTCAAAGATAACACATAGCTTATAATAGCTTATGATTCTATTAGCATACATATGCACACATACAGAAAATATAAATATATAGGGGATAGGGATTGAACCTGGGGCCTAGCACCGAAGGTTAAGCATGTATTCTACTGCTGAGCAACATCCCTAGCCTGATTCCACTGTCATATATCTTAGAGGCAGGTATGTACAAGAAAAAGAAGGTCAAGAAGGCATCATACTATGTCAATAGTGATTTTATACTCCAGTAAGACTACAGGTCATTTTATTTCATTATAGTTGCTTATCTGTCTTTTCTAATTTTTAGCCAAAGTATAGATTACAGTGGTACTTCAGTTGACAAACCTGATTCTTTTCACAACTCTGATCACAAACAGAGTTGGATGAGAACCAAACAAAATTCAATAGTTTGGTTCAATGTTGACCCTATAAGGAAATTTGCTTCAGTTCTCAGCCAATTTGGTTTGTGACCAGAATCACAGAAAGAATTGAGTTTGTGAACTGAGGTTCCACTGTATAGTGGTATATAAAATGTTAGATAAGAACTTTATTTATAAAAATGGACAAAGTTGAATAATCTTTTTGCCATTATCAACATACTTACATAGTATGGTTCTGCTTCCCTTTCAGTTATCTCATCCTGATACAGAGTAAAGCAAGTTGGAATTCGTCCAAACCACACATCTCGAAGCACATCTTTGTCATCTGTCATTCTTCCAGAGGTTAAAGCAGTACATAAAGGCTAGTTTTTCTTCAACCAAGGTCAAACTAAAAATAAAATTAACAGCATTAGTCAGATCTTTACAAGGAGAAATGAATCCGCCACAAAACAAAGTCTATAGGAAGGAAAAAAAACAAAAAACGAGTGGCATAAATATTATTCACTTCAAAAAAGAATACAAAACTGAACCAGGCACAGTGGCAAACAGCTACTGTTCCTCTAAGGAGACAAAGCAGGAAGACTGCTTAAGTGCAGGAGTTTGGGGGTAGGCTAGGCAACATGATGAGACCTCATTCTCTTTTTAAAAACAGAAAAACCAAGGCAGGCATAGTGGCACAAGCATATAATCCCAGCTACTCAGGAGGCTCAGACAGGAGTATCACAAGGTGGAGGGTAACCTGGGCAAGTTAGCAAGACTCTGTCTCGAAAAATAGGAAGGGAGCCTGGCATGGTGGCGCACACCTTTAATCCCAGCACTCTGGAGGCTGAGGCAGGAGGATCATTGTGAGTTCAAGACCAGCCTGCGCTACAAAGTGAGTTCAAGGCCAGCCTGAACTGCACAGTGACACCCTGTCTCAAAAAAAATAGGGCGGGGGACTTAGCTCAGTGGACTAAGCACCTGCCTGGCAGGTGCAAGGTTGTGAGTCTGATCCCCGGTACCAAAAACAAAAAACAAACAAAAAAAAAAAAAACAAAAAACAAAGGAAGGAAAAATAGAAAGGGCTGAGGCTGCAGTTCATTGTTGGAGGGCCCCAGATTTGATGCCCAGTACCATAAACAAAATAAAACCATGTGATCAGCATTCTTTAGACTGTAAAAACTAAATCCAGATTTATTGTTTATTTAAAAGGATCACAAAAGTAACCAACTCAAAATTCACACACAAGTAATGAACTACAGTAAAAATAAAACTATACTGTACTTGCATCCTTCTTTAATGTACAGAAGAATCTTATCTAAACAGAACCCTGTGATCTTTAACAGCCCAAGTCCAAAAGATCATTCTCGCAATTATACCTCCCCCATTCAATACATTTAGCCTGTCCTATTCCAGGTACTATCATTTGGATAAAGACCAAAACCAAATTTACACATTATGGAAAAATCTTTACACAAACCTATTCCCCATCCTAAATTTTTATTTCTTTTTTTTCTTTTCCCTGGTACTAGATATGAAACTCAAGACACTATCACTGACCTACACTTCCAGTCTTTTAAAAATTTTATTTTGAGATAAAGGCTCACCGAGTTGCCTAGACTGGTCTCAAACTTGTGATCCTCCTGTCTCGGCCTCCTGAGTAGTGGGATTACAGATGTGTGCCACCATGCCCAGCTCCATTCTAATTTCATCCCATCCATAATCTGATCCAATCAATATTTGCAGTTTAATGATGCTTCCTCTAATAAATCCTCTTGCAAAAGTTGCCCCATAAATACCTCACTCTAATTACTATCATTGCCCCAGCCTAATATGCTCTTCTCTCATCCATTCAAATCCCACCTACTCTGTAAACCAAGCACCTCACTCTCTTCCCCAATGAAACAGTAAATATTTCTACTACGAACTCTCAGAATATTTCCTATACCACAAATCTAGCACTAGACTTCCTGTATGTAAACCTGCTGTGGAAATATTCTGGGTATGGTAGAAGGACATGATTTTTGATCTCTAACATTCAACTGTCTTTCAGTGTTAATATTCTACAACTAAAGAGCACTATAATACACCACTTGAATAAGTGCTGAAAGAATATTGATAATACTTCAAGTAACTCATTATGTGCCACCTAAATACTAAGATTCAATAAACCTATTCAAATATTATTTCCCATCTTTTCCCACCTTTCATGGGCAACTAATTCCTAATTCTCTGAATGCATCCTGTGAAAACATTCCAAATGATACACAATTTATCTTAAATAATTTTCAGGAATATCCAATATGCTGATGATTGTTGCTGTTTTGTTGGTTGGTGTGAAATTGTTATGTTTTGATTTCTTATTTTCCTTTTGTTTAAAATAAAAAAACAAAAAAATGATATGCAAACCAGAGTACTACAAAAAAAGTTTTAAAAAATATCAATTACTAATACTGAGTTACTGACGGAATTTATTTTCTTTCTTTTCTATTGCCCTGACCAGTGTCAAGCATATTAAAACTGCTATAACTCAGTTAAAGCGCAAAGTTGGAAGTCAATTGGATAGAACACAATTCACAGGTAAATAAACTGAGAGGTGGAAAGATCTACTCAACATAAAAATACTTGGCAACAGTCAAATCAGGATGAGAGCTACAGTTAGACTAGTGTTATTTTAAAAGCAATCCAGTAGGCCGGACATGGTGGCATATGCCTGTAATCCCAGCACTCAAGAGGCTGAATGAGGTAGGAGGATCACCGCGAGTTTGAGGCCAGCCTGGGCTACAAAGTGAGTAGAAGGCCAGCCTGCACTGCATAGTGAAACCCTGTCTCAAAAGGGGGTAGGGGGGAAGCACACCAGTATTTTACCTTTTATTAAAATAGGAAAAGTAACTATTTTTGGTAAATTAAAATTGGTAAATATGTAATTTACATAAATACAATTTGATGTCTGTAATCTTCACGTAGCTCCACAGTGATAAGCCTCAAATTCAAACATACTGAGTTTCTTTACAGATCAGAAAATTTCCAAATTTACAGATCACACAAAATTAATTTACTGAAAACAGGAACGGACTTACTAATTCTTGATTCCATCCAATACACTATCCTTTTCAAATAAAGTTACTAACCTAGCAAGATGGTACGTGCCTGTAATACCAGCACTCTGGAAGGCTGAGGAAGGAAGCTCAAGGGTTTGGGCCCAGCCTGGGCAACTTAGCAACCCTGTCTCAAAATAAAAAATGTAAAAAGACAGGGATGGAGTTGAGTGCAGAAGACCTCTGGGTTCAATACCCTGGTGCCACATACATACATGCAATACATACATAAACAAAATAAATTTATTAGTGGCAGGTATTAATGAAATCTGGCTTATGACAAGTAAATTAAAACTGAATTTGATATAAAGGTGAAAACATCGGTCCAACAACCATAATACATCCAACAGACAGCTACAACTGAGACTCCCTTTTGCTGTCCTAAAGAAAACAATATGAAGCAACAAGCTCCCTTACTAACAGATTTTCAGAAAATTTTATTAGTTTTAGTATTTGTTTATTTTCTTGGGTTCAAATACCACCAATTAAACCCAAGGTTCTAACATAGAGCTACATTACCAGCATGCTTTAATGATAATTTTAAAGTTCAAAAGTCACTATCAATATTGTCACACTGGATGATTTTTTTCTTCTGACAAGAAACACAAAATATAACTCAAGCTGTGTATGATAGCACAAACCTGTAATTACTGCTACCAAGGAGGCTGAGGCAAGGGGATCCCAAGTTGGAGGCCATACTGGAACATTTTTTAAGAATTATAAAGGGCTGGGAATGTAGTTCAGCAGTCCCAGTATCCCGGGGAGAGGGGAGGAGACTGACTGATTTCAAGACAATTCAAACTTAAAGTGCATATGGCCATCTAAGTAAAGGCAACTCTCCTAGCCCTTCCCTTCTCTCCCCCAGCACTATCCTTCAAAAAAACAAAAAGACGTGATTCCAAAACTCCATCTAAGCTATGTTTATTAATAGGCAGGCATCACCATAAACCAAAATCTTATTCATGAAGATGGCAGAGCAGTAAGTAGTAGAGAAAACGGCCTCTCTGAGAGTCACTGTCCAGACACAGAAATATATCATCGTGAGGAAGACAAGGAAGGAAGTGTGTCCCCTGGATCCAGGAAGAATCTGAAGTGTGAATCAAAGCCCACAAAGTAAAAAGAAAAACTTCAACAAAGAAGGTGGTAGCTGACAGTGCCTTCACCCAGAGCTGGACTCACCGTGCGAGAGGAGCTGTTGGAACCTGGGGACGCACAGTCATAGTGACGCTGACAGTGACCGTGACAGTTGGCCACCCTGGAGGCCTCTGCAGAGAGAGAGGGCAGTGGAGGAGAGTGGCAGACGTGGAGGACTGCACCGGCTGGTGATGAGTGCAGAGGACTGAGTCCTCCAGCAGGACAGAGTCATTGGCCAGGAGCCATTTTGGATTTGAACCAAATAAGCCCAGAACCAGAACTGCTGCCAGCCTCCTCCAGCAGCTCCTAGCTGGGCACAGACCCATGGAAATTATTTGAACTGAAGCAAGCTTAGTGAGTCTGGTCTCGGGGCAGGCCTGCTAAAACTCTGCCATAAAGCAACTGCTGGCTTGCTGGGACAGAGTGGCATAATTCGGGACTCTGTCTCCACATGCTGTCTACTAGTGAACCCAAAGAGAATCGTGAAAGTGGATTATCTGGGGTTTTTTCTTTTCTTTTCTTTTCTCTTTTCTTTTTTTCTTGTTTGTTTGGTTTTGCTTTATTCAGTTTGTTTCTCTTTCTTTTTGTTTTTTATTTTAATGAGTGAGAGAGTGGTTCCTAACCTCTTTGTGGGTGTGGTTCTGTTCTATTCTACCTTCTATCTCTTCCACCTCTATTTTCCTTCAGTCTTCTGCACCAGTTTCCCCAAGTTGGCAGGATCCATCTTTGTCCTCCAACCTTACTTGTAATCTCTTTCTCTTCTTCCACTTCTCCATTTTCTCCTTAATCCATTTTAAATTTTAATCCCGAGGGCAAAACTGACACATTATGGACTTACATATTGCATATGATTATGTGGTTTGTTTTACATTTTGTTTTATAATCACAAATCTAGTTCATACCATTAAAAGTTGCAAATTAAGGATAAGCTCAGTTCACTGTTTTATAGACTGTATTTGATGCTATTGGTACCACTACAGCCAAAATCAACACAATTGCTCTAAACAGTTGTTGGCCCTGATAATCCATGACTGAGACTAACTAAGGGGCACAGGAAATACTGTAGCACAGTGCCAAAGAACCAAAGACTAGGCCAAACACACAATGACTTCTCATCTCTAACAAACTGAAGAGGTAAGATCTTCCAACAGATTCAAAACCCAAAAACCAGCTACACCTGGAAGATACCTCAGAGAAGTTATCGTCACGTAAGTGTCCTAAACACCACCAATGAAGCAACCCACCATAGGCAACTTACAAGCATCAACCCAATTAAACTAAAATAAGAAAAATGAGAAGACACTTAAACAAGATGCAACCCCAGACATCCAGTTCACCAAAAGCAAACTGAAGGGGCAATAAGGTGGGACAATCCAAAAGCCTCCCACCAGGTCTCTCTAAAGTAATAACAAAGCAATTGAATGAGGTTCTGGAAAAAATGAAATCAGAAATAATCTCTCAAATAACTACAGAGATTATCAAAATATACACCATACTTAGCGATGTTAGAGCGGGCACAGACCAAAAAATAGAAAAGCTTAAGCAAATCATGGAAGCTCAACATAGGAAAGAAATGGACTCCATAAGGCAGATTCAAGCAGATATCCAGGAGAATAAAAACTCCATTGAAAGTATTTGAAGCAGATTAGGCCAATGTGAGGACAGGATCTCAGCTACTGAAGACAAGCTTGCAGTTAGCATCCAGGAAAAGAAAGATTTTTCAAAACTAGCAAGGGACCATGAGAAATCAATCCAGCAGCTGCCAGATGAGACAAACAAGAATACTTAAGATTAACTGGAGTCAATAAACGAGTAGGAGATACCACAAATGACATTAAAAACATGTTCATAGACATCATGACAGAAAACTTTCCTGATAGAGAAAAAGAATTTGACATACAAATAAGTGAGGCATATAGAACTCCAATTAGCAATGATCCAAAAAAATCTAACTCCAGGCATACCATAGTCAAGATTCCAGAAATTCAACACAAGAATAGAATCTTAAAAGCTGTTTCGGAAAAGAAACAAATCATTTATACAGGAAAGCCCATCAGAATCACAGCTGACTTCTTAGCACAAACTCTCAAGTCAAGGAGAGCCTGGAGTGAAGTACTCCAAGTTCTAAAGAAAACAACTTTCAATCCAGATTGATGTATCCTGCAAAACTATCTTTCAAAATTGATGAAGAAATAAGATACTTTCATGACGAAGAACATCTGAGGAAATTTATGACCACCAAACCAGCACTCCAAAATGTTCTGAAGGACATTCTAGAAAGAAATAATAAAGACTACAGCTCCATGAACCCCAGCAGAAGGAATCCACCAGGCAAGGCAAACAGAGGGGAGAAAAAAGGCAGTGGGAGCCAACAGCAGGAAAATAACATGACAAGGGTAAGTCAATACATATCAATTATAGCCATCAATGTTAATGGTTTCAATTCATCAATCAAAAGACACAGACTGATAGAATAGATCAAGAAGCAAGATCCAACAATATGCTGTATTCAAGAAACACATTCAATTAAAAACAGAAATTCATAGACTGAAAAATCAAAGGATGGAAAGCAATACTCCATGCAACAGGAATCCAGAAAAAAACAGGGGTAGCTATTCCACTTGCAGACAAAGTGCATTTCAAGCCAAGACTGATTAAGAGAGATAAAGAAGGTCACTACATTCTGTAAAGGGAACAATCCAAGAGGAAGAGATAACAATCATAAATGTATATATAACAAATACTCCCAAATTCATTCCTGGAAGCAAACATTACTCTGATTCCAAAACCAGAAGGATCCACCTAAGAGAATTACAGGCCAGTCTCTCTAATGAATATTGATGCAAAAATCTTCAATAAGATACTGGCAAACAGACTGCAGCAAATCATCAAAAAGACTGCACACCATGATCAAGTGGGATTCATCCCAGGGATGCAGGGATGGTTCAACATATGTAAATCATAAATGTAATACATCATATTAACAAAGCCAAGGACAAAAACCAGAAAAGGCTTTTGACAAAGTCCAGCACCCATTCATGATTAAAAACCCTACAGAAAATTGGAATAGATCGTCTTTATCTCAATCTGATAAAGGCCATCTATGACAAACCAACAGCCAACATCATACTAAATGGACAAAAACTGAAAGCTTTCACTGTAAAATCAGGAACAAGACAAGGATGTCCACTCTCTCCACTCTTATTCAACACAGTCCTGGAAACTTTAGCTGGAGCAATCAGACAAGGGAAAGAAATTAAAAAGGAAGAAGTTAAACTATCATTATTTGCAGATGACATGACACTCTACTTAGAAGACCCCCAAAACTCTACCAAAAGACTTCTAGATTTAATAAGTAAATTCTGTAATGTAACTGGTTACAAAGTCAACACTCAAAAATCAATAGCCTACTTATACACAAATAACAAACTCACTGAGAGAGAAATCAGGTAAAGAATACCTTTTACAATAGCATCCAAAAAAATAAAATACCTAGGAATCAATCTAACAAAAGATGTAAAAGATCTCTACACTGAAAACTACAGTACTATGAAAAAGGAGACTGAAGAGGACATTAGAAAATGGAGAGCTATCACGTGCTCTCAGGCAGGAAGAACCAATATAGTGAAAATGGCCATACTTCCAAAACTGTTATACAGATTCAATGCAATCTCAATCAAAATTCCAACAGCATATTTCATGGAATTAGAGAAAACAAACCTAAAATTCATCTGGAACCAGAGGAGACCTAGAACAGCAAAGGCAATCCTGGGCAACAAAGACAAGACGGGGGCAACACAATCCCTGACTTGAAATTATACTATAAAAAGCATGGTGCTGGCAAAAAATAAAAAAAAAATTAAAAAAACCCACAAAAATTGCAAGATAAATGGAACAGATTAGAAGATGCACAAACAACTCCAGACACACTAAGCCACCTTATCTTTAACAAATTTTGGTGCCAAACACATTCACTGGAAGAAAGATAGCCTCTTTAATAAATGGTGCTGAAAAAACTGGCTGTACACATGCCAAAGATTAACATTGGACCAGTATCTTTCACCATGCACTAAGCTAAAATCAGAATGGATCAAAGATATTAACATTAAAACAGAAACATTAGAGAACCTGCCATGTTGGGTCAGGGAGGATCCAACCAGAAGACAACTAGCCAGCCTTCCTCATGAGTGGCGTGACCAGCGCGGACTCCAGGAAGAGAAAGATCTGTGCTTCACATGTGCCTACCAGCGTGTGGGCTGAGAATCAAGGACTCCCACCCCCACCCCATAAGCAACCTGCTGGCTCGGAGAACCAACTAAGTTGATAGCAACTAAGGTACATAAAGCAACCAAATGCTTGTATTCTTTGGTTGATTTTGCAGGCCTGGGGCCAGCAGTCTGAGCATCTCTTGGGAAGATGACAGTATGAGGTATAGCAAATATGGGGGATTCCCTTCTGTCTTGTCTTTGAGGCCCAATATTGTTCCCATTGTGTTGCTTTATTCTGATTTTTTTTTTTTGCTTTATTTCATATTCTGTTTTGATTGGTTTTATTCTCTTTTGTTTTTGGTTTGATTTTACTATACCTGATGGAATGGTCAACTATTGTGAAGATAACAAGATATACTATAGTAGCTAATGTTTTCCTAGTATCTTGCTTTGAAGTCCTGTACCAGTTCTACTGTTTTGTTTTGATTGACTTTGTTGTTATGTTTTGTTGGATTTTACTATCTTCAAAATAAAATTAAAACAATAAAAATAAAAAAACAGAAACATTAAATCTGCTGGAAGATACAGTAGGTAAAATTCTAGAAGACATTGGTGTAGGCAAAGACTTCATGAACAAAACTCCAATTGCACAGGAACTATCAAAAGAATCAACAACTTGGATCTCACCCTACTGAAAAGATTTTGCATAGCAAGAGAAATCACCAACAGAGTGAAGAGACAACCCACAACATGGGAGAAAATTTCTGTCTCTCAGACAAAGGATTACTACTGAGAACATATAAAGAATTTAAAAAAATCAGTTCTCCCAGATTTAAAGACCCAATCCAGAAATGGCCATCTGAGATGAATACACACTTCTCAGATGAAGAAATACAAATAGCAAACAACTATGTGAAAAAATGTTCACCATCACTGGTCATTCAAGAGATGCAAATTAGAACACTGAGATTCTACATCACCCCTGAAAGAATGACTAGTATCAAAAAAATCAAACAATAACAAATGCTGGAAGGGCTGAGGGGAAAAAGGAAACCTTCTCCACTGTTAGTGGGAATGCAGATTGGTGCAACCACTGTGTAAATCAGTGTGGAGATTCCTCAAAAAACTAGGACTGGAGGTGTCATTCAACCCAGCTATTCCCCTTCTGGGTATCTTCCCAAAAGAATTAAAAATATCATAACCACAGTGATATATGTGCACCCATGTTTATAGCAGCACTGTTTGTAATAGCCAGATCTTGGAAACAATCTAAATGCCCACTGACTGAGGAATGGTAAAGAAGATGCGGTATTTTTATACAATGGAGTACTATTCAGCCATAAAGAATGATAAACTGGACACTTTTATAGGTAAATGGATGCACCTTGAGAACATACTCATTAGTGAAATAAATAAGACACACATGTGTAAACATCATATTGTTCCATTAGTGTGACAAGATGAAAGAAAAAACATGCATATGTGTATGTATATGTATATAAAAAAATAGTTAAGTTAGCTATACTACTGATTTCTCTGAGTTCGCTGAAGAGAAAGATTTGTACTGGTATTGTTTGGACAATTGAATGCAGATGTCTCGTGCTCCGGGTGAAAGATTTGGGGATGACAATGCCCAACATATATACCATTGCTGTCCCCTGATTGATGTGCTTTGAAATTTTGTTGCAGTTTTTTTTTTTTCATCTTTGAGTAAAATGGATTTGAAAACAAAACATTATTCATGTCAATGTGGCTTTCTCCTCTTACGTAGGCTGCCATGACACTTGACTGTCCTCCTCTTTCTCTGCATGTCATTCTCTTCTGCTACTCCCTTTCATGTGTCAGAAGGATCAAAAGAAATAACCAATGTTCTCTCTTCAATGTTCTCTCTTCCTTCCTGAGAGACCCTTCCCAAAAGTGATACAAACTTCCCAGAAGTGATACAAACAAACTTAGGAGAACAGTGAATATCTCAAAAGTCAAACTACCGTCTTGGGTTGTAAAGCTTGTGCTCTAGACAAGCTCCCCAAATTCTACAGCAGAATTTAAAGTACAAAAACTGCAGTAAAGGTGGTGCATGCCTGTGATCCCAGCACCTGGAAGACTGAGCCAGAGCCAGGAGTACTACAAGTTTGAATCCAAGCTGGGCAATCTAATAGACTTAGCAATCACCTATTAAAAAAAAAAAAAAAAAGGGTACAGGATATAACTCTGTGTGAAGGCCCTGGATTCAATCCCCAATCCAGGAGGAAAAACACTGGTACTTATACCCTTCCTTCTTACATCTTTTTTATAGAACATCAAAGGGAAAAAATGATCAGCCAAGATAGCTAAAGGTATAATATGATAATTGATACAGATTTGCAAAATAAAATCCATAGAACAGATTTGTGAAATGCAAACAAGGCTACTTACTGCTTCATAATGTGCAAACTCAAATTTATTAAACCTTAAACTGTTGTTCATTATCAATAAACATTATTAAACCTTAAACTGTTATTCATTATCAATAAACATTCATCTATAATGAACTACATGAAAAAGGATGCCTCTAGTCTGATACATATTCTTAGCTAAAAAAAGGTATAAATATTTGGTGACATATGCATAAAAGTTAAAAAATGTGAGTTTTCAATAATCTTTTTGTAAACAGGGACACAAGAAGTTTAGCTCTTGAAAGGACTATAATGTAGGAGTTAAAAATGAAACATGGTAGCCAGGCATGGTGGCACATGCCTGTAATCCCAGCACTCAGGAGGCTAAGGCAAGAGGATCACTACCAGTTCAGGGCCAGCCTGGGCTACAAAGGCCAGCCTGAACTGAATAATGAAACCCTGTCTCAAAAAGATCACACACACACACACACACACACACACACAGAAAGAGAGAGAGAGAGAGAGAAAAAAACAGAAAACAGAAAAAGAAGAAAAATGGAGAGACTGACTACTTGTACCCAAAGCTTAGCTCTATCACTTGTGTGTGACCTCAAGTAAGTCACTTAACTTTTCTTCATCTGTTTTCTCATCTATGATACAGGAAAACAGCACTTTGCCCATTAGATATGATAACAAAGTGAACTAATACACATAAAAATCAATAGTTAGCAGGGCTTCATGACACACTCCTGTAACCTAGCTATTACAGAAGCTGAGGCAGGAGGATCACAAATTTGAGGCCAGCCAGGGCAACGCAAGGAGATCCTGTCTCAAAATAAAATTTAGAGCCAGGCATGGTGGCACATGTTTGTAATCCCACTCAGTAGAACTTAGCAGGTCAAGGCAGGAGGATCACCATGAATTCAAGGCCTGCCTGGGCTACATAGCAAGTTCAAGGTCAGCCTGAATTACAAAGGATACTCTGTCTCAAAAAAAAAAAAAAGCAAACAAACAAACAAATAAATAAGCATTTAGAAAAGGCTTGGGATGTAGCTCAGTGGTATAGCATTTGACTAGCATGTGCAAGGTCCTGAGTTCAATCCCAAGAAACAGGAAAAAATAGGTCAATATTTACAGACTTTAAATGGACGTAGTACAGCATTCAGGAGGCTGAAGCAGGAGGATCTCAAATTCTAATCCAACATGGGCTACTTAGCAAAACTCTGTCTCAAAACTAAAAAGGACTAAGGATGTTAGTGCAAAGGTCCTGGGTTCAATCTCCAATACTATAGTGGGAATGAAGAATAATCAAAGGCATTATAAGAAAAGCAATAGCTGAAAAATACCCACCGAACACTGCTACATTCAATTGAATCAAAAACATCTATTTGATAGACCCAGTTCTGTGATATGTGACCTCAAAATTAACAAAGCAAACAATAATGACTTTTTAAAAGTTCAGTCAAAGGACAGCAATGCAGCTCAGTGGACAATATTTGCCCACCATGCAAGAGGTCCTGGATTTGACGGGAAGGGGAAGAAGATGACACAATATAAAATAGCAACAACAATCTTAAAACCCCTCAATCATTGCTCACAAGGTATTATAATCTCCAAATATACTAAGCATACCATTCATTTTCATGTCTTTTCCATGCCTTTGTCCATGCTGGCTACCCTTACCGTAAAGCAGTCTTTCTACTTTGTCTTCCAATTTAGGTATCCTTTTGGAAGGAATGCAAACAGCCTTTTTTCTATGCATGACTTAGGTAGAACCCTTTTTCTTCACTGCACATTTACTTTTTCTCCACTACAGCATTTACATACTTATATTAAAGATGTGTATTTGTATGCATGTCTCCTCTAGTAGAATGTAATGCATTTCTTTGCAGGAAAATGTCATATTTCATTTACATTTTTTTAACCTGATACTTGACCAATATATGGAATATAATATATACCTAGAAATGTTTACTAAATTTGAGTTTTGTAGGAAAAGAGTACATGAACACAAAATTAAAGCCAGCCTGGAGATGTTACAGATGCCTATCATCACATCACACAGAAAGCTAAGGCAGGAGAATCGCTGCAAGTTCAAGGACAGCCTGAACAACATAAAAAGACCCTCTCAAAAAACAAAACAATTACAAAGCCAAATAAAACCGAAAAAACTAAGGTAAGCAAATCAGATTACATTACTAAATACCAGATAAGATTACATGCTACCTGAAAATACTAAGTAATTCCATAAACATTATACATCTTATTCACACTTGATACATGTAAGCCTACCCATCCCCATTTTAAAAATAATGAATGAGATGGAAAAGTTAGATTTTTTTTTCAAATCTTGTAGTTAATAAATGGCAGAACCAAAATCACAAGTAACACCCAGATTTGCTAATCTCATAGTCTTTCCATCATATTGGACGGTTTCCAACATCCCTTCCAACTCTAAACCATGTCTATATTACAATGCTACCTCAGTACTAGTCATTAAATGATTCCAGGAGGTGCAACAAGTACAAAACAAAGTGTTTTGGCTGGAAAAGGTAGCAACTCATAAGGAACCAACATAGACAGGTTCTAGTTTATAGGTCAGGTACCAAAGGACAACTACCAGAACAAAATGTTTTTATCAAAATGCGTAGAATGCTAAATGTGAAGGGTTCCAAAGCAGTTGAATATGGAGATTTGTCTGTATAATTAAATGTTTTTTTTGTTTTGTTTTGTTTTGTTTTTTGTGAGAGCTGTTATGGGAGAAGGAGATTAACATTTCAAATTCGAGGCCAAGAGTGGGGGCACATGCCTGTAATCCCAGCACTTGGGAGGCTAAGGCAGGAGGATTACTGCAAGTTTCAGGCCAGCCTGGGCTCAAAGTGAGTTCAAACCCAGCCTGAGCTGCACAAGGCAATGCTGTCTCAAAAAGACCAAAAAATAAAATTAAATTTTAAAAAAAGAAACATTTGAAAGTTAAAGAACAAGTAGAACATAGACAGAAAGGAAGACCAATTCAGATACTCTTCTACTTATGATGGGGTTACACATCATAAACACACCATAGCTTGAATATATCATGAGTAGAAATGTATTTAACACATCTAACCTACCGAACATCACAGCTTAGCAAATAGTACACTGTAGGGTACAGGCTGCTTCCTTTGTGATCCCACAGCACACAGAACTGTAGCTGCTGCTACTACTAAGCAATGCCAAAGTTATAATACCACACATGGCTACCCAGGAAAACCAACATTCAAAATTCCCAGAATGGTTTCTACTGAGCAATATAATAAATGTATATTGCTTTCCCACCATTGTAAAGTCACATAACATCAAAAAATCCTAAAGAGTACCCACATTAGCTCAAGGACCATTTCTATTCTGAGCAGAGAAAAACAGTACCATTAAACATAAGAGCAACATCTGTGATCTGTGTCAACTTTTCAGGAAATTTTGGGTTGGAAGTGTTAGGAGATAATGAAAGAGCTGATACTGTGACATGTTTAAATATGGCACAGCGTCCTAAGCAAGTACCTTCACTAAACCTCAATTTCTTTTACCTTTGAGATGGAATGAAAAATATCTGCATCACAAATTTGTCCTGAGGAAAAAAAATTAGTAAATTTGTTTATTATAGTAATGGACACACACTAAGAAATGCAAATTATTCCCTGACACTAGAAAAATTTGTAAATGTGAAATAAAACTAGATCGTGAAGCATACCACATGAAGATCATGAGGATTTCAGAGTTCTAAGTGATATACTTCATGATTTAATCTCATGTTACAGTTATATATTTGACTAATGTCCATTACTGTATCAAACACATACCTTACAGAGGCCAGCCAAGAAGCAATTTCAGCAACTACCAAGAAGAAATGATTGCTTGACTTACAATGGTATCAAGAGACAGACTGAGTGTTTTCAAGAAAGAATAAGCAATAATTGGTGAAAAGTAATTGAAGGACAAAGAACAAGAACAGGGAACATTCAAAAGCTGATAGTAGACAATAAAGCAAAGTACTTAAGGAGCTTGAAATCACACTGACATGAATTTAAACCCTGACTTCCTGTTAGGAGTTATATGTCCTAAGACAATTAACAATCCCCATCTGACCTTCAGATCTGTAAAATGAAAATAACTGATATTCACAGGGAATGGGTATTTAGTACATGGTAACCACTCAGTAAATGGTCTTAGGTACTTAATATGTACCTGATTTCCCATTCAATAAACGCTGTATGTACTTAATATGTACAAGGTTTCTTCCTGTTCTCTTGGCCTGTCTGCTAGAACATTCTTCTTTTGGCCTCTCTCAAACAACTCAATTCTTTCAGTTTAATAACATCTCCTTGGAAAGGTTTCCCCCAAGCAGCCTCCAGTTAAATTATTTTTGTTGCTGTTGCTTTGGTTCAGTTTGCCTTTTTCAGGCAGAGTCCCAATATGCTTCCCAGGCTGGCCTTGAACCCAATTCTCCTGCCCCAGTCTCTCAACTGGGATTACAGTTATGCGCAACTGTGCCCAGTAATAATTTTTCTCCCTTTTTTTTTTTTTGGTTCTATTTTTATTTTATTTTTATTTTTTGGTGGTGCTAGGAATTAAATGCAGGATGTAGCAAAAGCTAGGCAGGTGTTCCACCCCAAGCTACAACCCTAGATTTTAACTACTTCTTTAATAGTATGTACTACCAAGCCACCTAGAGGTTTTAATTACTTCTTTAATAGTATGTACTACCAAGCCACTTATAGTTATCTTATCTCTCTTACCCCTAACCACACTGGATAGGGAGTTCCTTGAACACTGCTACAGTTTATATCTAGATGCCCCCTGAAAGCCTCATGCACTCATAGGTGGGCCTTTGGGAAGGTGACTGGGCCATGGGGTGTGATGTTCATCAGATGAGTCCCTTATAAGTTTACAGCTAGACACACTGTTGGCAGGTTAAGCCTGGTTTGGAGGAAGTGGGTGACCTGGGTGTGGCCTGGAGGGTTTTATCTCCTCCCTCTTCCCTTGATCTCTCTCTGCTTCCCAGTACTATCCCCTGAGCTGTTTCTCCTCTGCTATACCCCTTTACCATGATGCCCTGCCTTGCAGCCAGCCAACTACGGACTGGGACTTCTATAAACTGTAAGCCAAAATGAATCTTTGCTCTTTACAGTGTGACTATCAGGTATGTGTCTCAGCAATGAAAAAGTAACTAACACAAAGGTAAAGACAATTAGTCATATTTGCCTTCTTATCCTCAATTAACATAGTAAGTACATAGCAGGCTTTGCAATTTTTGTTAAAGGTAAGGAAAAAAATATATGTAAATCTAGGTTCTTAAAAGGGAATGGTGTCACACACCTGTAATCCCAGAACTCAGGAGGCTAAGGCAGGAGTTTAAGGCCAGCCTGGGCTACACAGGGAGTTCAAGGCCAGCCTCAACAATATAGCAAGACCCTGTCTCAATCAGCCAATTAATCAATAAATCTAGGTTTTTATTAAGCTCTTCCACATTACTCTTCTCCAAATCAGTAAAATTACACTTTAAAATTAGCAGATTCCATTATTTAGAAAGGTTTTTCCCTACACACACTACAAAATTATCACCACCCAGCCAATTTGAACTACTAGACAGTTCTATTTCTGCATCTCATTCAGGGCTTGCAACACAGTAGGTAGCCAATCAACATTTGATAACCATTCAGCAAAAAGCATAGTAGGATAAAATGCACAATTAATAGTGCCTTATACTTTAACTACCAAGAAAAGCTAACCTAATACCTTGAGTTATTTTTGTTGACAAAGCCCCCAACTACCTAGAAATTACTTAAGAAATCAAATACTTGAATAACTAAAAATAATAATCTCTGCCAGCTGGTCTCCCTTAAATTCAAGCACATTAAACTCAAATATGAGTGCCAAGTACTGCCTCATATTCCTATATTTCCCTAGCCTGTCTATTCCCCCAACTACCATATCACCATTCTATACCTTCTCAAATTTCCAAATCTTTCATCTTCTCTCCTCTCCCTCCCCCTTTCTCTCTGCTAATGTACTTTCTATTTCCTTTTATCGCGTTAATGTGGATCAGAGATTCACAACAGGGGTTTTACTGAACCACCCCACCCTGAAGTGTGGGGAGGATCCTGCATATCTCTCCTAAATGTTAACAGTCCTTGAACCACTCCTTTGCAGAACTTTCTTCTGGCTTTAAATACCAAACCTACAACTCCCATTTATATCTTCTGCCCAGACTTTCCTTCTGAACTTGTTTCACATACACATACTACTGTGTACATTTCCACTTGGAAATTATCCTGTGCAAAACTGACAATGATTTCAGATCTTTCTCCCTTCTCCACCCTGTTACTCTATAGTCATCCCTATTTTGGAAGGTGGTGATTCTATTCTTTCACTGTTTAGTCCATAAACCTTGGAATCATCCTGGTCTATTCACCCACAATGGGCAGCTACCTCGGAAGCATCTAGAATAGTCTTTCCAAACCACCTCCACTATTACCGTCCTGATTCAAGTCACCCTGACCTTCAGCCCAGATAAATGCAATGGCCTGCCACCAGCTCTCACTATAGTCTGCCTGTGCTGCATTAGGTCAACAAAGCAGTCTTTTTGAACACAGGTTAGATCAATTCACTCTTTACTCAAAACCTGTCTCATTCAACGTAAAAACTAAAGTTCTTACAAAGTCCCGCAAGGCCTTACACAACCTTACCCCATTTTACCTGACTATCCATTGTTTCTCTAACACTTGTTCACTCTTTTCGAGCTAAACTAGCTGGTATGCTCCAGGCTCATGGCCTTTCTAGCAGTTCTCACAGCTCTTTCTACATGGCATCTTTACCACTTTCATGTCTTCACTCCAATCTTTTTTATGGGGAGCCTTACAATCTCCTACCCATACCTCTGCACCCCCATTTCCTTTTGTTGCTTTTTGCTAGTACTTTCCACCATATGAAATATATTTTGATTCTGGTATCAGTGTCTTCTCTTGCCCATCCCCAAGGTGAATTTCACAATGGCAGAGGCTTTTAGTTTTTTAACCATTTCCTCCAGTGTCCGGCCTGTAGTAAGTATGCACTATTTGTGAAATTAATAAATTGAACACACTCGTTGTGTGTACACTGTTCTAAAACCCATGTCCACATGCTCCTAGTCTGCTCATTTCTCCCCAAATTGACTAACAACACTAGAGACCAAAGGACATATTTAAATGCATTGTAAAATTCTAAAATTTCTCAACGACTAACCTTAGCTCAACATCCTTATTTTCAAATTCAAAACTCAACCAATGACTCCCACGAAAGACATCACAAATAGTTCACCTGAAATCTAAACATTAACAATCTCAAGACTTATCAGATGAATTCTAGAAGGTACTGTAACTTCAGTTTCGTTTAAGTCTCTAGATTCTCATTACTGAAGACATCCTACATTTCCTCACACCTCAGAAAAATCTAAAGCCAATCGTTTCCTAGGTTCCTCAAATCTAGGTATGATTATTTGAAAGCAATCGAGTATAATAATGTGAAAATGCTTTATCAACAGAAAATGTCTCGTCAGCATTAAATATTATGAAAATGAGACCTAAGCAATGTTCTGAAAGGATAAATTGGAGGAAATAGCTGAGTTTGGAAGGAGTCGAACTGCCCTGTGAAATAAGTATGGTTTAAGTAACTATTTACCACAGACAATGCAGGTCCTGAACTGAACTCCTGAGCTTGCGCCTCGACACTACGTTCCCTACCTTAGAAAGAGACTGACACACTCCGCTAGAGACCACACAGGCCGGCCCCAGAGCCCGGGGCAGTGTCTGGCCACCCTCCTCAGAGCGGAGGAACCACTTCCCCGCCTTCGCGCCTGGGGTGCACTTCTCACGCCGGCCACTCGCCCTCTTTACCACACCTACCAGTCCCCCAACCCTCTTCCTCCAAGCATTTCCTCCTGTTTCACCGGGACACACACTTACCCTGCCTGAAGCGCCGGCTCCTCCCCCGGCTTCCCGCACAGGTGCAG
The DNA here is from genome assembly GCA_004363535.1 of Dasyprocta punctata. NCBI lineage: Eukaryota > Metazoa > Chordata > Mammalia > Rodentia > Dasyproctidae > Dasyprocta > Dasyprocta punctata. The sequence goes on along the minus strand of RJWM01000205.1, from coordinate 17,699 downwards.
ACGCCCGGGTCCTGGCTCTGCCGCCTGACACACACTATCCTGCAGAGGCGCCGGAGCAAGAGTCCAGAGAGCGTGCGCAGCCGCAGAAAGCACGGGCAAGGAGGTCGGAGCCTAGCTCTGTTGTACTTCCGCCCTACGGTACCGGCGAACACAACCGGCAGCACAGCATAACCCTGGAAGCCCACCCCAAGTCCAGTCACGCTTGGCGCCCAGAGATGACGTCACGAAGCCTCACGTGGCCTGCACTCCGCCCTCCAGTGTTCGCCAGTTGTCCCCGGGAGCCGGAGTCGCTTTTGAGCATGCGCACGTCTAGCGGAGCGCTGACAAAAGTGAAACCTGAGTTTGAAGCTTTCTTGTTACCTGAGTCCGGCGCTAAAACGTAATCACTGGGGGTTGGGGAGGTTAAAGTAACAGATCTGTAAGACCAGACACTCTCCCTAAAAAGTGATCGCGGCGTCCCTCTTTCTGACATCTCAAAATACTATTAAAACGTTAGTTTTCAAAGTGTTACCACACCATGTTCTCATTTGACGGTCGCAACTTCTTTACAAGCACGGCGGGCACTAAATAGCTGTATTTAAACGAAAATTATGTAAGCACTGACTTAGCGGGCCCACCTACCCAAGAATGCCTCTTTCTGTTTCTGAAAATAGCAAGCAATTAATAAACTCACCCCTAAACAGTGCTGTATTGAATCTATGCAGAATTCTTAACTAGGCATTTAAGATTGTTCTGTATATACCATAATGCCAAGCGTGCTGAGCAAATGCTGAAACTCAAAACAGATTCCTGATCATAGGGAAGATAAGGAAAATCTTGGTATTAGCCACAGGATTCTTGCAATCCATTGGTGGGTCACAATTTGGTGGAGCATGACTAACATGTCTTAAATGAAATAGAAAGTTGCAGCATGCTTCACGTATGCGAAAGGTATACACTGGGTAGAATATGAAATATATTTCTTAGCAAGGTTGACAAAGAAGTTTCAAGCACATTCCTGGTCTACTCCAGCTACTCAAAGCAGAAATTTCCTTTAGAATACAGACAACAGTGAGCTATTACCCCTGTAAGAAAGATCCTAGGAAAAAAGGTGAATCACCTTCCCAGTGACAAACAAAAGTATATAGAATTTACTTTGAAATGTATACAAACAATAAAACGAATTGAGATAGGATAGGTATGTGATTAACTGAGTTAAGTACAATGTAATTGTAGAATCTTAAGTGGTAGTTCTCTATAAATGGCCACTTACTGTAAAATTCTTACAACTTTGCTATATACTTGAAATTTTTCCCAATTAAGTGCTGGAGGGAGGGCAATATATGGGAAACCATAATAAGTATAAGTGATTACATGGACCTAAAGTCCAGTTTCCTTTAAGTTTTATAAATTGACCCTGTTTTCCTTCCTCCTTTTGTTCCTCTTACTTCTCTAATCTATAACCTATAAAAGAAATATCTAACCCCTCTTCTAAAAGACAGCATTTCAGGGCCAAGGATTAGCTCAGTGGCGTAAGCACCTGCCTGGCAGGCTCTAAGTTTCGAGTTTGATCCCCAGTACCAAAAAAAAAAAAAAAGACAGCATTTCAGATATGAAAACATAGTTCTGGTTCCCCAAAACCCACCCAGGAATGAAAGTTGTTAGTTTTTTTAGCTATTTTTTATATGCTGTACCTCTTTTCTGAATATGGTCCAGTTATCAGAGCACCCATTAAACAGTGATATTCTTTCCCATTTGTTGATTATGCTCCTTAAGGAAAAATTTCAAAGAGAACTTTTTTTTTTTTATACCAGGGATCAAACTCATTTTTTGAGACAGGGTCTCACTATGTAGTTCAGGCTGGCCTTGAACTCACTTTGTAGCCCAGGCTGGTGTCGAACTCACAATAATCCTCCTGCTTCAGCCTCCCAAGTGCTGGGATTAAAGGAATGCACCACCACGCTCAGCTTCTATACCTATTTAGGATATCAATTCCTGATGTTTATCTTTAGGGTGTAGTTGCATTTGTTTTGTTTGTCTTGAGATCTGGCCAACAGGGGGAAGTCTGTCTCCTCCAAGGTTACAAGATATCTGGTCTTCGAGCCCAGCCTTATCTGCCTTCTTATAATATTTGTATCTAACTCAACTGCCTATAACAGTTCTTCGGTGCACTAAGACCAGGTTATCATCTGTGACTTTGTTCCTGCTGTCTCTGCTGTTGTTGGGGGCTGTGACTGTCCTAGATTCTTGGCATTGCAAGGAACTGAACAGGACACACAGCAGTCAGAAGTGAAAGCATAGATTTGTTGGCCAGGATAGACTCCTCGGGAGCCAGCCAATGAAAAGAGCCCACAGCCTAGATGAAGCCAAGTAGCAGAGCCTATGTGTGGTTTTTTACAGTGAAGGAGAAGCTCTTCAAACTGATGAGGCAATTCACACCAGTCAGGGACAATCTCTTCCTTTCTATTGGAGGGGAGAGTTATGTCCCTATATGGACTCTTGAGGAACTGTCATGGTGCCCAAATGCAGGGAGGGAGTTAAAACAATGTTGATGAGATTATAATTAACTGTAATTGAGTCAGGATCATTCTCAGTTGTTTAGCATATTCTATAGCATGTGTCCCCGGGCATAGATTAGTAGTTAGAGGTGGGTAACTTTGTGGTTTCCAGAGAGCTTACCTTCAGCCACCCCTGAAGCCCATAGAGCATGCGCCTTCTGGTCTTTCCTTGTTTGTCTGTTAAAACCAGGCACTCTGTGGTTTTTAAGAGAGCTACCTTCCTGTTTTCCCCTCTGCCCTTCAGGCCTCCTCCTTCTAGGATTTCTCCTCTCTACCTCCTGCCTCACCGCTGCATAATATACTGTCCCAGACCAGGCCCATCATCAACAGCTCTTCTTCCTCACTTGACATATACCATTCAGGGCTTCTTTGTTTTTGTCATTTTGTTTTTGTTTTTTGTGCAATACTGAGCATTAGACCCATAGCCCTTGTACTAAGCTACATCCCCAGCTTTTTTTAAAAAATTTTTTATTTTGAAACAGGGCCTCACTATCACTAAGTTGCCCAAGCTGCACTCAAAATTTTCATCTCCTGCCTCAGCCTCCCAGAGTGCTGCAACTACAAGATCATTTCATGTTTTGAAAAGCTTTCTCTGATCTACCCAGTTTGGATTGGTGGTCTTCATAGTTTCCTCAGTGGTTTTTGAATACCCAGTGTCAAGCATGATGCCTGGAAAGCAACACATTATTTGTTGACATAAACTAAGCTGCACCTAAGCTCACGTCCAAGATTCCCATCACTCTCACCTCACAAACTAGACTGTTCCATGTAGCTAAGAGTTCAGGTAAAAGAAAAGTGGCTATTGCCTTTATTATATGACCTTGTGAATTCCCAAGGGACAAACTCAGCAAGGAAAGTTGGAAGGAACTGAGATGCACTGCCATTAATGGAGTGGAGCTCCTGCTGCCACCTCACAGTTTAAGGTCTCTAACCCCACTGCATCCTGTCTCAGCCAGGGCCAGTTCTATGGTATGCATGGGAGAAGACATCGCTGCTTCTTCCATCTAGCTGCATGCGTTGCAGCACATCTGCAGAACATAGTCATTCTTTGGTTCTTCTATCCTTTGGCATGTCTTCATTCAAATGATGCCTCTCCTCTGATGGAACAGAACCTACTAGAAAGTAGCAATAAATTCCTACGCATCAAAGGCTGCAAACTGCTGAGGCGAGAGTATTATAGACATTCTCCATAGTATTATAGAGTACTATAAGTTAGATAATAATCAACAGACAGTCAGAAGAAATCAGTGCAGGAGATGAAACACACCAAAATTGTGACTGGAGAGAAAGTAGAAGGGAGCAGGCCTGCAGGCCTCCCTAGAGACAAACAACAGCTTGAGATTATACTGTAATCAGCACCACCTGGTCCTGTGAGCCTAGCTAAAGAATCAGAAACATAGGTGGGTGACCAGAACATCCTGACCTAGACTCATATCCTTTCCTCAAAATGCCTTTGATCTACATTAGAAGTTAGAGACAGGTGAAAGTTAGTGATGCCCACCTATACCTTCACTACATGCCTTGTTTCCCTATTGGCTTACTGTTAGCTAAGCAACTATTCTTAAAACCCCTTAGGTTGACCTCAGGTTGGCCTAGTGATCAGAAATGTGGTCATTTTCATGTATAAAACCCCCAAACAAGAAGCTTTGGCAGAAACCCACTTTCAAATGCACTCTTGTTTCTCAGTAGCTTTCTCTTAATAAACTTTTCTACTTTTATTCTCCTCTGTCCTCACATCCATTCTTTGAATATCAAGAGATATGAACTTGAGACATCTGACCTCTAACAAAATGAGAGTCACTTCCCTGTGGCAGGAGGACCAGAAGTTCGAGTCCAGTCTGGGCTACTTAGTGATTTAACAAGCTCTTGTCTCAAAATTTAAAAAAAAAGTTTTTTTAAGGCTGTGGATATAACTCAGTGATAGAGCATTTCTCTGGGATCATTCCCTAGAATTGGAAAAAAACCTTCAAAAATATGTTAATAATCACATATTTCACATGCACAAATAAATGGATTTCTGGCTTATCCTGGAATCTGACAACACTGAGTATACTTGGCAACCATGAGCTGTGGAAGAGTGGCAGGTGTTTCTTTTTAGGCTCAGCATACTTTCTCCAACTTCACAGTCACTCCATGCTGTCACTTACTTGAATTCTATCTGATCTGTACTCAGTGGTGAATGAGTTCATATCTGAATGTGCTATTAGGAAATAGGGCCTGGTTGGAGGAAGTGGGTCACTGAGGGTATGACCTGGAAGGGTGCATTCTTGTCCCTGGTGCCTTACTTTTTTCCCTGTGCTTCCTGGCTGCCATAGATTGAGCAGTTTTTTTCCACTTTGTTTTTCTGCCTTGAAACCAGTCTACCATGGACTGAATCCTCTGAAACTATAAGCCAAATAAACCTCTCCTCCTTTAATTTGCAGGTTTCTGGTATTTTGTCCCATGGACGGGAAGGCTATTACTTGGTATATAGAGTGTTCAATGCCATCTAGTTTCAGATATCCACTGGTATTCCTGGAATATACTCCCCAGATAAGGAGGGACTACAGTATATTCATAAATACTTATTATTTGACTTTTCCCATATGATATTTTTTCTATAAAAAGCTTTTATTAAAACAATGACAATCTCAGTATGGTGGTGCTCTAATCCCAGCACTCTGGGAGCCTGAGGAAGGAGGATCACAAGTTTAAAACCAACCTGGGCAATTTAGTGACTTAGCAAGCACCCATCTCAGAAAGTAGGTGGGGCTGGGAAGGTAATTCAGTGTGAAGGGCCTAAGCAAGGCCAATTCATAGTTCCACAAACAACAAACAAAACCAAACCAGGACAAGCTGGCTGTGGTGGCACACACCTGCAATTCTGGCTCCACAAGAGATTGAGGATCACAAGTTCAAGACTGGCTTGGGTAACTTAGTGAACACTTGTCTTAAAATAAAATTTAAAAAGAACTAGGAGGGCTTATTGTGAGGCCCTGCAATTTCCAGGACACGGGGTTGAAGGTTAGATCTGTTACTCAGGCAGTTTTTCAGTTTTTTAAAATACGAAATGGAAAAAAAAAATCTGAAGTAACATTTAAGCACGAGAAGAGAGAAATTCCTAAAGCCGCAAAATACATACTTGCTATAACAAATTGTTGTCACCAGGTGTCGCAGTCTGCCCAGCCAGTGAGGCCAGTTCATAGCACCCTCAGTGACATAATAGACAGTGTTTCCCAGGTGACCTCTGGTTATTGTAAGAGATTCTGTGACATCCTAAAAGAATTGTCACAACAAAATTATTTTAATTTTCAAAGGGAACTCTTGTCAGAGCTAACTGATCTCTTTCAAATCTTCGATCTTCTCTTTCACTAGTTTGTTCTAGATCATAAAATAGTGCAGCATAGCAGAGTAGTGGAGGATTTGGTTTTTTAAGCCCTGCTCCAATAGGTATTCTCTGTGTGGCCACAGGAAAAATTATTTAAGGACTTGCTAAATAATTTGTAATTCCCAGTGCAAAATGAAAATGAAGGCCCTTTGTTAAAAGGTTAAGAATCTCAAAATGGCAACACGAACCTTTCAGTGAGTGCCAGGCTCTGTGCAGATGAATGGATCATATGTCCGAGAACCTGACTTTTACATAACTGGTTTTTTTTTCAGTGCTGGGTGTTGAATCTAGGCCCTTGCATATGCTAGGCAGTGTGCTATGATCCCACTAAGCTATACCTCAAGCCCTGTTAATGTGTGGTGAAAGAAAATTTCTAATATATCCTAAAATTAATTAAAGAGCTGGACGATGGAGGGGGGAAAGAGAGAAATTAATCAGTCAACAGTTTTTGGTAAAAAAGAAAACAAACAAAAAAACATGGTTGCTGATGAAACCAACAAAAAGGTCCTTCATATGGAAAGCTTATCCCTATGACAGCCACCAGTAAGGTCGCTGTGCCCCGTTGACATACAAATTTTCCAACCCAGAAGCATCAAGACTTTTTATGGACTCCACTTCTAACCAAAAATTTTCTCAGTTTAGAGTAATTCCACCCATCTTGTCTGTAGCCCATACAGCTTCAATGCAAACAACTTATGCTTTCCTTCTCCGATTTCTCATTAAAACATCATCTAGCTTTTTAGATCCAGTGAGCATTTCTGCAAATGCTATCCAGTTTTGCTATTGACAGTTTACGGAACCTGCACTTTTTTCTGGCTAGCATTTGTAATGGCTGAATAAATTCTTTTATTTCAGAGATTCCTTGGTCTACTCCAAGCTACCACTTCTCTGTTTCCCTCAAGGTAAAATGAGGATAATGATAGTACCTGCCTCAAGAGCTTGTAAAGGGTAAGTGGGATGAGTCACGTGAACACTGCATCCCAGAGTGTACATAGTGAGCTCTCAATGCACGGGAGCAATTTTAGGCCTGTCATGGGCTGTTGTGCCTCTCCTTACCCACAGCGATCCATTTCACAACCTGCTGCCAGGACAATCTTCTTTGGCATGATCCTCACCATGGCCCTGTTTTGTTTTTACAAAAACCAAATCCTCACTACGTACAGAATAAAATCCAAACTTCTTTACTAGCAGTTCTCTAGCTTCATCTCCCATCACCTATCAGACTCCCTGGTCTCTCTCTGGACTGTCCTGCTGGAAATGTCCCCTCTCCAGGGCTGCAGGGAACAGCAATGCAAGTCATGCTACTGCCTTCAAGTTGTTTGCAATCTACACTAGGAAACAGATTATTACACAAGAGATTTAGCAACAGTACAAGGCAGGAGTAGTGAAGGAGAAAAGTATTACAAAAGTCACGACTGAAGTGCCATTTAAAAAATTATTTCATAATTTTTTGTGGTTACTATGTTATATATAGACTGTATGTTATATGTGTCAAAACTAGTTTCATGGATTCTTTTCAAAAATATAATTCATACTAGTGAGACACAAAGTGGTTTTTTTATTAATAGGCTTTATTTTCATTTAGAATAGTTACAGGTTTACAGCAAAATTGAGTGGAAAGTTAGAGAGCTTCCATATCACCTCCGCATATCTATACAACCACTCCCACTATTGATACCCTGCACCACTGCTGTGTGTTTATTACAATCAATAGACCTGCCTCAACATAATTATCACCCAATGTTCATAGTTTGCACATAGCTTGTAGTGGTGGTGCATGCCTGTAAGCATAGTTTGCACATAGCTATGTGTACTTTCCACAGGTATAGAACAATGGCATGTGTTGTAGTCAGGGGTTACAGGCAGAACAACTGCACACAGGACACAGAATTTGTATTAGTTTTACGATGGTCACCCAGAGTTAAACACAAGAAAGTGCAGGAAAATCTGTCCACAACACTAAAGACCCAGCATATTTAGCCAAGGACCTGGATCCCACAGCAATGTCCTGCATGAGTCCAACTAGAGACCCAGAGCCCATGACAATGCCTCCAACATATCCAACTGGAAATGTAAGAGCTCACGATAAGGAGTCATGCTGCCGGGCGTGGTGTGAATGCCTTTAATGCCAGCACTTGGGAGGCTGAGGCAGGAAGACTTTTGTGAGTTCGAGACGAGCCAAAGTGAGTTCAAGGCCAGCCTGAACTGCATAGTGAGACCCTGTCTCAAAAAAATAGGGCCAGGGATTTAGCTCAGTGGTGTAAGCATCTGCCTGGCAGGCACAAAGTTTTAAGTTCAATCCCCGGTACCAAAAAAAAAAAAAAAAAAAAAATAAGGACTCATGCCAGTCTGTTTTATGGATCTACGCTGGGAAGGCCAAAGGTCAGCGGTGGAAGCTAGAAAGTCTATGCCAGCAGGGCGAAGGAGCTGTGCAGTTGGTTGAGGGTTCTCCACTGAAGCCGAGAAGGCACACTCAATATAAGGACCAGAGCTCCCCCTGAAAACTACCACAGCCATCCTCAGCGGCAATAAGATCCCGAGCTCCCCTGACAACAAGAACAATCGAGCACAGGTCAGGAAGCCTAGCATGACAAGCTTCCCTAGGACACATCTTCCCCTCTGGAACCAGGAAGTGATGCTTCATGTAAGGAGCAGAGCTCGCCCAAATGAACCACAGCCACCATCAACACCAAGGTCCTGAGCTCCTCTGATGATAATGGCTGAATCCATACTGGGGAAGCCAGCATGACAAGCTCCTCCAGGAGAACCAATGGCTCAAAACAGCAACTTAGGAGAACCCACAACACCTTACCCTTCTCCACATCTCTATTTATGCTGGCAACTTTTCTCAGGTGGGCCCTCTACACTCTGCACCATGCCAATTTAATTCAGCTGCTGTTAAGTTGACCGCCGGTTTTTAATCCATAACAGCCTGTATCTACGATTCTAGTATTACCTAGAATGTTTGATACTGAAAGTGCATATTTATTTATTTATTTAGAGACAGGGTCTTGATTTGTAGTCCAGACTGGCCTCAAACTCATGGCAATCCCCATGCCTCAGCCTCTCAAGTATCTGGGATTACAGGTGTACCCCACCACATCCTGCTCTGGCAATGTGTTCTCCAAATAAAACAAAATACTTAAATTTTTTAAAACTTTATTTTAAAGATAATAAAACCCAACAAAACAAAACAGAATAAATCTAATCAAAACAAAGCAGTGAAACTGGTACACAACTTCAAAGCAAAATAATAGGAAAACAACAATGGCTACCATAGTATATCTTGTTATCTTCACAGTAGTTGTCCATTCCATCAGATATAGCAAAATCAAACCAAATCGAAACAGAATAAAACCAAAACAGAATATTGAATAAAGCAAAACAATTAATTGAAACAAAACAAAACAGGGAGAACAATTCTGGATTTCAAAAACAAGATAGAAGGAAATCCCCCATATGTGCTATATTGCACTGTTATCCTCCCTATAGATGCTCAGGCCCCAGACCTGAAAAGTCAACCAAACAATACAAGCACTCAGCTGTTTCAGTTGCTTTTTGTACCTTGGTTGCTAGCAACTCAGCCTGTCCTCTGAACCGCCCAGTTGCTTGCAGGGGTGGGGAGTTGGTGATTCTCAGCCAGTGCACCCAGAGGCTCATGGAAGGTGCTAACTTTTCTCTTCCTGGGCCCTGCATGGCTTGCATGTCTTACCAGAAAGCCTGGCTAGTCAGCTTGTTGGTTGGCTCCTCTCAGTCTCCAAAACAAAATATTTAATAAGTAATTTACTTTCAATTAAACAAAGCAGACTGTTTAGATTTTTTTTTTTTTACTTTAAAATGTACTAATAAAATTTAATTAGACTTGGGAGGCTGAAACAGGAGGATAAGTACAAGTTCTAGGCCAGCCTGGGCTACAAAGTAAGTTCAAGGCTAGCCTGAACTGCAGAGTAAGACTCTGTAAAAAACACACAAAAAATTTAATTGGGATGTTTATCAATAACTATTTTTCTGAGGACCTTTCTGTAGGACAATTTGCCCACACATATTAGTTGTCAGAATTGGCAGAGATAGTATGTTTTCAGACTTTCTCTGTATTTTAAAAATAAGCAGTATGGTTTAAAACACCTAACTTTCTTTTCTTTTTTTTTTTTTTTTTTTTTGGTACCGGGGGATTGAACTCACAACCTCGCGCCTGCCAAGCAGGTGCTTAGGCCTCTGAGCTAAATCCCCAGCCCTATTTTTTGAGACAGGGTGTCACTATGCAGTTTAGCCTGGCCTTGAACTCACTTTGTAGCCCAGGCTGGTCTTGAACTCACAATGATCCTCCTGCCTCAGCCTCCCAAGTTGTGGGATTAAAGGCATGCGCCACCACTCCTGGCTCTAATTTGCTTTTTCAATTAAGGTATGTACTACAAAAAGAAAAAAAAAACTGCCATAAGATCATAGGATAATTACTGAACTCCTGAAAAGTTTGTTTTTCTGTCATTACCTTTTCATACGCTCTCTTCGGGGACCTGATCCATAGCTAGCCTTTACCTCAATAACTTACTCTTAGCGATATCACTGCCATGCACAAGCTATAGTTTATTTTTTTTAAATAGTACTAGAGATTAAACTCAGGGGTTCCTGAATGTTAGGCAAGCACGCTAGCACTGAGTCATATCCCCTAGTCCCCTCTCTCCCTTTTTTTTTGAGGCAGGATCTCAAACTTGCAATTCTCTTGCCTCAGCCTCTTGGATAGCTGGGATTGTAGCTATGAGCAATGGGCCAGACTCATAGTTTACTTTCCATGTGCTCTGAACACTACAGCTGAAACACTCTGTATCCATTTTTGCGTGTCTCAGATCTATTTATTACTTTGGGCTCCCAAGGACTGGCATGATTGAAGCAGCTGAGAGAAAAGAGAAAGATACTGATATTTTGGAAAGGAAGGAAGAATGAGTAGTAATGATCTAATTCATGCTTGGGGTATCATGAGTGTATTTTCCTCTGCAGAGATAAGATCCTTTATGTCAGGAAGTTGACTTCATGTATACACTTTATTTAATAAACACAAAAAAGTATATGGTGTGCTGGTAACATTTTTCTAATATTCTAACCAGAATCTCAATATTTCTACTATCTGGGAGATCCTCTTTAAAAACCCTGATACGGTAATTTGAAAATACAAAATTGGGTGAACATGCAGGTGAAGGGCCCTGAAACTTCAGGTGCATAGTAAAATCACCTATTTCTCACCACTGAGAGACTGATGCTGAAATGTAGTACACAAGCGGCTTGCCTCTACCTCTCTGGGTATCCAAGACTGCTTCTCAGCCTATGACCTAAACTTCTTCATAAAATAATAGTTAATCTCAATTGAATTGCCATGATAGCTAAAGGCAGAATTAAATCTATCCTTTTTATTTTTTGAAATAGAGTATCATGATGTAGTTTGGGTTGGCCTTGAACTCACTATGGAGCCAAAGCTGGCCTCAAACTCATAGTAATACTCCTGCCTGAACCTTTCACATGCTGGGATTATAAGCATTCACCATCGTGCCTGGCAAATCTATCCTTTCTAAATGAGAATTTTCATATTCAGGTTACCAGCATTTCTGTAACCAATGTATTTAAATGCAGTTATCTGAGAAATTATTTCTGATTTGATTTTTTTCTAGAACCTCATTTATCTGCTTTGTTACTTTTTTTTTTTTTTTTTTTTTTTTTTTTTTTTTTTTTTTTTTTTTTGCACCACTGGGGATTGAATTCACAATCTTGCGCCTGCCAGACAAGCGCTTAAACCACTGAGACAAACTCCCGGCCCTGGTTTTTTTGAGGCAGGGTCGCACTATGTACCTCAGGCTGGCCTTGGGCTCACGTTGTAGTCCAAACCGGCCTTGAACTCACAACGTTCCTCCTACCTCAGCCTCCCGAGTGCTGGGATTAAAGGCATGCACCACCACACTCAGCTATACTGTGGTAACTATTGATTTTCCACCTTTAACCGTATGAACTAGATTTGTGGTTACAAAATCTAAAATGAATCAGAAAATTGAATGCAGTAAATAAACCCTCAATATGGCAATTTTACACCCAGCAGAGAAAATTTTAAAGGGGCTGGGGAAAAATAGAGAAATAGAAGAAGAGGAAGAGATTAGAAGCAAGACTGGAGGACAAAGGGATATTATGCAAACTTTGGGAAACTGGTGAAGAAGACAACAGGAAAAGCAAGAAGGAAGAAATAAAAACAAGAACCGAACATAACGACAACAACAAAATTAGAAACAACATTCACACTGATATAAAAACAAGAACAAACAAGGAAAACCAAGTCAAACAAAAAAACAGGAAAAGAGCAAAAAAATAATAAACTAAGAAAATAAAAATGTTCACTCCAAGATGTGTGTCCGCTGTCACTGGTAGAATAATTGGGTAGAGTCCTGATCTGAGTTGATTAATTCCAGCAAGCCAGCTGTAGTTTACAGCAGGGTAGTTGATAATCCCAGCAAGCCTACACCTTTAGTTCCATTGAAGTGCAGGTTAATTTCTGGCTGTGAGGCTTAAACCAGATTTGTTCAGCCTTTTTTTTTTTTTTTTTTTTTTTTGTGGCACCGGGAATCGAACTCACAACCTCGCATCTGCCAGGGCAAGCACTTAAGCTGCTGAACCAAACTCCTGGCCCTAATTTTTTGAGGCAGGGTCGCACTATGTAGCTCAGGCCAGCCTTGTGCTCGCGTTGTAGCCCAAGCCAGCCTCGAACTCACAATGCTTCTCCTACCTCAGCCTCCCTAGCACTGGGATTAAAGGCTTGCGCCACCACGCCCTGCTTGTTCAGCCTTTAAAAGTCTGTGCACCTCCTGTTGGTTGGAACTCTGCTCCCTCAACTCCTGCCAACTTGAACTCAACATCCCAATGCTGTCAGTAGAAGCTCCTAGGTGGAGCATATAGGAGTTCTGAGTTCTGAGCTCGGTTGACCCCTCTCCAAAATGGCTATGGGCCAACCACCCTCTCCTGGGGGATGTCAGAACCTGAATAACTCACCAGCTACTGCAGTCCACAGCATCCACTGCTCTGTTCCACCACTGTGTTTCTCCACAGAGGACTCTGGGGCCACCAGTAGTCACTGTGAGTCTGTGGGTTCTAGCCACCCCTTGCACACAGTGAGGCCAGGCTCAAGGAGAAAGTGCTGCCTGCCACCTTCTTCTTCACTGAAGTCTCTTTGCTCTCCCATGGACTTCAATTCTCACTTCAGATCCTTCCGGGTCCTTGGGACCCATTTCCCTCCTTTCTCTCTACTTCCTGTTGCTATATTCTGGTGTCTGGACACCAAATCTCAGAGAAGCTCTTTCTCTGCTGCTCATCACTCGGCTATCTTCCCACAAGTCCTAATGTATTAAAGTGTATTTATTTATGTTTACATTTTCATTGGTGCTGCAGATAGAATCCAGGGTCTTAATATGCTAAGGGAGGCTTCTACAACCAAGCTATACCGCTGACCTGGTACTATTTTTTTTAAACAGACATACAAACAGTGTAAATTTGCCATGCATTTCTAATTTTGTTGAGAGGCATTGTCAGTGAAGCATAGTGACTGATTAGATTTGGGAGTGGGTTTGTGAGGGAGGCTATTAATACTGTATTTAGCTAGTGTTCATGCCTTTAACCAAGACCAAGGCATGGGAAGCAGACCTTATCACTGACAACACCAAATACCTGAGAGGAAGTGGAGCAATTCTCATTCATGATGATGGGGATGTAGCACGGAACAGCCACTCTGCAGGGCATTTGGCCATTTTATTTCAAAACTCAACACAATCTTCTCATATGACTCCCAGCAATTATGCTTTCCTCCTCCCCACCCCTGCACTAGGATTTGAACACAAGACTTCACATGCAAGGCAAGTACTTCATCACTGAACTATATCCCCTACCCTTTGTATTTTGAGACAGTGTTTCAATCATTTTCCATGCTGGCTTTCAACTTGTGGTCCTGCTGCCTCAGTTTTGCAAGCAGCTGAGATTATAGATGCACTCCACCATACCTACCTCATTGTCCTCAATATTTTCCTATAGGAATGCAAAGTTTTGCCCACACAAAAAGGTGCAGGTGAATGTTGGTAGCAGCCTTATTCATACCTGCTATGCTGGGGCATCTTGATTGACAACTTGCCTTGGTGAAGAGACAACTAAGAAATTAGCAAAGCATTCTTTTGTGTGTGTCTGTGAGGGTACTTCCAGTAATGACAGGCATGTGGGTCAGTGAACTGAGAGGGGAAGACTCACCTTGAGTGTGAGTGACTCCATCCAGTGCAGGTGAGGCCCAGGTGGAACAAAAATGGAAGGAGAAAGCTTGCCAGCACAGGCTGTGTCACTCTTCCTCTGCATCCTGGCTGCCATGAGGTGATGAGACCCTTCCTCCATGGTGTTCTGTCTAACCACAGGCCTAAAGCAATGGATCCAGGCAACCATGGACTGAAATCTCTGAAATCATGATCCAAAATAAACCTTTCCCCTCTAAGTCATCTTCCTTAGTTATTTTGTCACAGTGATGAGAACCTGAAGTATAAAACTGCCAAAACTTGGTAACAGTGGAATTTTACTTGATACTAAAAAGGAATGATTATCGAGCTATGAAAGGACATGGAGGAAATTTAGATGAGTTGTACTAAGTGAAAGAAGCTAATCCAAAAAGGTTACACACTGTGTGATATCCATATTTTCCATTATAAAAATGGTAAAGACAGTGAAAAGATCAGTGATTTCCAGTGGTTGTGAGGAAGGAAGGATGAACAGATACAGCTGAAAAAACTTTTAGGGCAGCAAAACTACTCTGTATCATACTAGAGTGATGAGTGTCATTTCACACTTACTCAAATTCATAGACCAAGAATGAGTCCTTATATATTGGTACTGGGTGACAGTGTATCAGTGTAGGGTCATTAGTTGTAACAAATATTGGGAGATGTTGACAATGAGGAAGGCAATGCATGTGTGGGGCTAGAAGTATGAGGAAAATCTCCTATTCAGTTGTTTTGTTTCGCAGTACCTCTGCATTGAACAACATCCTTTTCGAAAATTCTTAAAATAATTCTACTTTTAATAATATATTCACATACTTATGTATTTAGTGTTAGTTTATAGTTCTGGTGACTGAACCCAGGACCTCTGTATAAAGCTACAGCCCTTTTTTATTTTGAGACAGGGTCTTGCTAAATTGTTCAGGCTAGGTTAAACCTTGCAATCTTTCTGCTTCAGCTTCTCAGAATGCTGGGTGTTTGCCACCATGCTTGGTTCTTCTGTTCAACTTTGTTGTGAACCTAAAAGTGCCACAAAAAATAAAGTCTATTAAAAAGAAATGGAGGTGGACAGTTCACCTGGGACAAATCCTTGCAGAATTTTGTGGTAACATCTAAAGAGGTCTGCAATCTGAAAAAGAAGTCTAAGTGGAGGCATTTTTAATAAGGGATCATTTACTACACATGCTAATCTGGTTCCTCCAAGAAGTGATGCCAAGATGGGTTTACACTTGCAAAGATGTTAAGTAGTGAGATCTCTTTGATAGAAAATGAGAGGGAGACAGTAGGGCTAGGTGAGCCACTGGTCTGTAGTGTGAAGAGGAGGTAAAGAATCAGTGGGGAGAAGCCAGTGCAGCTTAAGGAAGATGCAGCAAGAATTTTTGAGCCAAAGTCACCCATCAGAGAAGTCCCCCATCCTTCCAGGAATGGGACAGCCTTATAGTCCCTGACACATTTGGCCATCTCTTGGGAGTTCCCCATGGGATTTCGGTGCCAGAATAGGAGCCCTCGGTCAATTACTCTTGCTTGCATTTATAGGTCTGTGAGGCCTATTTTCCTGGAGGTCACCACCCTTTAATTAACAAAAATGTCCTTTAACACAGAGATCAGCGTAAATAAGAGTGCAATATTATAAACAGCTCTTTTTAATCAAGAAGTTCTGAAGGTTGTCAATAGCCAGAGACATCTCCTGGCCATAGTTTCAGACCATTCTTCTTCCCTTCTAGATTTTTTGTTTGTTCCTGGCACTCATACACTAACTCTTTGGGAATTAATAGATAAAACTATTCATCATGAATTGCTCCTGCATTGCTTTTTTTCTACATATCTCAAGTTGACACTCACTTGTTATGGCATGCAGAAACACCAAAACTACACCCAGGATTTGGAGGCAGATTTATTTACATTAACAAGCACTGATTGGGATCACCCCCAAAATATCAGGCCCTGAACTCTGGTGGTCTAGGGCTTATATGGGATAAGAAAGCAGGAAGTACAGAGGCAGAATGGCTTGTCAACTGGGGATTGGTTCTTACAATATGCATCATGGTGACCAGCTATGCATCAAAGTGACCAGCCGTTTGTAAAAGACAGAAGCAACCAGAATTAAAACAGGAACTGTTACCTGGGCAACTAAGAAACGGAAGTATACTGACTGGAGTGGCCATTTTTTGTTACATTTCCCACCTTTTTTAGTTTCCCTAGCAAATCTTTGTTGGGCATATCATCTGTGATTTTTTGAGACAAGACCCCCCTAGAATCAGTAACATTAGGATTGCCAGTGATCTTAGCCAAGGTCCCCAATATTATCTTATAATAGAGTTTTCCCTAAATTAATTTTTAGGAAGAGATATAACTTAGACCTGTGTGTTCTGTAACATTACTCTGGCAATGTAGTGAGGGAGTCATTCTGATCTAGGAGAGTGTCTAATGCGTCTTGGATGCTCTTCAAATCTTGGTCAAGTATTTGATTGATTGTTTTATTTTGGGGGCAATCATTTATAAAACACAGCTAATGGGGGTGGGGAAGCAAGGACTGGGGTAAGCAGCCTGAAAAGACACAAAAATCAAAGGGAGTAGGTACGGAGCAATCTTGTGAGCAATATCCTCAGGTTTCAGCTGTCCATGGCCTGGTCAGCATCTAGAATGTGTTGTCTCTTTAGAATGAACTGTTTGGTCCAGGCAAAGTTTTCAGCAGATATAAAGCTGGATTTCTGCAACTTTAAGAGCAGTTAACATGGTATGTGCAGGGGTGTCTACAGGTATATCTGGTCTTTCAGCTAAATCTTTATGGAGCTAGTTACAAGATTTTTTAAAAAACTTTTCTAGAGCTAATGGCCTATGTGTTGTATGTAGCTTTACTTAGTTATCTCTGTTATAAATGTAGGCCCACTGTCGCTTCCAATGGTCAAAGGTAGTTTGTATCTAAGGATGGTTTTTATAGCAGGGCCCTATAAACATTTGTTGTCTTCTCAGTGCAGGTAGGGAATGGGATTTGGGGGCTGGGGACACAGACATTGAAGCCTGAACTGGCTGTTGGGGTATGGGTCAAAGGACAGCAGTTTGAGTGTGCAGAACATACAATGGGGGCAGATCTGATGACTGGAGTTGATGTTTCAGTAAATTGGTTCCCCGGAGGGGGCTTAGGCTTTTTGATCAAATTGTTTTGTATTGGTGGCAGGTTTCCAAACAGTAGCAGGAAGCAGTAGCAGGAGAGCTTTGGCTAAAATATCTTTGTCCAAGGTGACCACAGCATATCTAGCCTGTTGGAATCTATTTCTAATAGAGATATTTCAACCTGTAAACAGGTTGCACTCAGCATCTGCCAGGGGATTTGTTTTTCAGCCATGGTAGGTGGTCCCAGCTTGGTATTCAGGTATGTGGAAGGATTGAGTGGTCCACAGTTATTCAGGAGACCCAGTACAGCATGTGACACTTGGACAGTTAGGTCTTGGCCGAAGGTGAGCCTGTCAGCTTTTTTGATCAGAAGCACAGTGACTGTTAGAGCATGAAGGCAAA